>JARQOD010000003.1:409550397-409664702 GCA_033576555.1 Oophaga sylvatica
ATTGTGTGTGGGGAATGTACTGTGTGGGGCATCAACTATGGTGAGGGAATGCACACGGGACATCATACTGTGTGTTGTGAGGGGCGGAAATGTACAGTGGGGATATCATTCTGTGTGGGGGAATGAACTATAGAGACATCATACTGTGTGAGGGGAATGTACTGTGGGACATCATACTGTTGGGGGGGGGAATGTACTGTGGGACATCAAACTATGTATTGGGGGAATGTGCTGTGGGGATATCATACAGTGTGTGAGGGTTGGAGGAGGGGGAATGTACTGAAAGGCATCATACTGTTGTCGGAAATGTACTGTGTAGGGGAATGTATTGGAAAACATCATACTGTGTGGAGGGTGTATGTACTGTGGAGACATCATACTGTGTGGGGGAACGAACTTAAGGGACACTCCTGAAAGAGGGGGAATATACTGTGTGGAGCATCAAACTGTGCAGGGACAATGTCTGTGGGAGCATCATACGAGTGTAGGGAATGTACTTTGGAACATCATACTGTGTGTGAGGAATGTACTGTAGGACAACATACAGTGTGTGGGGGTGTATGTACTGTGGGGACATCATACTGTATGTCGGGGAGGGAAATGTACTGTAGAGACATCATACTGTGGGGGGGAATGTACTCTAGGGATATCATACTGGAAGTGGGGGGGATATACTGTGTGGAGCATCATACGGAGTGGGGGGGGAATGTACTGTGGGAACATCATATTGTTTGCAGGTAGTTGTGGAGGAATCATATTGTATGCAAATATAGGGATTTTGTGTACTCACAGTAAAATCCTTTTCTCCGAGACGCTCATTGGGGGACACAGACCATGGGTGTATGCTGCTGCCACCAGAGGCTGACACTAAGTTGAGACAAAAACGAGTTAGTCTCCTCCTCCGCGTATACACCTTCCTGCTGGCTCCAAATTAACCAGTTCGTACAAAAGCAGTAGGAGATCATTAGTATCATATCAAAGTGCGATCATTAGCATCATATCAGAGTATAACCCATTGAATGAAAGACAAGAGGCAGAATCCGTCAGGCTAACAGGGTGGGTGCTGTGTCCCCCAATGAGCGTCTCGGAGAAAAGGATTTTATGGTGAGTACACAAAAATCCCTATTTCTCCTTCGCCTCATCGGGGACACAGACCATGGGACGTCCCCAAAGCAGTTCATGGTGGGCCATAATCCCGCGTAGCGACCGAGTAAAGATGCACTAACCGTTGCTGCAGGGTAGACTGGCCGAGAACCGCACGAGCTGAAGTCTGAGCATGACTAGTGCTTCAAGGATGTGTACGGCTGAACCAAATCACAGTCTTGCAGCTCTGCAGACCTGTTTCGTCTGCTTCCGAAGCCGAATGGCCCAGAGGGCGGACCTCGACCACGAGAATATGCTCTAATCTCTATTGGGATGGGCACACCTCTACAGTAGTATAACTCCAGAGTAGGCGAAAAAATTTCTTTGGCTAGTGTGATCCTGAAGTGGCTTACAGGAGAGTGCCGTCCTCAGGACATACGTCCTGAACCCCATCACTGCGTGCAAGGCGCGCGTACCTTTATCCATCAGAAGTACCGGTGTCGGACCCAAAGAGGAAAGACAAAGTCATCGTTAAAGAATAGAAGGACCAAACAACGTTGGCCAAAAAGGGGGTGGAAACAGACGAGGACAATCGTGTACTGGTGGAAAAACAAAAAAGAGCTCGACAGGACATAGTTGTCAGCTCCGAGCGTTGCCTGATAAATGACACTACGACAAGAAAGGCGACCTTCCAAGACAGAACTGCCCGCGAGACATCATGAAACAGCTCGAAAGGTGTCTGTTAAAGCGCACCCAGGACCGAACTAACGTCCCCGAATTTTAACTGAATCCTGTAGGGGAGTACTCCTGCGAAGTCCTGTAAATGAAAGTCCTGACCTACATCTTGGAAGCAATCCTCGCTTGGTTGGAGACAGATAGAGCCAGGACCTGGGCCTTGAGAGAGGTGTCACGAATCTGCTTCCAGGACAGTGTGGAGAAACAATCTCTGCCCTCGGTGTTGTAAGGCTCTTTAAGTTATACAAGGGTGCCTGTACCTTGGTCTGCAGGACGGTAGGACGGAGCGAACAGTGGCGCCCTCTGGTGGAGCGCGAGGACCCAAGGCGACAGTCATCTGCGGATGGACCACAACTCCCCGGAGCCGTGGTTCCACAGCCATCACGTTAGCACCCGTATTTTTCCTTTTTTGTTAACCAGCCAAATCTAGCGGGAAAGTATATCTAGTGTGATGTTGAATGCCTTTTCTCGCAAGCTCGAAAAGACGGGCCTTTGGCCAAAAGGTCATCCAAGTATGGCAAGACGACTATGCCCCGGGAATGAGGATGGACATGACAGCCGCCATGACCTTTGTGAACATCTTTGGGGGGCGGTGGCTAGCCCGAAAGGTAGGGCTGTAAACTGGTAATGCAGGTCGGCGATAGGGAAACGTAAGAATTTTTAATGCGGGGGAAAAATGGGGATGTGAAGGTAGGCGTTTTGGATGTCGATAGAGACCAAACATTCTCCCCTTTCCATGGTAGATATGACGAGGTGGAGGGACTCCATCCGAAAATGTCTGACCCTGACAAATCTGTTCAGAAGCTTCAGTCCAGTATGGGTCTGACAGTCCCGTTCTTTTTGGGGACCACGAACAGGCTGAATATAATCTTGAAATCTCTAGTTTACCGGTACAGGAAAGATAACACCGTTATGCCGGAGAGATTCGATGGCCTTTTATAGGGCCCGTGCACGGGTTTTTCACTTTGGGAGGACGCGAGAGAAAAAGTCATATTGGGGGGAGATTGATAAACTCTAACTTGTACCCCGAGAACACCAGCTCTCTCAAAACCAGAGCAGGCGACTGCCTACTCCGGTGGAGTCGCCCGAGTCACTTAGCTAAAAATCTGAGGGACCTAGATCCCCTCGATTGAGCTGGTGGGATCGAATGCTCCCCCAATGGGTTGGCTCTGTACGAGACCTGACAATCTCTGTCCCGATTGGGTCGACCTGAACTGGCGGGGTTGGCCGCTGTGGCCCACACGGAGTTGCTAAAGGACAGAAAAAGTGCCTGAAGCTGGTGACAAAAAGGTTGCTTCACCCTCTGCTGAGGGAGGAAGCTGCTTTTCCCTTCTGTAGTGTCAGAGATGAGGTGATCTAGGCTCTCACCTGAATAATTGGCTGCTCTCATAAGGCAAAGAAGTTAGAGACTTTTTGGAAGTTGAGTCTGCTCGCCATGTCAACCATAGAGCCCTCCTAATGGAAATTGCATTCGCGGAAGCAAGCACCGCGCAGTTAGCTGCATCAAAGGAAGCATTAATCAAGTAGTCTCCAGCCAAGGCGATCTGATCGGAGATCTCAGGTACCTCTGAAGGCAGGTCTATGCCCTGCAGGGTTCGATTTTCTGACTCTGACCAGGAAATCATGGCCTTAGTTACCCAGGCTGCCGCGAAAGAGGGAGAGAGGACTGACCCTGCTGCTTCAAACACCGACCGAGCCAGGCTCTCTATGAGACGGTTAGTGGGGTCCTTAATAGAGGAACCATTAGGCAAGGAAAACAGGTTTTTAGAGGCCAAAAGTGACACCAGTGGATCTACCGTCGGGGATTCTGCCTACTTTTTACGGAGATCAGGCACAAATGGGTATCTTGCATCGAGCGCCTTCAGCCCTGAGAAACTTTGTCTGGCCATTCTGTGTACCGTTGCACTATGTCCTCAAACTCTGGGTGAGTGCAGAAACACTCTATGAGGCCGTCTGGCCGTTTGAATGACACCTTGAGACTTGAGACCAAGGTGGATTCATCGTCAATCCCCAGGGTTTGGTTGCTGGCCTTAATGAGGCTGTCAACCGTTTCCCGGAAACCAGGCGTTTCTAAATTGAGAGGCCCATCTGAATCGTACTCCGGGTTTTGATCACTATCTCTCCTTGGTGAAGGAGAGCGGAAGACAGAACTCATGGACGCCGAGGCACCAGATGGACCTGGCGATGCTGTACGGGTTCGTATCCTCTGCGTCTGCCTAGAGAGAGAGAGAGCGGCCCCTGCAGGCCGTCTTTTTTTTGAGGCTCTTGTGAGGTGGAGGATCCCCCAGGAGCGGTGAGCCACTGTCCCTGACCCTATCTGGGGTCTGAAGGGACTTGATTGCCATCAACCGGATCAGGGATTCCCAGCCGGTCTCCCATCCCGGTACTGGCCCGGCCTCCAGCTGCTTAGCGGCTGCGATCTGACAAAGGCAGGCAACTTCAGCTTAGAAAGGCAGTTGATCTCTCGTTACAATGCCATAAACTGCGACAGAGACAGAGCCCACTCCGGGGGCTCGGTACACTGGGCTCGGTCGCCGGGGAGGGCTCCTGGGCGCGTTTGGAATTGCATGCTACCCATCATTGTTTGCTCTGTGCCTGTGGACAAGCGGACCTACAGGAGATGCATGAGGTATATAATACCGTATGTGTCTTGGCCCTACTAGACATGCTGGCCTGTTAGCTGATACGGCCTACAGCAGTCGGAGCATGTATAAGCAGTGTAGCCTAGAGGGCTTAGGGCAGCTGCTGAAAAATAGAGGTGCTGCAAAAAGACGGGAGGGGCGTGAAACACTTACCCCAGTCCTGCGCCCCTGAGCGTCCCGGAAGCTGCAGAAGGCTATGCGTCTGCTCCTGGCTTTCGAAAAGTCGCGCCCCGGCGAGTGGGTGGGCCCCCCGGAAAAAGACGAGCCTGGGGCTGGATATCCAGGCCTAGCAGAGGCTGAAGCCAGGGACTAAATTTCCGGTGCCGGCCCGAGGACACGGGGGCGGGCCCGCCGGAAGTAGATGCGGCTGGGGGCGGAGTTTTGCCCGCGGCCTAAGACATGTCGAAACCTGGAGTAAAGTACCAGCGTCTGCAGGATGATACGGGGACAGGCGCCGCCTGGAGATGCACGCGCCAGGGAGCTGCTGCCAGCGTTTTGCGGCGGACGCTGTACAGAAGGAGAGGACGCCAGGCCCTCACACCCCGGGAACGAATCTGCAGGAGCCCTCCCAGCCCAACTTCGCTCCGTGCTCCCTGCACTGACCCCTGCATGGAGCGCTTCAAGCCACCAGCTTCCAGGTTAGAGGGGGGCTGTATAAAGGACGGTGCATGCACCCTAACTCCATTCTTCCCTAGAAAGGATGAGGAGAGGGACCGTCCGCCTCCTTCCATCACCGCAGTCTAGCATTTGGGGATGCAGTGGGGGCCGCGCAGACTGTACCTATGCCTCTGTCAGCCTAGGTTTCTATACCTTAGGGTGATCAGGACTGAGTTCGGCACGTTGTCCCACGTCGCAGGAGAGGATACGTGGAGGCGACACTTCATGTGCTCGCCTGTTGTTGGTCTGGGGAGAGGGATGCTTTCAATAGGGTGCGTCGCCCCCCCCCCCGCCGAGAATGGAAAGGGATGGGCGGAAGTTCTTTGAAGTGGGCCGAATCCGGGCCTAAATTTTTGACACCTGCCGGAGTGCCTGCAGGAGGATGGAGGGGGTCCGTGACCAAGCGCTTCCCAGTGGACTCCGGGGAAGGTGCTACATTCCCGCTCTGGGCCGTACACTGTGTATCAGGAATGCCCACTCGCCGCCGAAGCTGTGGAGGTGTCACGCTGTCTAATGATATGACTACAATGTCAGTAAACTATTATACAGGAACCACACTCTATACAACATATAGTTTAGCAACATCAGAATGTAAGTATAAAATAGATTTACCTGACACAATATCAGCAGAACTTAGGGTTAATCTTGAGGACTAGATGTGTAGAAACGATATCAGTTGAACTCAGGGTTAATCTTGAGGACTTGATGAGCTGTAACAGGAAAGAGGAGGACCGGGTCTAACCTGACCCTACACTGAGGTCCTAACTAATCCCTTACCTTGGAGGTATTGATAATGGTTCAGAGGTCCAAGTCTCCAGCCTAAAGGGTAATGCCACACTAAACAACATCGCTAACGGGATCGCTAAAAAACGTCACTATTTAGCGATCCCGTTAGCGATGTTGTTGTGTGCGGCAGCTGCCAGCGACGAGCTTCCTGCTGTGATCTCGCTCGTCGCTGGAATCGTTCCGGACCCTATTTTATCGCCGGCGCTCCCGCTGGGTAAGTATAATCGCTAAGTGTAGCACCTTTTCTTAGCGATTTAGCGGTACTTTTGTACCGCTAAAGTCGTTAAGGAGATCGCTAACCGCGATAGCGTCCTTAACGACATCGCTAAGTTAGGTAGCTACTAGCGATATAGAAACAATCCCGCTAGCGATCTCATTAGTATGCGACGCTAACGAGATCGCTAGCGGGATTGTGTAGTGTGGCAGTACCTTAACCCTGTCTCCTATCAGACCCTGAACCCTGTAATCAGTCCAAAGAAGGATCCTGATTACCACCAAAGGGATATGGGCTGATCTCAGCTAAATACACAGATTAGACATATAAGACAGACAGGATAGCACTCTCTTGCATACACACTCAAACACCGAAGGAACATAAATGGTCTGGAAATAAACTCTAAGCAAGTTAAGCTTAAAACAACTAAGGAGCTCTCAACTAGAGTCTATACAGATTTATTCCTATCTGTGGTCTGCATGAAGGGTTTCACTGGCAACTCCCAAAGCAGACAACCAGAAACTTAAAGGAAACCAATCAACAAATAATCAATTGCAGCCGGGAGAAACTGCACCCAGTCCCAGCACCGAGCACAGACAGAATTAACTCCCTAGCTGCCAAACACAAAGAAACAGCAACTCAGCTGTGAGAAGTCAAAATGTGCAACCGCGACGATCTTCGTGGCAATGCACACATGACAGTACCCCCCCTTCTACGAGGGGCCTCCGGACCCTCAGGGCCAGGCCTGCCCGGGTGAGTTCTGTGGAAGGTCCGAACCAAACGATCTGCGTTAACATCAGACGCAGGGACCCACGTCCTCTCCTCCGGACCATAACCCTTCCAATGCACCAAGTACTGAAGGGACCGGCGATTCAGGCGAGAGTCAATGATTTTTGATACTTGAAATTCCAAGTTACCATTGACCAACACTGGAGGAGGAGTAGAGGTGACGGTATGACTGGTGCCACATACCTTTTAAGTAATGACTTGTGGAACACTGTTGTGAATGGGTTTGAGATGAGTTTCTGAGCAGAGGCTCCCTCTGGTGGTTACAAGCGGTACTAGTGAAGATTGTGAGGACTGGGAATCAGGTGTTACTGACTGGTCTTATATAAGGGAGTCATTTTCCCATCAGGGTTGCCGGTGATCAATTGTTCTGGTCTGAATCCTTCTTTCCAGTTTCCCTTGTAGCCTGCTGTGTCGTGTCTGCATCTCCTGCTATCAGATAAGACATTTTCTTCTTTTGTGTTTGTGCTATATTTTTGCATTTTGTCCTGCACTTCTGTGGGGGCCTTCAGGGTCCCCTCCGGGGCTTTTGCCCTCTCTGTTTAGTTCAGCCACTGAGTTTTGTTCTTTTGCTTTTTCCAGTTTTTTCAGTGGCTGCTGTTTTGATTTTGTTACACCAGAGAACTAATTTAGGTGGAAGAGGTCGTGTGATCTCAGGTGATTTTGAAATTAGTAGAGTTGGTGTTTTTTCAGGGTTTTCTGAGATTGCAGTAAGTACCCTTCCTGTCCTTTTCTATTTAGATAGTTTGGGCCCCAGCGTTTGCTCATACTATTTTCTTTCTGTGTCAGTATTTCCTCTTGTCTAACCGCCATTACATGTTTGGGGGCTTTCTATTATCTTTGGGGTTCTGCTCCGGGGCAGATAGCTTTCCTATTTCTGTCTTTAGGTGTAGTTAGTTTCTCAGGCTGTGACGAGGCGTCTAGGACCAACGTAGGAACGCTCCACGGCTGCCTCTAGCTGCGGGGGTTAGTCAGGGTACTGCAATCTCATAGATTCCAACTGCTCTGGTGTATTTCCTTTTTTACCTGCACTCCTCAGCTACCGAAACATAACAGTATCACCGGCCCATAAATTGTATGGTACTCACAGAAGGGAAAAAATATTGTGAAGGAAGAAAGGTTGTCAGAGTTGTCAGAGATATTTTTGTTTGTTGCATTTTTTTTATTTTTTTTTCCCTCTGTATCTCTGGGTGCTGGGGAGGATCTTTTCTCCCAATGGAGTTTGCACAGTTGTCTGGCCGTGTGGATCAGCTTGCCACTGAGGTTCAGAGTATTGCTGCATATCTTGCTAGGGTGCCTGTTGTGGAACCTAGGATCCCCATGCCAGATTTGTTTTTAGGGGATCGAGCTAAGTTTCAGAATTTCAAAAATAATTGTAAATTGTTTTTTGCCTTAAAATCTAAGTCCTCAGGAAACGCAGCGCAGCAGGTTCAAATTATCATCTCTCCCTGCGCGGCGATCCTCAGGATTGGGCTTTTTCCCTGATACCTGGGGATCCTGTTTTGAGTGATGTTGATGCATTTTTTCAGGCTTTGGGGTTATTGTACGATGAGCCTAATGTCACTGATCAAGCTGAAAAAGCCTTGTTGGCATTAAATCAGGGGCTTGATGACGCTGAGTTTGTACTGTCAGAGATTCCGTGGGTGGGCAGTCCTGACCAAATGGAATGACGACGCTTTGGCGGCCCTTTTCCGGAAGGGTCTGTCGGATAATGTAAAGGATGTTATGGTGGGATTCCCTGTCCCCTCTGGTCTCAATGATTCTATGTCATTAGCGATTCAAATTGACAGACATTTGCGTGAGCGAGAAGTATGCGTGGAGTGGTGTTGCCTTGTGAGCCAGCTTCTGAGCCCATGCAGTGTGATGAGTGGTGTCTGGGGCACAGCGTCATGAGTTTCGAAAGCGCAATGGGTTATGTTTCTACTGTGGTGATGCCTCTCATGCTATTTCAGTCTGCCCTAAGCGGGAAGACGTTTTGCACGCTCAGTTGTCTTGGGTAGTGTTCAGACTAAGTTTTTATTAACTGTCACTCTGATATGCTCTCTGTCCTCATTTTCTGCTCAGGCTTTCGTTGATTCTGGAGCAGCTATTAACCTGATGGATTATGATTTTGCTAAACATTGTGGGTTTCCCTTGATACCCCTACAGAAGTCTATTCCTCTACTGGGGATCGATTCTACCCCTTTGGCTGAGAATAAACCCCAGTTTTCTACTCAGGTGATAATGAGGGTTGAACCTGATCACCAGGAGTGCTGCAAATTTTTGGTTCTATATAATCTGCATGACATTATCGTGCTGGGCTTCCCTTGGTTGCAGTCTCATAATCCTGTTTTGGATTGGAAATCTGTGTCTGTAACCAGTTGGGGCTGCCAATGTGTTAATACCAACACTCCTGTTTTTTCTGCCTCCCCCCAGGCTCAGGATGTTCCTGACTTTTTGTTTGATTTTTCTGATGTGTTTAGCGAAAGTAAATCTGCATCCTTGCCTCCCCATAGGAGCTATGACTGCGCTATTGAATTAGTGCCAGGTAGTAAATTCCCTAAAGGTCGCCTTTTTAACTTGTCTGTACCTGAACATGACGCTATGCGGTCTTATATCAAGGAATCATTGGAGAAGGGTCATATCAGACCATCCTCTTCACCCTTAGGTGTCCGTTTTTTTCTTTGTGGCCAAAAAAGATGGTTCATTAAGGCCGTGTATTGATTATCGTCTCTTGAACAATATTACTGTGAAATATCAATACCCGTTACCCTTGATTTCTGACCTGTTTTCCAGGGTGAAAAACGCTACTTGGTTTACCAAGCTTGACCTCAGGGGGGCGTATAACCTTATTCGCATTAAGCACGGGGATGAATGGAAGACGGCATTCAATACCCCCGAAGGGCATTTTGAGTACCTAGTGATGCCCTTTGGGCTCACTAATGCTCCTTCCGTCTTCCAGTCCTTCATGAATGACATTTTCAGGGATTTTGTGGACAAATTTCTGATTGTTTATTTGGATGATATCTTGATTTTTTCTAATGACTGGGACTCTCATGTGAAACATGTTCGAACTGTATTCCAGATTTTGAGAGAGAATGCTCTGTATGTGAAGGGATCAAAGTGTCTTTTTGGCGTACAGAAGATCTCATTTCTGGGATTCATTTTGTCCCCATCTGTTATTGAAATGGACCCGGTCAAGGTTCAGGCCATCTGTGATTGGGTCCAACCTACTTCATTAAAGGCTCTTCAGAGATTTTTGGGTTTTGCCAATTTTTATCGTAAATTTATTGGTAATTTCTCGGTTATTGTTAAACCATTAACTGATTTGACCAGAAAGGGTTCTGATGTGGTGAATTGGCCTCCTGAGGCAGTCTCTGCATTTCAGGAACTTAAGCAGAGATTCACTTCTGCTCCTGTTCTACTACGGCAGCCTGATGTTTCTCTGCCATTTCAGGTGGAGGTTGATGCCTCTGAAATTGGGGCAGGTGCCGTTTTGTCCCAAAAAGATCCAGAGACCTCTAAAAGTAACCCTTGTGCCTTTTTCTCTCGAAAATTTTCTCCTACTGAACGTAATTATGACGTGGGTAATCGGGAGTTATTGGCCATGAAGTGGGCTTTTGAAGAGTGGAGACATTGGCTGGAGGGAGCCAAACATCAGGTGGTGGTCCTTACGGACCATAAGAATCTGGTCTATCTGGAATCTGCCAAGCGACTCAATCCTAGACAGGCCAGGTGGGCCTTGTTTTTCACACGTTTTAATTTTGTGGTTTCCTTTCTTCCTGGCACTAAGAATGTTAAGGCGGATGCCCTCTCGAGGAGTTTCCTTGCGGACTCTCCTGAGTTATCTGATCCTTCTGTTATTTTGAAGGAGGGTGTAGTTCTTTCCGCCATCTCGCCCAATTTGAGACTTGCTCTGGAGGGGTGTCAGGAGGATAGGCCCGAGCGCTGCCCTGTTGGAAAATTGTTTGTCCCGGACCAATGGAAAAAGAGTGTGATGTCTGAGATTCATTGTTCCGCATTGGCTGGGCATCCCGGAATTTTTGGTACCAAAGACTTGGTTAGTCGGTCCTTTTGGTGGCCTACCTTGTCTCGCGATGTCAGGGAATTTGTGCAGTCCTGCGGGACTTGCTCTCGCTCCAAGCCTTGCTCTCGCTCTAGTGGTTTGTTGATGCCATTGCCTGTGCCCAAGAGACCATGGACCCATATCTCTATGGATTTCATTTCCGATCTTCCTGTTTCTCAGAGAATGACCACCATCTGGGTAATTTGTGATAGGTTTTCCAAAATGATACATCTTGTGCCATTACCTAAGTTGCCTTCCTCCTCTGAATTGGTGCCGTTGTTCCTTCAGCACGTGGTTCGTTTACACGGCATTCCTGAGAACATTGTGTCTGACAGAGGAGTCCAGTTTGTTTCCAGATTTTGGAGGACTTTTTGTTCTAAACTGGGTGTTCAATTGTCTTTCTCCTCGGCATTTCATCCTCAGACCAATGGTCAAACTGAGAGAACAAACCAGACATTGGAGACTTATCTAAGATGCTTTGTGTCTGCTGATCAGGATGACTGGGTCTCTTTTTGCCTTTGGCTGAGTTTGCTCTTAATAATAGGGCTAGCTCTGCCACTTTGATGTCTCCGTTTTTCTGTAATTCTGGGTTTCACCCTCGATTTTCTTCAGGACAGACGGAAGCTTCTGTCTGTCCAGGTGTTGACTCTGTTGTTGAGAGTATGCAACAGATTTGGGACCAGGTAGTGGAGAGGTTGTCCCTCTCTCAGGAGAAGGCCCAGCGGTTTGCTAACCGGCATAGGACTGATGGTCCTCGGTTTAAAGTGGGGGACTTGGTCTGGTTGTCCTCAAAGAATATTCCTATGAGAGTAGCATCTCCTAAATTTAAGCCTAGGTTCATTGGACCTTATAAGATCATGGAGATTATTAATCCTGTTTCTTTTCGTTTGCTTCTTCCAGGGACATTTAAGATCCATAACGTGTTCCACAAGTCCTTGTTGAAGAGGTTTGTTGAGCCAGTGGTTCCTGCTGCTGTGCCTCCTGACCCTGTTTTGGTTGAGGGCAATCTGGAGTATGTGGTTGAGAAAATATTGGATTCTCGTTTTTCTAGACGAAGACTCCAGTATTTGGTTAAATGCAGAGGTTATGGTCAGGAAGACAATTCTTGGGTGTTTGCTTCGGACATCCATGCTAGGAGACTTATCCGTGCGTATCATAGAACTCATCCTGACCGACCTGGTTGCTCAAATGAGGGTTCGGTGACCCCTCCTCAAGGGGGGGTACTGTTGTGAATGGGTTTGAGATGAGTTCTGAGCAGAGGCTCCCTCTGGTGGTTACAAGCGGTACTAGTGAAGATTGTGAGGACTGGGAATCAGGTGTTACTGACTGGTCTTATATAAGGGAGTCATTTTCCCATCAGGGTTGCCGGTGATCAATTGTTCTGGTCTGAATCCTTCTTTCCAGTTTCCCTTGTAGCCTGCTGTGTCGTGTCTGCATCTCCTGCTATCAGATAAGACATTTTCTTCTTTTGTGTTTGTGCTATATTTTTGCATTTTGTCCTGCACTTCTGTGGGGGCCTTCAGGGTCCCCTCCGGGGGCTTTTGCCCTCTCTGTTTAGTTCAGCCACTGAGTTTTGTTCTTTTGCTTTTTCCAGTTTTTTCAGTGGCTGCTGTTTTGATTTTGTTACACCAGAGAACTAATTTAGGTGGAAGAGGTCGTGTGATCTCAGGTGATTTTGAAATTAGTAGAGTTGGTGTTTTTCAGGGTTTTCTGAGATTGCAGTAAGTACCCTTCCTGTCCTTTTCTATTTAGATAGTTTGGGCCCCAGCGTTTGCTCATACTATTTTCTTTCTGGTCAGTATTTCCTCTTGTCTAACCGCCATTACATGTTTGGGGGCTTTCTATTATCTTTGGGGTTCTGCTCCGGGGCAGATAGCTTTCCTATTTCTGTCTTTAGGTGTAGTTAGTTTCTCAGGCTGTGACGAGGCGTCTAGGACCAACGTAGGAACGCTCCACGGCTGCCTCTAGTTGCGGTGGTTAGTCAGGGTACTGCAATCTCATAGATTCCAACTGCTCTGATGTATTTCCTTTTTTACCTGCACTCCTCAGCTACCGAAACATAACAGAGCACATTATGAATTTTAAAAGTAGAAGGGAGTTCCAGACGAAATGCCACAGGATTAATTATGGAACTGATCCTGTACGGCCCGATGAATCTGGGACCCAGTTTCCAGGAGGGCACTTTAAGTTTTATATTCCTGGTAGACAACCATACCAGATCGTTCACATTCAGATCTGGACCAGAAACTCTCCTCCTATCCGCCATACGTTTGTAACGGTTCCCCATCGTACTCAAATTATTCAATACACCTCGCCACACAGAAGCAAGTGACGACGAGAAACGCTCCTCCTCAGGAACCCCAGAAGGACCCCCCCCATTGAAAGTACAAAACTGGGGATGAAAACCATATGCCCCAAAAAACGGGGACTTACCAGTGGACTCGCTCCGCCTGTTGTTAAGAGCGAACTCTGCCAGAGGCAAGAAAGATGACCAGTCCTCCTGGTTCTCCGAGACAAAACACCGGAGATATGTCTCTAAACTCTGATTCAGACGCTCTGTCTGACCATTGGTCTGTGGATGAAAAGCCGAGGAAAACGACAATTGCATCCCCCGACGTAAACAAAATGCCCTCCAAAATTTGGACACAAACTGAGACCCCCTATCTGACACCACATCAGAAGGCAACCCATGAAGTCTCACGATCTCCCTAATGAACACCTGCGCCAGAGTTTTAGCATTAGGGAGTGCAGGAAGAGCAACGAAATGTGCCATCTTACTGAACCTGTCAACAACCCAACCACCAGTATGACAGTATTCCCTGACGACGGAGGAAGATCCGTAATGAAGTCCATAGATAAATGAGTCCATGGACGCTCTGGAAGTTTCAAGAGTAAAAGGGTCCCAGATGGACGGGTATGAGGAGTTTTAGAGCGAGCACAAACCCCACAGGACGCGACAAAAGTTATAACATCTTTATTAGCGTTAGGCCACCAAAATCGGCGAGAAAGGAGATCTAAAGTAGCCTTACTCCCTGGATGTCCTGCTAAAGCAGAATTATGATGTGCCTCAATAACCTTTTGTCTCAACTGATTCGGGACAAACAGTCTCCCTGGAGGTCCTGCAGGGGCGTCCCCCTGAGCCTCTAACACCTCCTCCTCAAGCTCAAAACATACAGCCGACACTACCACCCCCTCCTGAAGGATAGGAATCGGGTCATCCGTTTTCCCGGCCCCTGGGAAACTGCGAGACAAAGCATCAGCCTTTACATTCTTAGACCCGGACGATAAGTGACGACAAAATTAAACCTGGTAAAAAACAACGACCATCGAGCTTGTCTGGAATTCAGACGCTTAGCGGATTCTAAATACAGCAGGTTCTTGTGATCAGTAATAACGGTGACCGGGTGGACTGCCCCCTCCAAAAAGTGACGCCATTCCTCAAAAGCCAATTTAATGGCCAAAAGTTCCCTATTGCCAATATCATAATTCCTTTCGGCGGACGACAATTTCTTAGAAAAGAAAGCGCACGGATGCCATTTACCAGGGGACGGACCCTGGGACAATATAGCACCCACCCCTACGTCAGACGCGTCCACCTCCACAATGAACGGCTGAGATACATCTGGTTGGATGAGAACGGGTGCCGAAGCAAAACATCTCTTTAAAGAGGAAAAGGCTTGACAAGCTTTGTCCGACCACCTAGAAAAATCCGTCCCTTTTCTCGTCATGTCAGTGAGAGGTTTGACAACAGACGAGAAATTACAAATAAATTTCCGGTAGTAATTAGCAAACCCCAAAAAACGCTGCAGAGCCTTAAGATCCCCTGGCTGATCCCATTCAAGCACTGCTCTCACCTTTTCAGGGTCCATACGGAAACCGGAGGCTGACACCAAAAAACCCAAAAACTGAAGTTCCTGTACGGCAGAAACACACTTCTCCAGTTTGGCGTATAGTTTATTGTCTCACAAGATCTGCAACACCTGTCTCACATGCTCCTGGTGAGACACAAGATCTGGCGAGTAAATTAAAATGTCATCCAAATATACGACCACAAACACCCCCACAAGGTGACGAAAAATGTCATTAACAAAATGTTGGAATACTGCTGGTGCAGTAGTCAGACCAAAAGGCATAACCAGGTTTTCATAATGTCCCTCCGGCGTGTTAAACGCCGTTTTCCACTCATCCCCCTCTTTTATTCTAATCAGATTATACGCCCCCCTGAGATCCAATTTAGAGAACCATTTGGCGCCAACAATTTGATTGAAAAGATCAGGAATAAGAGGGAGTGGATACGGATCTCGAACAGTAATCCGATTAAGTTCGCGGAAATCCAAGCAAGGGCGTAGGCCTCCATCTTTTTTCTTCACAAAGAAGAACCCCGCGGCTACAGGGGAAGATGAAGGTCTAATATGCCCTTTGGCCAGACTTTCGGAAATATAATCTTTCATAACCTGTCTTTCAGGACCAGAAAGATTATACAACCTAGCTTTAGGTAACTTAGCATCAGGAAGTAGATTAATAGAGCAGTCATACACACGATGAGGAGGCAACTCCCGACACCCCTCCTCAGAAAAAACATCCCCAAAATCCTCCAAAAAAGGAGGCAATGTACTAGGTACGACCGCACTGATGACTGTGTTCATGCAGTTGCTTTTGCAAAACTCACCCCATTGGCTTATCTCTCTGGACTGCCAATTAATTACAGGGTTATGCTTAACCAGCCAAGGAAGTCCCAACACAATGGGAGTAGGTAAACCCTCCAACACATAACAAGATAATTGTTCCCTATGTATTGCCCCTACCCGAAGGTCAATGTTATGAACCTCATGAACAAAGCTACCTTGGCCGAGAGGCCTGGCGTCAATGGAAAAAATAGGGATCGGTTTGACCAATACACTCAGATGCATACCTTGAGCCTGAGCAAACTGAGCGTCAACCAGATTGGCGCCGGAACCACTATCCAGAAGAACAGACAATCTCTTCACTCTAGTACCAAACACCACCTCCACTGGTACAAGGAACTGAGAAGAACCGGCGGATGAAATACATACTCCCAGGTTGTCATCCACCACACAACCTGGGATTAGCAGTTTTCCGGTGACTTTTTACTTAACAAGACACGGGATGGACATTCTCCAACAAAATGTCCCTCTTTCCCGCAGAAAAAACACCTTCTAGTCCTGCGGCGTGCCGCCAATCCCCTACAACGAAAAGATGTCCCTCCCAACTGCATAGGCTCATCCGAACAGACAAGGGGAACCTCAACATAAGGGACTTTAGTAGTAGGTGGAGTAACAACAGGGAGTGGAGTTACCTCACCCCTCTCCCGAAGCCGTCTATCAGTACGGATAGCTAGGGCCATAGCAGCCTCCAGAGAAGGAGGAGACTCATACTGAGCCAAAACGTCTTTTAATTTGTCAGAAAGCCCATGACAAAACTGGCTCCTAAGAGCTGGGTCATTCCACTGAGTATCTGTGGCCCATCTACGAAACTCAGAAGCAAATTCCTCTGCCGGACGATCTCCCTGCTGTATCTTACGTAATTTTGTCTCAGCAAGAGAGACCCGATCTGGGTCATCATATACCAATCCCAGGGCAGTAAAAAATTGATCTACAGACTGTAGAGCCGGGGATCCCGGAGGAAGGGAAAATGCCCAGGATTGAGGGTCCCCTTGCAGAAGTGAGATAACAATTCCCACTCTCTGCTCATCACTCCCTGATGATCGAGGCCGAAGCCGAAAATACAATTTACATGCCTCCCGGAAGGTGAAAAATTTGTCTCGCCCACCAGTGAACCTATCTGGAAGAGCTACTTTAGGTTCAACTCTGGTTTGCTCCAGGGGAGACAAAACTTTGGACTTAATGTCCGTCAGCTCCATGGATAATCCCTGCAACTGCAGAGCCAGCTGGGCTACTGGATCCATGGTAACTAGAGATAATTTTTTAAGGCCAGTGAAAATGTCACGCTGTCTAATGATATGACTACAATGTCAGTAAACTATTTATACAGGAACCACACTCTATACAACATATAGTTTAGCAACATCAGAATGTAAGTATAAAATAGATTTACCTGACACAATATCAGCAGAACTTAGGGTTAATCTTGAGGACTAGATGTGTAGAAACGATATCAGTTGAACTCAGGGTTAATCTTGAGGACTTGATGAGCTGTAACAGGAAAGAGGAGGACCGGGGTCTAACCTGACCCTACACTGGGGTCCTAACTAATCCCTTACCTTGGAGGTACTGATAATGGTTCAGAGGTCCAAGTCTCCAGCCTAAAGGGTATGCCACACTAAACAACATCGCTAACGGGATCGCTAAAAAACGTCACTATTTAGCGATCCCGTTAGCGATGTTGTTGTGTGCGGCAGCTGCCAGCTCGTCGCTGGAATCGTTCCGGACCCTATTTTATCGCCGGCGCTCCCGCTGGGTAAGTATAATCGCTAAGTGTAGCACCTTTTCTTAGCGATTTAGCAGTACTTTTGTACCGCTAAAGTCGTTAAGGAGATCGCTAACCGCGATAGCGTCCTTAACGACATCGCTAAGTTAGGTAGCTACTAGCGATATAGAAACAATCCCGCTAGCGATCTCATTAGTATGCGACGCTAACGAGATCGCTAGCGGGATTGTGTAGTGTGGCAGTACCTTAACCCTGTCTCCTATCAGACCCTGAACCCTGTAATCAGTCCAAAGAAGGATCCTGATTACCACCAAAGGGATTTGGGCTGATCTCAGCTAAATACACAGATTAGACATATAAGACAGACAGGATAGCACTCTCTTGCATACACACTCAAACACCGAAGGAACATAAATGGTCTGGGAAATAAACTCTAAGCAAGTTAAGCTTAAAACAACTAAGGAGCTCTCAACTAGAGTCTATACAGATTCATTCCTATCTGTGGTCTGCATGAAGGGTTTCACTGGCAACTCCCAAAGCAGACAACCAGAAACTTAAAGGAAACCAATCAACAAATAATCAATTGCAGCCGGGAGAAACTGCACCCAGTCCCAGCACCGAGCACAGACAGAATTAACTCCCTAGCTGCCAAACACAAAGAAACAGCAACTCAGCTGTGAGAAGTCAAAATGTGCAACCGCGACGATCTTCGTGGCAATGCACACATGACAGGAGGAGCAGAGCTGCCGATCTGCATGCAGGTCAAGGCTGCAACAGGGACAGTGCAGGAACCCTCAATCCACCCGTCCCTCTGAGGGGGAGGTGGAGAGGGGCCGTCCAGCTCCTTGTAGTACCGCTGTTCCATCAGCGGAGGTACAGTGGGAATAGCACGGATGCCGTGGGGGGCCTCTGTGTATCCTAAGGGTTCACTCCCCTAGGATTTCACCGGGCTATGTCTGGCTGTTAGTGTTGGCAGAACAGTATGCTTAGCTGTCATTGAGTGCAGTAGATCTAAGCTGCTGCACGGATCCCAGTGCTTTACACTCACCGAAGTGCGCGTTCCGGCATGGAGCCGCCGCGATGAGGCATCATGGGTAATCTTCAGGACGGTACAGGGTAATAGAATGCCTCAATCCATCATCCCTTAGGAAGGAAGTGGAGAGGGACCGTCCGCCTCCTTGCATCATCTGCTTTTAAAAGTGGTGAAGCAGTGGGGGCTGCACAGACACCATGTAGAGGCCTCTGAGCATCCTATGGGTTCAATCCCTAAAGGTGGGCAGGGCAGGTTGTCCGGCATAGGCCTGGCTGCGGACGAGGATACATGAAGGCGACACTCCGTGTGCTCGCCCGTAAGTCGGTGAGGGGAGATCGGTGCCCTTTAAGAGACCCGTCGCCCTTGAATCAGCTCAGGCATGGCATCTCACGTCGCAGGAGAGGATACGTGGAGGCGACACTCGCACGTGATCGCCTGTTGTTGGTTTGGGGAGATCGGACCCTTTCAAAAGGGTCCGTCGCCCCTGTCTCATCTTCATGGTAGAAAAGAAAAAGAAAAGGTCTGGGAAAAACCAGACATGTGCCTCCTACGGACACTAAGCATGAACTGGTTCATTTGGAGCCAGCAGGAAGGTGTATACTGCGGAGGAGGAGCTAACTCGTTTTTGTCTCAACTTAGTGTCAGCCTCCAGGTGGCAGCAGCATAACACTCAAGGTCTGTGTCCCCCAATGAGGTGAAGGAGAAACTAATGGACCTTACTAGGAGAATATTTCTATGTGGCCATATAAAAAAGACTGGATGAGTTTAGGGTACAGGTTTGTCACAAATAAAAAAAATTGCCACGATGAACTATACAGTATGCGCTTTACTTTCTTGTTTTTCCAAAGTTGGGCGTTATGACCCTCAAACCACAATTTAGGGTCTGTGCACGTTTAAGAATATATCATTACAAGCAGTATACTGCCCCTTGGTGGTCTCCACAAATCATTCTGCCCTCACCTTTCATCATCCTCCGTGTTCTGGGGAAAGGTCTAAGCACATCTTTCCGCGCTAGAAGTTTATCTTCTGTGTCCCCCTGTTCAATTACCAGGGAATCCATAGTTCTTCAGGGGCAGCAGGTTATAATTAAACCACTGAGGGTCTATTATAAGAGATTCAGAGGCAAATGATAAAGGAGTGTGACGTTACGGAACAGGTCCCTGTGAAGATTGTAAGCTCCTAGGATCTGTGGCTTCATATGGCTCTTCTCTGCTTTACATCTTCCGAAGGATTGCAGTAATAGTAAGTCAGCCCCATGTGGTCGCTGCTCCTGAGGAACGAAACACGGTGAGAAGAGTGATGACATGGCAGAGCAAAGACATTCATATAATATAATGTTATATAATACAAGACAGGAGGAGTGGTATTGTGCAGTGTATATATATAGGACAGGAGAAGTGGTACTGTGCAGCGTGTATATATACAGGACAGGAGGAGTGGTATTGTGCAGTGTATATATATAAGACAGGAGGATTGGTACTGTGCTGTGTATATATACAGGACAGGAGGAGTGGCACTATGCAGTGTATATATACAGGACAGGAGGAGTGGTACTGTGCAGTGTATATATACAGGACAGGAGGAGTGGTACTGTGCAGCGTGTATATACAGGACAGGGTGAGTGGTACTGTGCAGTGCATATATACAGGACAGGAGGAGTGGTACTGTGCAGTGTATATATATACAGGATAGGAGGAGTGGTACTGTGTAGTGTATATATACAGGACAGGAGGAGTGGTACTGTGCAGTGTATATATACAGGACAGGAGGAGTGGTACTGTGCAGTGTATATATACAGGACAGGAGGAGTGACACTATGCAGTGTATATATACAGGACAGGAGGAGTAGTACTGTGCAGTGTATATATACAGGACAGGAGGAGTGGTGATGTGCAGTGTATATACAGGACAGGAGAGGTACTGTACAGTGTATATATACAGGACAGGAGAAGTGGTGCTGTACAGTGTATATATACAGGACAGGAGGAGTGGTACTGTGCAGTGTATATATACAGGACAGGAGGAGTGGTACTGTGCAGTGTATATATACAGGCAGGAGTAGTGGTACTGTGCAGTGTATATATACAGGACAGGAGGAGTGGTGATGTGCAGTGTATATACAGGACAGGAGGAGTGGTACTGTGCAGTGTATATATACAGGACAGGAGGAGTGGTGCTGTGCAGTGTATATACAGGATAGAAGTGGTACTGTGCAGTGTATATATACAGGACAGGAGGAGTGGCACTGTGCAGTGTATATATACAGGACAGGAGAAGTGGTACTGTGCAGTGTATATACAGGACAGGAGGAGTGGCACTGTGCAGTGTATATATACAGGACAGAAGGAGTGGTAGTGTGCAGTGTATATATACAGGACAGGAGGAGAGGTACTGTGCAGTATATATACAGGACAGGAGGAGTGGTGCTGTACAGTGTATATATACAGGACAGGAGGAGTGGTACTGTGCAGTGTATATATACAGGACAGGAGGAGTGGTGCTGTGCAGTGTATATACAGGATAGGAGAAGTGGTACTGTGCAGTGCATATATACAGGACAGGAGGAGTGGCACTGTGCAGTGTATATATACAGGACAGGAGAAGTGGTACTGTGCAGTGTATATACAGGACAGGAGGAGTGGCACTGTGCAGTGTATATATACAGGACAGAAGGAGTGGTAGTGTGCAGTGTATATATACAGGACAGGAGGAGTGGTGCTGGCAGTGTATATATAGGACAGGAGGAGTGGTACTGTGCAGTGTATATATACAGACAGAAGGAGTGGTACTGTGCAGTGTATATATACAGGACAGAAGGAGTGGTACTGTGCAGTGTATATATACAGGACAGGAGGAGTGGTACTGTGCAGTGTATATATACAGGACAGGAGGAGAGGTACTGTGCAGTATATATACAGGAGAGGAGGAGTGGTACTGTGCAGTGTATATATACAGGACAGGAGGAGTGGTGCTGTGCAGTGTATATACAGGACAGGAGAGGTACTGTACAGTGTATACATACAGGACAGGAGAGGTACTGTACAGTTTATATATACAGTCATGGCCAAAAGTTTTGAGAATGACACAAATATTATATTTTCACATGATCTGCTGCCCTCTGGTTTTTATGTGTCTTTGACAGATGTTTTTATCACAGACAGAAATATAATAATTGCAAACATATGAGTAACAAAAGCTTATATTGACAGTTAGAATGAGTTAATGCAGCAAGTCAATATTTGAAGTGTTGACCCTTCGTCTTCAGGACCTCTGCAATTCTCCCTGGCATGCTCTCAATCAACTTCTGGACCAAATCCTGACAGCAGTCCATTCTTGCACAATCAATGCTTTCATTTTGTCAGAATTTTTAGGTTTTTGTTTGTCCACCCGTCTCTTGATGATTGACCACAAGTTCTCAATGGGATTAAGATCTGGGGAGTTTCCAGGCCATGGACCCAAAATCTCTATGTTTTGTTCCCTGAGCCATTTAGTTATCACCTTTGCTTTATGGCAAGGTGCTCCATCATGCTGGAAAAGGCATTGTTGATCGCCAAACTGCTCTTGGAGGGTTGGGAGAAGTTGCTCTTGGAGGACATTCTGGTACCATTCTTTATTCATGGCTGTGTTTTTAGTCAAGACTGTGAGAGAGCCGATTCCCTTGGCTGAGAAGCAACCCAACACATGAATGGTTTCAGGATGCTTAACAGTTGGCATGAGACAAGACTGGTGGTAGCGCTCACCTTGTCTTCTCCGAATGAGGCGTTTTCCTGATGTCCCAAACAATCGAAAAGGGGATTCATCAGAGAAAATAACTTTACCCCAGTCCTCAGCAGTTCACTGCCTGTACCTTTTGCAGAATATCAGTCTGTCCATGATGTTTTTTCTGGAGAGAAGTGGCTTCTTTGCTGCCCTCCTTGAGACCAGGCCTTGCTCCAAGAGTCTCCGCCTCACAGTGCGTGCAGATGCACTCACACCTGCCTGCTGCCATTCCTGAGAAAGCTCTGCACTGCTGGTAGCCCAATCCCGCAGCTGAAACACTTTTAAGAGACGGTCCTGGTGCTTGCTGGTCTTTCTTGGGCGCCCTGAAGCCTTTTTGGCAACAATGGAACCTCTCTCCTTGAAGTTCTTGATGATGCGATAGATTGTTGACTGAGGTGCAATCTTTCTAGCTGCGATACTCTTCCCTGTTAGGCCATTTTTGTGCATTGCAATGATGACTGCACGTGTTTCTTTAGAGATAACCATGGTTAACAGAAGAGAAACAATGATGCCAAGCACCAGCCTCCTTTTAAAGTGTCCAGTGGTGTCATTCTTACTTAATCATGACAGATTGATCTCCAGCCATGTCCTCATCAACACCCACACCTGTGTTAATGGAGCAATCACTGAAAAGAGGTTAGCTGGCCCTTTTAAGGCAGGGCTGCAATGATGTTGAAATGTGTTTTGGGGGATAAAGTTCATTTCTAGCCAAATATTGACTTTGCAAGTAATTGCTGTTAAGCTGATCACTCTGTATAACATTTTGGAGTATATGCAAATTGCCATTAGAAAAAGTAAAGCAGTAGACTTTGTAAAAATTAATATTTGTGTCATTCTCAAAACTTTTGGCCATGACTGTACAGGACAGGAGGAGTGGTAATGTGCAGTGTATATATATACAGGACAGGAGGAGTGGTACTGTGCATTGTATATATACAGGACAAGAGTGGTACTGTGCAGTGTATACATACAGGAAAAGAGGAGTGGTACTGTGCATTGTATACATACAGGACAAGAGTGGTACTGTGAAGCGTATACATACAGGACAGGAGGATTGGTACTGTGCAGTGTATATATACAGGACAGGAGGAGTGGTACTGTGCAGTGTATATACACACTGTGCAGTGTATATATACAGGACAGGAGGAGAGGTACTGTGCAGTGTATATATACAGGACAGGAGAGGTCGTACTGTGCAGCGTATATATACAGGACAGGAGAGGTGGTACTGTGCAGTGTATATATACAGGACAGGAGGAGTGGTACTGTGTAGTGTATATATACAGGACAGGAGAGGTCGTACTGTGCAGCGTATATATACAGGACAGGAGAGGTGGTACTGTGCAGTGTATATATACAGGACAGGAGGAGTGGTACTGTGCAGTGTATATATGCAGGACAGGAGGAGTGGTACTGTGCAGTGTATATATACAGGACAGGAGAAGTGATACTGTGCAGTGTATATATACAGGACAGGAGGAGTGGTACTGTGCAGTGTATATATACAGGAAAGGAGGAGTGTTACTGTGCAGTGTATATATACAGGACAGGAGAGGTCGTACTGTGCAGCGTATATATACAGGACAGGAGAGGTGGTACTGTGCAGTGTATATATACAGGACAGGAGGAGTGGTACTGTGCAGTGTATATATGCAGGACAGGAGGAGTGGTACTGTGCAGTGTATATATACAGGACAGGAGGAGTGGTACTGTGCAGTGTATATATACAGGACAGGAGGAGTGGTACTGTGCAGTGTATATATATAGGACAGGAGGAGAGGTACTGTGTAGTGTATATATACAGGACAGGAGAAGTGATACTGTGCAGTGTATATATACAGAACAGGAGGAGTGGTACTGTGCAGTGTATATACACACTGTGCAGTGTATATATACAGGACAGGAGGAGAGGTACTGTGCAGTGTATATATACAGGACAGGAGAGGTCGTACTGTGCAGCGTATATATACAGGACAGGAGAGGTGGTACTGTGCAGTGTATATATACAGGACAGGAGGAGTGGTACTGTGCAGTGTATATATACAGGACAGGAGAGGTCGTACTGTGCAGCGTATATATACAGGACAGGAGAGGTGGTACTGTGCAGTGTATATATACAGGACAGGAGGAGTGGTACTGTGCAGTGTATATATGCAGGACAGGAGGAGTGGTACTGTGCAGTGTATATATACAGGACAGGAGAAGTGATACTGTGCAGTGTATATATACAGGACAGGAGGAGTGGTACTGTGCAGTGTATATACACACTGTGCAGTGTATATAAACAGGACAGGAGAAGTGGTACTGTGCAGTTTATATATACAGGACAGGAGGAGTGGTACTGTGCATTTTATATATACAGGACAGGAGAAGTGGTACTGTGCAGTGTATATATACAGGATAGGAGGAGTGGCACTGTGCAGTGTATATATACAGGACAGGAGAAGTGGTACTGTGCAGTGTATATATACAGGACAGGAGGAGTGGCACTGTACAGTGTATATATACAGGACAGGAGGAGTGGCACTGTGCAGTGTATATATACAGGACAGGAGAAGTGGTACTGTGCAGTGAATATATACAGGACAGGAGAAGTGGTACTGTGCAGCGTATATATATATACAGGACAGGAGAAGCGGTATTAAGCAGCATATATATATATATATATAAAAAGGAGGAGTGGTACTGTGCAGTGTGTATATACAGGAAAGGAGGAGTGGTACTGTGCAGTGTATATATACAGGACAGGAGGAGTGGTACTGTGCAGTGTATATATACAGGACAGGAGAGGTGGTACTGTGCAGTGTATATATACAGGACAGGAGGAGTGGTACTGTGCAGTGTATATATACAGGACAGGAGAAGTGATACTGTGTAGTGTATATATACAGGACAGGAGAAATGATACTGTGCAGTGTATATATACAGGACAGGAGGAGTGGTACTGTGCAGTGTATATACACACTGTGCAGTGTATATATACAGGACAGGAGGAGAGGTACTGTGCAGTGTATATATACAGGACAGGAGAAGTGGTACTGTGCAGCGTATATATATATATACAGGACAGGAGAAGCGGTATTAAGCAGCATATATATATATATATATATATATATATATATATATATACACAGGAAAGGAGGAGTGGTACTGTGCAGTGTGTATATACAGGAAAGGAGGAGTGGTACTGTGCAGTGTATATATACAGGACAGGAGAAGTGGTACTGTGTAGTGTATATATACAGGACAGGAGAGGTGGTACTGTGCAGTGTATATATACAGGACAGGAGGAGTGGTACTGTGCAGTGTATATATACAGGACAGGAGGAGTGGTACTGTGCAGTGTATAATACAGGACAGGAGGAGTGGTACTGTGCAGTGTATATATATACAGGAAAGGAGGAGTGTTACTGTGCAGTGTATATATACAGGACAGGAGAGGTCGTACTGTGCAGCGTATATGTACAGGACAGGAGAGGTGGTACTGTGCAGTGTATATATACAGGACAGGAGGAGTGGTACTGTGCAGTGTATATATGCAGGACAGGAGGAGTGGTACTGTGTAGTGTATATATACAGGACAGGAGAAGTGATACTGTGCAGTGTATATATACAGGACAGGAGGAGTGGTACTGTGCAGTGTACATACACACTGTGCAGTGTATATATACAGGACAGGAGGAGAGGTACTGTGCAGTGTATATATACAGGACAGGAGAGGTCGTACTGTGCAGCGTATATATACAGGACAGGAGAGGTGGTACTGTGCAGTGTATATATACAGGACAGGAGGAGTGGTACTGTGCAGTGTATATATACAGGACAGGAGAGGTCGTACTGTGCAGCGTATATATACAGGACAGGAGAGGTGGTACTGTGCAGTGTATATATACAGGACAGGAGGAGTGGTACTGTGCAGTGTATATATGCAGGACAGGAGGAGTGGTACTGTGCAGTGTATATATACAGGACAGGAGAAGTGATGATGTGTGGCCCAGCTATGTCAGGCACACATAATCCAGGAAAATGCACAGGAAGGTAACCGCAAAAGCTTGATATCCATTCACGTCACTCACACTTTCAGACACACCCATCAGGGGTATAAAAGGGAGTGACACGTAGCAGTCATCATGCAAGCCTTGGGAGTCTCAGGAGTGAGTCATCCCCAGTCTGTTTCCTGTCTTCGGACAGAGGAGTTCAGTCAGTCAGCTTCCTGTTTTAGTACAGTGTAGTTCAGTGTCAGTCCAGTCTGGACTTGGAGGATACTGAGAGCTGCTCAGTGAGCTCTGGAGAAAGCTGACATTTCCATCAAAGCTACAAGTGCTTATGTTAAGAGCGAGAGCAGGGCGAAGGGCACAGTGGAGAAGATAGATGCTAGTGCACCAGGTACCGGATTACCTGCACTAATTCACCGGACACCGGGGTCCGAAGCGTTGCTAGTGCTTCATGCTTAGTAACAAGATAACCGGAGGCTTTCTGGACCACAGGTCGCAGAAGGTAGCCCTAAGCGCTGATACGTAAACGGAGTCAGGGGGAACAAGGACTCTTAGCAGGGCCCTGCATAGAGGGACTTTGTTCTTTCCAACATCTGAGAATCCGAGACCGAAAAGGCTCCACCACAATGTCGGCCGGGCGTTGCAGCTATTGAGAAAGCTGGAGATTGCAGAGTTAACTTCGCTTCATGCAAGTTTGGACTCAGATATATATGAAGTAAAGGAGGCCTCTAACCTGCTCAGCGGTTTCCCGAATGTGCATTCTCCACCCCGACCAGCTTCCCGGGACCTGCCTGAAACACCTACAAGTAAAGGTATGAAAAGAAGCTGCATTGTGTGTGATTGAATTCTTAACTACACCCTGCATCATCACCATAGACTTCCAGGGACCCGTCTCACCTGTGGGAGACTTACCACCCAGCTGCCCCCATAACATCCCCTGTGAAGATCCTTATAGCAGCGCTGGTCCAATTGATCAGACACCACAGGTGGCGTCACGAACTAACTACAAATCCCCTGTAAATATCCCCCATTGCATGACCGCCAGGGCCACGGACCGAGTCCCGCTGCCAGTGACATCTCCCATAGAAATCAATGGGCTCGGCTCCGAGTACCCCATAGCCCTGGTATCCACACATGTGGTGCGAGTCAATTCAACTTGGCGTCACGAACAGGATCCGAAAGCTTGCAATTGTGAGTCCTGTGTGCCTATTGAACTGTTTTGAGAAAAAGACTGTTTGCTGTTTGTCACTTTTGGCGCCAAATACCGCCATTTTACCGCCATATTGGCGCCCTGAGGCGCTGGTGAAGAAGGTGGGCGTGCATTCGTGGGCGTGTACCCCCCCTGTGGCGCGAAAGTTATGGCCGCCCTCTCAAAATGCTACTATAATGTGCGAGCCTGTCCCACTGCTAAGGAAATACGCCTCCTCTTCATCTTCTATGCAAAAAGGAGGAGACGCAAATCCCGCCTCCACGGAAGAGACCAGATTGTTCCTGATGGAGAACACAGTCTGGCCTGGAGTGAGATGGCGGAAGGACAGGAGAATCTGTGCGGAGGAGCGGAGGCGTACAAACCCTGCTCCCCGGAGGATTTACTGCCTGTGCCGGAGCTGTCCCCAGATCGGGACACTGACCCCGCTATGCTGGAAAAAGCTGGAGACCCTGTTGAGGTGTCGGTTCTACTGGGTAGGGATGCGCAGCTCCATCGAGAAGTGGTGCCGGAACTGTGGACCCTGTGGCCTCAGACGAAAAGACTACTGTAGTCAGAAGGCACCCTTGCAGCCTATCCGGACGACTCGTCCCCTAGAGATCGTAGCATTGGATCACGTCAAGTTGTCCCCAAGCAGGTCAGGATACTCATATGCCCTGACCATGGTGGATCACTATTCCAGGTTTCTGGTGGTCGCCCCTGTCAAAGATATGACAGCAGAGACAGCAGCAAGAACCTTCCAAGCAAGTTTCTGCAGACCACACGGATATCCGGAGCAGGTGCTGACTGATCGAGGTCCTGCATTCGAAGCTGAACTGTTTAAGGAATTCTGTCAATTGTATGGATGTAAGAAGATCAGAACAACACCGAACCACCCTCAGACCAATGGCCTTTGTGAAAAGATGAATCACAATGTCATCGACTTACTGAAATCTGTACCACTGGAAGAAAGAAATCGGTGGCCTGACTTGCTACCTGACCTGGTTGACTTGTACAACCACATACCAGTAAGTTCCACCAACTGCACTCCAGCCTACCTTATGAGAGCAAGACCCGGAAGACTGCCAATGGATTTGGAACTTGGTGTGGTAGAACCAGAGGCTGATGACAGTGCTGAAGATTGGGACACAAATCGACAAGAACAGTACAGGAGAGTACAAGCCTGTGTGGAAGACAGTCTCAATAAAGTAAGAGAAAAACAAGAGAAGAACTATAACAAAAACGCTCCCGCTAAGCCTCTTATGCCTGGAGAAATTGTGCTAAAAAGAAAAAGAAGAATGCACAAATTGGATGATCAGTGGGAACAGGAGCCATATGTCGTGCAAAATTCCAAATTTGATAACAGAAAAACCTGTACCATCAGCAAGGATGGAGGAAAAACGACTGCAACTGTGTCTAGAGATCATCTAAAGTTGTGTCCGGGCCCATTAAAGCTTCGTGAGGAAGAACCTGTTGTCCTTCAGAAAGAAAATGATGAAGCGGTCATACATACGGATCTGGGAGATTTACCTGCGGATTGGCCCAGAATGGGAGAAGCCGTAATCATTCCGGTGCTGCAGTTTTATCAACCGCAAGAGGAGTCTCTACATCCCGTCATACCAATTGTGCCAGTGGAGCCAGTTCCAGAGGGATCTGTTCCAACGGGACCTCAACCAGAAGAACCCCAAGAAGCAGCACCACAAGAAGTGGAGTCCCCTGGTGAAGCAGTACCGCATCGCCCAGTTGCTAGCATGCTTGCCAGGTCCCTAGAGAGGTGGAGTCGTGTCTATAGTTTGCCGTTACGCAGAACAGATAGGCTAGAGACTACTATACCTGATGCTACCCCACATAGGTCAGAACGTATCACTAAAGGAAGATTACCTATTCGTTATCAAGAGTAGTCCTAGTAAAATAGTTAGCCAGACCCAGACAGGGTTTATTGCATCTGAAGAATTGTATAAAGTTTTATAAAAACAAGATTTTCTGCACTTTAATAGAAATTAAAGTATTACTGTGATTACTTGAAATATATATGTCTTTTATTATGCATGGACTGCGTGGCTGTGGACTGTGCCAGCCCAAGAACTTGTATTGTAAATAGTTTGCACTACGGTGCCTTATCTTGGTTTTACACAAAGCCTTAAACTACCTCTGAAGAAAAACCCGTATGGTGTGGCCTAGAGTGAGGTCTGCAGTCAGAAGTCCTGAGCCCACCCAGGACCCACGTGGGAGGTTTTTGGTGCGGGTCCTCCACAAGAATATTATCTAGTATTTATGGAAATGTTTTGATACTTTGATACTTTTGTATTTTTTCTAATGTACAAATTGTAACGTTAAAGATTCCTCACCTCCCGGATAGGAAGAGTTAAAATGTTGTTGTTAAATGCAAAACAAAAAAATGTTTTTCTTTTTTCTCTTTTACAGCCCGGGAGTGCTGTGTTTAACCAAGGGGGGATGTGTGGCCCAGCTATGTCAGGCACACATAATCCAGGAAAATGCACAGGAAGGTAACCGCAAAAGCTTGATATCCATTCACGTCACTCACACTTTCAGACACACCCATCAGGGGTATAAAAGGGAGTGACACGTAGCAGTCATCATTCAAGCCTTGGGAGTCTCAGGAGTGAGTCATCCCCCAGTCTGTTTCCTGTCTTCGGACAGAGGAGTTCAGTCAGTCAGCTTCCTGTTTTAGTACAGTGTAGTTCAGTGTCAGTCCAGTCTGGACTTGGAGGATACTGAGAGCTGCTCAGTGAGCTCTGGAGAAAGCTGACATTTCCATCAAAGCTACAAGTGCTTATGTTAAGAGCGAGAGCAGGGCGAAGGGCACAGTGGAGAAGATAGATGCTAGTGCACCAGGTACCGGATTACCTGCACTAATTCACCGGACACCGGGGTCCGAAGCGTTGCTAGTGCTTCATGCTTAGTAACAAGATAACCGGAGGCTTTCTGGACCACAGGTCGCAGAAGGTAGCCCTAAGCGCTGATACGTAAACGGAGTCAGGGGGAACAAGGACTCTTAGCAGGGCCCTGCATAGAGGGACTTTGTTCTTTCCAACATCTGAGAATCAGAGACCGAAAAGGCTCCACCACAATGTCGGCCGGGCGTTGCAGCTATTGAGAAAGCTGGAGATTGCAGAGTTAACTTCGCTTCATGCAAGTTTGGACTCAGATATATATGAAGTTGTGATGAACGGGCACACAGTCCGCCACACGGTAGGCCGGGGTATCACGGCTTGTGATCCCACCGCTGCCACCAATGTGATGGAACGTGCACACACACGACGGCTGCTGCCGTCCGACCCAGTAAACTGCAGGGATTTATAACTATCCCACTTCCACTTAGGAACTTGCAGCTCTCTGGCGCCCCCCTTACCCTCAGGTCAGTCAGGGAACTGCACCTAGGATAATTAGTCGCCAGACGGGTCACTTGGATGTGTGCTGGCTATTGGGCACGCTGCAGTGAGGGAATTATAATTACTCCTGGCTGCAGCCAGGCAGTACCCTTATAAACCCCGCTCCGTCACTGCCAGCGTCACCCAATAGATTAACACTTTACACCCCTTCCTTTTAGCTGCCACCAGCTACGGCTTTTGATGAACAATTTATCAAGAGGGTCCGTAGCAACCCCAAAACAGTAGCGTAGTGCTTCAGGCACGTGCAAATTCGTTTATAGAGCAGGAGAAACAAACTAATAAATTTATAGGTTTATTCCTTAAAAAACAGGCAGTGCTTATATAATATAAAAAGATGTAACAAACTGAGACAATATCGTTATATACAGATGCAGTTATAAAATAAAATAGGATTACAGATGAAAATCACTCACATGGTAGTTACAGGCAAGACAAGCCAGGCTGGGGGAAGGAGCCACACGTCATAGTTCATTGGTAGATCTCTTACTCAGGACATCCCAGCAGAAAGTGCCTAAGGAACTTCACTGCAAGACTTATGCATGTCAGCTTCTGACCTCACAAAAGGGGCTGGTTTTCTGGCCACCTCCCCTGGCTGCAAGCTATGGTTTGAGCTCTGCAATATCATAAGGTCCATAACTCGTCCTGTGAACCTAGCAGAATAACGGCAGACCTATCAATGATCTTACTCTAAAATGACGGTTCCAATGAGCCCACACTTGGGTGGGCTAGTTCATGGGCACCCGAGAATTCCATTTCTCGGGTTCTGTTGGAGTTACGGGTTTACCAGTATCACGGGAACGATGCCCGTCGGCGCATGGTTCAACACAGTAACTTTCGTGTTTCTAGCGAATGCTCCCACCGTGTTATTCCAAAAAAGAATGAATTCTCCAAAATGGCTGCTATAGGACTTTTGCAGGGTTTGCGAAGACAAAGGAAAATTCCTGAGGTGGGAGAGATGAGAGATCGAGTGCGCTGCAGAGAGAAGGAGGGAGGGGTAACTTTGCCCTGTGCTTGCAAACGGTGGGGGTTGTAGTTCTAGCAACAGCACAAGACATGGAGCTACAGTATCATCACACCTCCCCCCTTAGAGGGCGCTACGGAGGCATGACCTCTCGGTAATCCGCCATGCGCACCTCAGCGGGTTCGCCACGTCGGGACAACCCATCAGCATTCCCATGATCACTGCCTTTCTTGTGTTGTACGGCAAAATCATACTGCTGCAGGGCAAGGCTCCAGCGTAGCAACCTACCATTGGTTCCGGACACTGTGTGCAGCCAGCTCAGAGGGTTGTGGTCGGTGACCACCTTGAAGGTGCGCCCGTACAGGTAGGGCTGCAAACGTTGCAGTGCCCAGACCATGGCCAGGCACTCCTTCTCGATGGTGGAGTATGCCACTTCCCTTGGCAGAAGTTTCCGGCTCAGGTACAACACGGGGTGCTCCTCGTCCCCCGAATCAACCTGGCTGAGTACAGCACCGAGGCCAAATTCGCTGGCGTCAGTCTGTACCAGGAATGGCCGACTGCTGTCGACGGCTTTCAACACTGGAGAGCTGCACAGGGCTTTTTTCAAAGCTCGGAATGCCGCCTCACAGCCATCTGTCCAGTTGACTGTTTGGGGTAGACCGCCCTTGGTGAGGTCCGTCAAGGGTTTTGCAATGGCGCTATAGTTCGGTACGAAACGCCGATAGTACCCTGCAGTGCCAGGAAGGACTTCACCTGCTTTTTGGTCCTGGGGGTGGGCCAGGACACGATCGCGTCCACTTTCTCGGGCTCTGGACTCATGGAACCCCCACCTACCCGGTGCCCCAGGTAGTGGACCTCCCTCATGCCCATCTGGCATTTTCCGGCTTGATGGTCAGACCTGCCTGGTGAATACGCTTGAGCACCTCCTGGAGATGCTGAAGGTGTTCCTCCCAGGTGGAACTGAAGACGGCAATGTCGTCCAGGTACGCCACAGCGTACTCCTCCAGTCCCTGAAGCAGGTGGTTGACCATCCGCTGAAAAGTGGCAGGGGCATTCTTCATGCCGAAAGGCATGACCGTGGACTCGTACAGTCCAAAAGGGGTGATAAAGGCGGATTTTTCCTGCGCCGCAGGGCTCAGGGGAATCTGCCAGTATCCCCGGCTCAAATCCATGATGGATATGTACTTGGCATTCGCCAACCGCTCCAGCAGATCCTCGATGCGTGGCATTGGGTGCGCATCAGAGGTAGTGATGGCGTTGAGCCCCCTGTAGTCCACGCAGAACCGGGTGGTCCGATCCTTTTTTGGCACGAGAACTACAGGTGAGGCCCACGCGCTTTTGGACTGCCGGATCACCCCCAGCTGCAACATCTCATGGATCTCCTGGCGCATAATCTGCTGCACTTCCTCAGAGATCCGATAAGGTGTCCGCCGTAACGGGGCGTGATTCCCGGTGTCCACCTCGTGGACTGCCAACTCGGTCCTTCCGGGTCGGTTCGTGAACTCGGCCCGGAAGGGTTCCAGAGTGGTCAGCAACTGCAACCGCTGGGAGACGGTTAGCGAGGCATTTACCTCCATGTCCTCAATAGACCCATTGGCATTAGCTTGGGCCAGCATGTCTAGGAGGGGATCCTCTTCCCCGTCCTCGGGCAGATTGCAGACCGGTAGGACGCAGGCTTCACGTTCGTGATGGGCCTTCATCATGTTGACGTGAAAGGCCTTGCGCCTACCCCGAGTGTGGTCAAGCGTGACCACGTAGGTGGCTGGGTTGAGCTGTTGGTGCACGACGTACGGGCCTTCCCAGGCTGCCTGAAGCTTATCCTTTGGTACGGGGACCAGCACCCACACCTTTTGACCCACCTGGTAGGTCCGCTCCCGGGCGTTCTGGTCGTACCAGTGCTTCTGGTCAGCCTGAGCCTGCGTCATGTTGTCATGCACCAACTGCGTCAAGGTCTGCATCTTGTCGCGGAAGCGCATGACATAATCCACGATGGACACTTCCGTGGGGTTTGGCTCATCTTCCCAGGATTCTCTTATCAACCCAAGGGGTCCCCGGACTCGCCTACCATACAGGAGCTCGAAGGGGGAGAACCCCGTCGAGGCCTGCGGGACTTCTCTGTAGGCAAATAGCAGGTGTGGGAGGTACCGCTCCAAATCGCGTCCCTGGGTCTCAACCAGCATGCGGAGCATCTGTTTGAGGGTACCGTTAAAGCGCTCACACAAACCGTTGGTCTGTGGGTGATACGCACTCGATACCATACGCGTCACCTGCATTTTGCTGCAGAGAGCCTTCATTAGGCGAGACATAAATTGGGTCCCTTGATCGGTAAGCATCTCCCTGGGAAATCCTACCCGTGAAAAGATGGTCACCAGTGCATCTGCCACCTTATCTGCCCTAGTTGAGCACAGAGCTACCGCCTCCGGGTACCGGGTAGCGTAGTCTACCACAGTCAGGATGTATTGCTTTCCAGAGCTGCTGGGGACGGCCAGCGGGCCCACAATGTCCACCGCGATCCTCTGGAAAGGCTCCTCTATCACTGGCAACGGGATCAGGGGAGCCTTAAGAGCAGGCCCCGCCTTCCCCACTCTTTGACAGGTGATACAGGAGCGGCAGTAGTTAGTCACATCTGTCCCCATCTTGGGCCAATAGAAGTGTTGAGACAGCCGTGCCTTAGTTTTGCTAATCCCCAAGTGTCCAGCAAGTGGAATCTCATGGGCAATCCTCAACAACTCACCTCGGAACTGGTGCGGGACGACCAGCTGTTTTTCCCTCAACCACTCCTTTTGGGAACCTCCGGGTACTGTCTCCCGGTACAACCTTCCTCGTTCCCAGAACACCCTCTCCTTATCAGTCACGGAGGTGGGCGTCTCGGCGAGGTGCCTCAAGTTCCCCAGGCTCGCATCTGAGTGCAGAGTGGCCTGGAACTCCTGGCTGGAGGCAGCCAGAAGTGACGTCAGGGTTCCTTCCTCACTGGGACCCTCTGGGACCGGCTCTGGGTCCACCTCTGGTTCAGTCTCTCCTGTAGCGGAGGAGGGTCCAGATGGCAGGGCGCTACCTGCGATCCGGGCACTCTGACTGCGGGTGACAGCAGCTACATATGCAGTCCCCCGGGGATTTCTATAGACCCATCAGCCTGCGCTGCTATGGGCTCTACCTCCCCATCCACCCCCAACACTTCAGGAGCAGTGCTACTTATGGGCCAGTTACCTTCCTCGGTGGCACTGGTCAGTGTCATGGCGTCACCTTCCTCCCGGTTCCCATGCACCTCCCCATTTCCTTGAGCACTGTCGCTTGCTCCTGCTAGGGGTTCCTCAGCCGTCTCACTCCGCAGAGTGACGGGACTGAACGCTCCTGTACCTGTGGACACATCTACCACTTCAGAGAAAGGGTTAACAGATTCAGATGGCACAGATACATCACTATCAACATCAGTCCTAGGGAAAGAAAGGTTATCAGTTGCATCATCACTTCGCAAAGCATTAGCAGGTAACACAATCAGTTTCCCATCATCATCAACATCAACATCATGGTTAACGTTAACCTTATCATCAGATTGGGAAGGGGTGTCAGGTACATAGTACGCCACCATCCTCCCCAGATCAGTCCCCAGTAAAACATCAGTGGGCAGGTTTTCGGACACCCCCACTTCCTTCACCCTGCTCCCGGCACCCCAGTCAATGAAAACTCGGGCTATCGGCAAGGGGTAGTGGACGCCCCCAATCCCTGTGACAGTTAAGGTTTTCCCCGGAATCAACTCTTCAGGGGCCGCCAGTTCGGGTCGGATGAGGGTTCGTTCAGCCCCGGTGTCCTTGAGGCCTGTAGCAAGACGGGCCCCCACGCGGACGGGCTGCACGTTGTCATCAACCCTCCCCACCACACCACCCACCAAAAGAACAGAGGTGTTGGGCCCGGAGGCCTTGGCTGGGGGGTTCTTCTGCCTCTCCAGACAGGTGGCGCTGATGTGACCAGTCCTTTTACAGGAGAAACACTGGCGGGGGTCTGATGTAGGCCTGGCGCTGGCAAAGGGGATAGTGCCTCCAGAGGGACGACTGGCAGGGGCACTGGGGTTGGTTGCAGGCTTACCCCCTCCCCAACGGGTGGTGACGGGCTTCCGCACCTCGGGTTTCCGGTTGGCCTCATAGCTGTCGGCGATCCGGGCTGTTGTGACCGCGTCCTCTGGTTCTCGGTCCAGGATGAACTGTCGGACCTCAGCTGGGCACAGATGCAGGAACTGGTCTTTGATCATCAGGTCTTTCAGCTCCTCATAGGTGTCAACTGACAGTCCATGGATCCACTGGTCAAAGTGGTTCCTGAGTCCTTGCACCACATCGCTATAACTGTCGTGTGGGCCACGTTGGAGGTTCCGGAACTTCTTTCGGTATACCTCAGGGGTTAGCTGGTACTTGGCAATCAGGGCCTGCTTGATGGCCTCATAGTCACTGTCTTGATCTGGTGCGAGGGAAGCGAACGCCTCCAAAGCTTTGCCCTTCAGCCCGGGGGTCAAGTACCTGGCCCATTGGTCGGCAGGCAGCCGGTACTGTCTGCAGACTTTCTCAAAGGCCCGCAGAAAAGTGTCCAAGTCTCCTTCCTTTTCCAGCACGGGAAAGTGCTCCGGCCGGGGCTTGGGACTCTGAGAGCTGCTGGGTGTACTGCTCTGGGCTGTGGAGGGCATTGCCCCTTGTCTGAGCAGCTCCAGTTCATGGGCTCTCTGAGTTTCCCGCTCGGCTCTCTCAGCCTCCCGCTCGGCCCTCTCAGCCTCCCGCTCGGCCTTCTCAGCCTCCCGCTCGGCCTCTCACTGGGCTTGGCGCTCGGCTCTCTCAGCCTCTCACTGTTTGGCCTCTCGCTGGTCGGCTCTCTCTTGAGCTTGCTGGATCAGCCTCAGGCGTTCTCCCCGGTTGTCAGCGGTGAGTCCCTCCAGGGCCGCCTGCAGGTAAGGGTCCACCTCTCTCTGGGTGTAAGCAGTCAGGGGTTGGGCCTCTGCTCCTGCGGCACCACCTTGGCTTGGGCCGGCTCCTGCGCCCGCCACGCTCCGATGCTCGCCCAGCTCCTTCAGGGCCTGGACCAGTTGGCCTTTGGTTCGGTTCGTGTGGACAAGGCCGTGGTACTTGCAGATTCCCACAAGAGTGTCCTTGCTCTGCTTTTCGAACCAACTTGCTCCTATGGTAGCCATGGTTGCCAAATAAAAGATAGGATAGAAAAACAAAGAGAAGGGAGGGGTAACCGCAAGTACACACAATTGTCTCAGGACTAATAAACACTGAGTCTGTTCTCCAAAACTTTAGATGCAGGGTCGCTGAAGAACCGTGCAAGTTTTTTAGTGAATGGAATGATTGCTCAAACCAGATCACTAATGCTCTATAATCCCACCGCTTGCCACCAATATGTGATGAACGGGCACACGGTCCGCCACACGGTAGCCCGGGGGTCACGGCTTGTGATCCCACCACTGCCACCAATATGTGATGAAACGGGGCACACACACGACGGCTGCTGCCGTCCGACCCAGTAAACTGCAGGGATTTATAATTATCCCACTTCCACTTAGGAACTTGCAGCTCTCTGGCGCCCCCCTTACCCTCAGGTCAGTCAGGGAACTGCACCTAGGATAATTGGTCGCCAGACGGGTCACTTGGATGTGTGCTGGCTATTGGGCACGCTGCAGTGAGGGAATTATAATTACTCCTGGCTGCAGCCAGGCAGTACCCTTATAAACCCCGCTCCGTCACTGCCAGCGTCACCCAATAGATTAACACTTTACACCCCTTCCTTTTAGCTGCCACCAGCTACGGCTTTTGATGAACAATTTATCAAGAGGGTCCGTAGCAACCCCAAAACAGTAGCGTAGTGCTTCAGGCACGTGCAAATTCGTTTATAGAGCAGGAGAAACAAACTAATAAATTTATAGGTTTATTCCTTAAAAAACAGGCAGTGCTTATATAATATAAAAAGATGTAACAAACTGAGACAATATCGTTATGTACAGATGCAGTTATAAAATAAAATGGGATTAAGAATGAAAGATAACTCACATGATAGTTACATATGCATAGGCAAGCCAGGCTGGGGGAAGGAGCCACACGTCATAGTTCATTGGCAGATCTCTTACTCAGGACATCCCAGCAGAAAAGTGCCTAAGGAACTTCACTGCAAGACTTATGCATGTCAGCTTCTGACCTCACAAAAGGGGCTGGTTTTCTGGCCACCTCCCCTGGCTGCAAGCTATGGTTTGAGCTCTGCAATATCATAAGGTCCATAACTCGTCCTGTGAACCTAGCAGAATAACGGCAGACCTATCAATGATCTTACTCTAAAATGACGGTTCCAATGAGCCCACACTTGGGTGGGCTAGTTCATGGGGCACCCGAGAATTCCATTTCTCGGGTTCTGTTGGAGTTACGGGTTTACCAGTACCACGGGAACGATGCCCGTCGGCGCATGGTTCAACACAGTAACTTTCGTGTTTCTAGCGAATGCTCCCACCGTGTTATTCCAAAAAAGAATGAATTCTCCAAAATGGCTGCTATAGGACTTTTGCAGGGTTTGCGAAGACAAAGGAAAATTCCTGAGGTGGGAGGGATGAGAGATCGAGTGCGATGCAGAGAGAAGGAGGGAGGGGTAACTTTGCCCTGTGCTTGCAAACGGTGGGGTTGTAGTTCTAGCAACAGCACAAGACATGGAGCTACAGTATCATCACAATAAGCACTGCCTGTCTTTTTAAGGAATAAACCTATAAATTTATTAGTTTGTTTCTCCTGCTCTATAAACGAATTTGCACGCGCCTGAAGTACTACGCTACTGTTTTGGGGTTGCTACGGACCCTCTTGATAAATTGTTCCAAGTAAACCGTGGCTGGTGGCAGCTATAAAGAAGGGGTGTAAAGTGTTGACCTATGGGGTGGCGTTGGCGGTGACGGAGCGGGTTTTATAAGTGTATTACCCGGCTGCGGCTCGGAGTAATTATAATTCCCTCACTGCAGCGTGCCCAATAGCCAGCACACATCCAAGTGACCCGTCTGGCGACTAATTATCCTAGGTGCAGTTCCCTGACTGACCTGAGGGTAAGGGGGGCGCCAGAGAGCTGCAAGTTCCTAAGTGGAAGTGGGATAATTATAAATCCCTGCAGTTTACTGGGTCGGACGGCAGCAGCCGTCGTGTGTGTGCACCGTTTCATCACATATTGGTGGCAGCGGTGGGATTATAGAGCATTAGTGATCTGGTTTGAGCAATCATTCCATTCACTAAAAACTTGCACGGTTCTTCAGCGACCCTGCAGCTAAAGTTTTGGAGAACAGACTCAGTGTTTATTAGTCCTGAGACAATTGTGTGTACTTGCGGTTACCCCTCCTTCTCTTTGTTTTTCTATCCTATCTTTTATTTGGCAACCATGGCTACGAGGGGATACGACTGGTATAATCGGAATAGCAAGGAAGCTCTTCTTGCCATGTGCGAGTGGAGGGAGATTGTCCCCATGGCCCAAACCAAGGCCGAAGTGATCCAGACCCTGATGGCACGGGACCACGCTCGGAACGAGGAGGGCGCAGGAGCCAGCCCAAGCCAAGTTGGTGCCGCAGGAGCCGAGGCCCAACCCCTGACTGCTTACACCCAGGGCGGGATGGACCCTTACCTGCAGGCGGCCCTAGAGGGACTCCCCACCGACGACCGGGAGGAGCGCCTGAAGCTGATCCAGCAATACCAGCAGGAGGCCCGAGCCGAGCACCAAGCCCAGCGGGAGGCTGAGAGAGCCGAGCGGGAGGCTGAGAGAGCCGAGCGGGAGGCTGAGAGAGCCGAGCGGGAGGCTGAGAGAGCCGAGCGGGAGGCTGAGAGAGCCGAGCGGGAAGCTCAGAGAGCCCATGAACTGGAGCTGCTCAGACAAGGGGCAATGCCCTCCACAGCCCAGAGCAGTGTGCCCAGCAGCGCTCAGAGTCCCAAGCCCCGGCCGGAGCACTTTCCCGTGATGGAAAAGGACGGAGACTTGGACACTTTTCTGCGGGCCTTTGAGAAAGTCTGCAGACAGTACCGGCTGCCTGACAACCAATGGGCCAGGTACTTGACTCCCGGGCTAAATGGCAAAGCTCTGGAGGCGTTTGCTTCACTCACGCCGGATCAAGATGACAACTATCAGGCCATCAAGCAGGCCCTGATCGCCAAGTACCAGCTAACCCCTGAGGTATACCGAAAGAAGTTCCGGAACCTCCAACGTGGCCCACACGACAGTTATAGCGATGTGGTGCAAGGACTGAGGAACCACTTTGACCAGTGGATCCATGGACTGTCAGTTGACACCTTTGAGGAGCTGAAAGACCTGATGATCAAAGACCAGTTCCTGCATCTGTGCCCAGCTGAGGTCCGACAGTTCATCCTGGACCGAGAACCGGAGGACGCGGTCACAACAGCACGGATCGCCGACAGCTATGAGGCCAACCGGAAACCCGAGGTGCGGAAGCCCGTCTCCACCCGCTGGGGAGGGGGTAAGCCTGCAACCAACCCCAGTGCCCCTGCCAGTCGTCCCTCTGGAGGCACTATCCCCTTTGCCAGCGCCAGGCCTACATCAGACCCCCGCCAGTTTCTCCTGTAAAAGGACTGGTCACATCAGCGCCACCTGTCCGGAGAGGCAGAAGAACCCCCCAGCCAAGGCCTCCGGCCCAACGCCTCTGTTCTTTTGGTGGGTGGTGTGGTGGGGAGGGTTGATGACAACGTGCAGCCCGTCCGCGTGGGGGCCCGTCTTGCTACAGGCCTCAAGGACACCGGGGCTGAGCGAACCCTCATCCGACCCGAACTGGCGGCCCCTGAAGAGTTGATTCCGGGGAAAACCTTAACTGTCACCGGGATTGGGGGCGTCCACTACCCCTTGCCGATAGCCCGAGTTTTCATTGACTGGGGTGCCGGGAGCGGGGTGAAGGAAGTGGGGGTGTCCGACAACCTGCCCACTGATGTTTTATTGGGGACTGATCCGGGGAGGATGGTGGCGTACTATGTCCCTGACACCCCTTCCCAATCTGATGATAAGGTTAACGTTAACCATGATGTTGATGTTGATGATGATGGGAAACTGATTGTGTTACCTGCTAATGCTTTGCGAAGTGATGATGCAACTGATAACCTTTCTTTCCCTAGGAATGATGTTGATAGTGATGTATCTGTGCCATCTGAATCTGTTAACCCTTTCTCTGAAGTGGTAGATGTGTCCACAGGTACAGGAGCGTTCAGTCCTGTCGCTCTGCGGAGTTAGACGGCTGAGGAACCCCTAGCAGGAGCAAGCGACAGTGCTCAAGGAAATGGGGAGGTGCATGGGAACCGGGAGGAAGGTGACGCCATGACACTGACCAGTGCCACCGAGGAAGGTAACTGGCCCATAAGTAGCACTGCTCCTGAAGTGTTGGGGGTGGATGGGGAGGTAGAGCCCATAGCAGCGCAGGCTGATGGGTCTATAGAAACCCCCGGGGAGACGGCATATGTAGCTGCTGTCACCCGCAGTCAGAGTGCCCGGATCGCAGGTAGCGCCCTACCATCTGGACCCTCCTCCGCTACAGGAGAGACTGAACCAGAGTTGGACCCAGAGCCGGTCCCAGAGGGTCCCAGTGAGGAAGGAACCCTGACGTCACTTCTGGCTGCCTCCAGCCAGGAGTTCCAGGCAGCTCTGCACTCAGATGCGAGCCTGGAGAACTTGAGGCACCTCGCCGAGACGCCCACCTCCGTGACTGATAAGGAGAGGGTGTTCTGGGAACGAGGAAGGTTGTACCGGGAGACAGTACCCGGAGATTCCCAAAAGGAGTGGTTGAGGGAAAAACAGCTGGTCGTCCCGCACCAGTTCCGAGGTGAGTTGTTGAGGATTGCTCATGAGATTCCACTCGCTGGACACTTGGGGATCAGCAAAACTAAGGCACGGCTGTCTCAACACTTCTATTGGCCCAAGATGGGGACAGATGTGACTAACTACTGCCGCTCCTGTATCACCTGTCAAAGAGTGGGGAAGGCGGGGCCTGCTCTTAAGGCTCCCCTGATCCCGTTGCCAGTGATAGAGGAGCCTTTCCAGAGGATCGCGGTGGACATTGTGGGCCCGCTGGCCGTCCCCAGCAGCTCTGGAAAGCAATACATCCTTACTGTGGTAGACTACGCTACCCGGTACCCGGAGGCAGTAGCTCTGTCCTCAACTAGGGCAGATAAGGTGGCGGATGCACTGGTGACCATCTTTTCACGGGTAGGATTTCCCAGGGAGATGCTTACCGATCAAGGGACCCAATTTATGTCTCGCCTAATGAAGGCTCTCTGCAGCAAAATGCAGGTGACGCGTATGGTATCAAGTGCGTATCACCCACAGACTAATGGTTTGTGTGAGCGCTTTAACGGTACCCTCAAACAGATGCTCCGCATGCTGGTTGAGACCCAGGGACGCGATTGGGAGCGGTACCTCCCACACCTGCTATTTGCCTACAGAGAAGTCCCGCAGGCCTCGACGGGGTTCTCCCCCTTCGAGCTCCTGTATGGTAGGCGAGTCCGGGGACCCCTTGGGTTGATGAGAGAATCCTGGGAAGATGAGCCAAACCCCACGGAAGTGTCCATCGTGGATTATGTCATGCGCTTCCGCGACAAGATGCAGACCTTGACGCAGTTGGTGCATGACAACATGACGCAGGCTCAGGCTGACCAGAAGCACTGGTACGACCAGAACGCCCGGGAGCGGACCTACCAGGTGGGTCAAAAGGTGTGGGTGCTGGTCCCCGTACCAAAGGATAAGCTTCAGGCAGCCTGGGAAGGCCCGTACGTCGTGCACCAACAGCTCAACCCAGCCACCTACGTGGTCACGCTTGACCACACTCGGGGTAGGCGCAAGGCCTTTCACGTCAACATGATGAAGGCCCATCACGAACGTGAAGCCTGCGTCCTACCGGTCTGCAATCTGCCCGAGGACGGGGAAGAGGATCCCCTCCTAGACATGCTGGCCCAAGCTAATGCCAATGGGTCCATTGAGGACATGGAGGTAAATGCCTCGCTAACCGTCTCCCAGCGGTTGCAGTTGCTGACCACTCTGGAACCCTTCCGGGCCGAGTTCACAAACCGACCCGGAAGGACCAAGTTGGCAGTCCACGAGGTGGACACCGGGAATCACGCCCCGTTACGGCGGACACCTTATCGGATCTCTGAGGAAGTGCAGCAGATTATGCGCCAGGAGATCCAGGAGATGTTGCAGCTGGGGGTGATCCGGCCGTCCAAAAGCGCGTGGGCCTCACCTGTAGTTCTCGTGCCAAAAAAGGATCGGACCACCCGGTTCTGCGTGGACTACAGGGGGCTCAACGCCATCACTACCTCTGATGCGCACCCAATGCCACGCATCGAGGATCTGCTGGAGCGGTTGGCGAATGCCAAGTACATATCCATCATGGATTTGAGCCGGGGATACTGGCAGATTCCCCTGAGCCCTGCGGCGCAGGAGAAATCGCCTTTATCACCCCTTTTGGACTGTACGAGTCCACGGTCATGCCTTTCGGCATGAAGAATGCCCCTGCCACTTTTCAGCGGATGGTCAACCACCTGCTTCGGGGACTGGAGGAGTACGCTGTGGCGTACCTGGACGACATTGCCGTCTTCAGTTCCACCTGGGAGGAACACCTTCAGCACCTCCAGGAGGTGCTCAAGCGTATTCACCAGGCAGGTCTGACCATCAAGCCGGGAAAATGCCAGATGGGCATGAGGGAGGTCCACTACCTGGGGCACCGGGTAGGTGGGGGTTCCATGAGTCCAGAGCCCGAGAAAGTGGACGCGATCGTGTCCTGGCCCACCCCCAGGACCAAAAAGCAGGTGAAGTCCTTCCTGGGCACTGCAGGGTACTATAGGCGTTTCGTACCGAACTATAGCGCCATTGCAAAACCCTTGACGGACCTCACCAAGGGCGGTCTACCCCAAACAGTCAGCTGGACAGATGGCTGTGAGGCGGCATTCCGAGCTTTGAAAACAGCCCTGTGCAGCTCTCCAGTGTTGAGAGCCGTCGACAGCAGTCGGCCCTTCCTGGTACAGACTGACGCCAGCGAATTTGGCCTCGGTGCTGTACTCAGCCGGGTTGATTCGGGGAACCAGGAGCACCCCGTGTTGTACCTGAGCCGGAAACTTCTGCCAAGGGAAGTGGCATACTCCACCATCGAGAAGGAGTGCCTGGCCATGGTCTGGGCACTGCAACGTTTGCAGCCCTACCTGTACGGGCGAACCTTCAAGGTGGTCACCGACCACAACCCTCTGAGCTGGCTGCACACAGTGTCCGGAACCAATGGTAGGTTGCTACGCTGGAGCCTTGCCCTGCAGCAGTATGATTTTGCCGTACAACACAAGAAAGGCAGTGATCATGGGAATGCTGATGGGTTGTCCCGACGTGGCGAACCTGCTGAGGTGCGCATGGCGGATTACCGAGAGGTCATGCCTCCGTAGCGCCCTCTAAGGGGGGGAGGTGTGATGATACTGCAAGCTTCATTTCTTGTGCTGTTTCCAGAACTTTCCCCATAGTACTACAACCCCCACCGTTTGCAAGCAAAGGGCAAAGTTACCCCTCCCTCCTTTTCTCTGCAGCTCACGCTTCCCTTCCCCCCTCCCAACCTGCAGTCAAGCTCAGTGTAACCTGAGCTACCAGTGCTGGAAGTTTTGCCGCTTCACCGCAGGGGTCCCTATTGTCAGCAACATGTGCTGTCCCTACCCTAGCAGCCATTTTGGAGACTTCATTCTGTTTTGGTTATAACACGGTGGGGATTTGCGTCAGAAACACGAAAGTTACTGTTTTGAAGCCTGTGTCCATGGGCATCGTTCCCGTGGTACTGGTGAACCCGTAACTCCAACAGAACCCGAGAAATGGAATTCTCGGATCCCCCACAAACTAGCTCATCCAAGTTTGGGCTCATTGGAACCGTCATTTTAAAGTAAGATCATTGATAGGTCTCCGTTTCTGCTAGGTTCACAGGACGAGGGATGGACCTTATGATATTTCAGAGCTCAAATCATACACATCTGTCCCTGGGAGGTGGCCAGAAAAACCCTCCCCTTTTCGTGAGGTCAGCAGCCCCAGGTATAAGTCTGGCAGTGAGCCCCCCTTGTCAGTCCTTGCTGTGATGTCCTGACTAAGAGATCTGCAAATGAACTATGATGTGTGGCTCCTTCCCCCAGCCTGGCTTGCCTGTAAATGATCTAACAACCATGTGAGTGATTTTCATCTTTAATCCTATTTTATTTTATAACTGCCTTTGTACATAATGATATTGTCTCAGTTTGTTCCATCTTTTTATATTGTATAAGCACTGCCTGTCTTTTTAAGGAATAAACCTATAAATTTATTAGTTTGTTTCTCCTGCTCTATAAACGAATTTGCACGCCCTGAAGTACTACGCTACTGTTTTGGGGTTGCTACGGACCCTCTTGATAAATTGTTCCAAGTAAACCGTGGCTGTGGCAGCTATAAAGAAGGGGTGTAAAGTGTTGACCTATGGGGTGGCGTTGGCGGTGACGGAGCGGGTTTTATAAGTGTATTACCCGGCTGCGGCTCGGAGTAATTATAATTCCCTCACTGCAGCGTGCCCAATAGCCAGCACACATCCAAGTGACCCGTCTGGCGACTAATTATCCTAGGTGCAGTTCCCTGACTGACCTGAGGGTAAGGGGGGCGCCAGAGAGCTGCAAGTTCCTAAGTGGAAGTGGGATAATTATAAATCCCTGCAGTTTACTGGGTCGGACGGCAGCAGCCGTCGTGTGTGTGCACCGTTTCATCACAGAGTGGTGATGTGCAGTGTATATATACAGGGCAGGAGGCGTGGTACTGTGCAGTGTATATATACAGGACAGGAGTGGTGCTGTGCAGTGTATATACAGGACAGGAGAGGTACTGTACAGTGTATATATACAGGACAGGAGGAGTGGTACTGTTGCAGTTGTATATATACAGACAGAAGGTACCATGTACAGAGTAGTACTGTACAGTGTATATATACAACAAAACAAGAAGAAAAAAAGCTATTTTCGCCTTAAAAAGTATTTTTTATTAATGTATCTATAAAAATATCAATAAGATATATATTTTAAAAAGGAGGAAACCAAATGCAACAAACAGCAAACACTGGAGGATATTCACAATAATAACATAATCAATACAAAAAGAAGGTATATACATATATTGTATGTGTATAAGAAGGTATATACATATATTGTATGTGTATAACAGGAACTGAACACCAACTTCCTGGGATCTAATCAAATATATACTGGATAAAGCTGAATGCCCTTTGAAACTGCAAAATAAGTGCTGCTAAGGAAATGCTAACGATGCAGCAAGGAGGGTAAACAACTAAACCGGGAACCACCTCTAAGGCTAAGTTCACACGTTGCGGAATTGCCGCGGAAATTTCCGCGGCAATCCCGCACTTCTCCCGCAGGAAATACGCACGTTTTTTGTATGCTGATTCCCGCCAGAATAATAGCGTTTTGCAAGCGTAATTAGCTTGCAGAATGCTAGCGTTTTCCTAGCGATCTGTAGCATCGCTTGGAAAACTGATTGACAGGTTGGTCACACGAGTCACACATAGTGTTTGACACGTGTGACCAACTTTTTACTATTGATGCCGCCTATGCCGCATCAATAGTAAAGAGATCTAATGTAAAAAAATAAATAATGATATTCTCACCTTCCGGCGGCCCCCGCAGCCTTCCCGCCTCTCAGTGACGCTCCCGGCAACTCCGGTCCCAGGAGTGCTTTGCGACAAATCACACCGATGACGTACATCTCGCGAGACCGCTATGCCATCTGGGTGATTCTCGCAAAGCACTCCTGGGACCGGAAGTTGCCGGGAGCATCGCTGAAGGCGGAAGGCTGCGGGGGCCGCGGGAAGGCTGCGGGGGCCGCCGGAAGGTGAGAATATCATTATTTTTTATTTTAATTATTGTTTTACCAGGGATATGGTACCCAGGGCCTGGAGGAGAGTCTCCTCTCCTCCAGACCCTGGGTACCACCGCACATGAACCGCTTACATTCCGCAAAATTAATGAACATGTTGCTATTTTTTCAGCGAAGCGTTTTTTTCCGCGAAAAAAACGCAACATGTGGCCAAAACATGCGGAATCAATTAACATGTATAGGATGCTTAATGCTTGCGTTTTTATCGCGTTTTTACCGCGGAAAACCGCGAAAAAAAACGCAATTATTCCTGATCGTGTGCACTTAGCCTAAATGTGCAAAGAAAAAATGCTACTGCAAAGCAGAGTGCAAAAAAATGGGAAGAGGGGCAAAGTTAATAATCAATACATAAATACCTCCAGCGTGCTGTGGCACGCGTTATGCTTCTTCTAAGGAACACAAGCATGATGTCAAAAGTAACCGCTATATTACCTTACAACAGAGCAGAATTGCTGACCGGCCCTCCCCAACGCGCGTTTCGGAGCGTCGGTGCTCCTTCCTCAGGACATCATGCTTGTGTTCCTTTTTTACCTACTATTCACCGCTATATTATACTAGGGCTTTATGGTAGTTCATATATTGGTACATTCCTATATCCTTTTCTGCACTATGCTGTGGAATGATCCATTTTCATTCTTAGAACATGACTACTATATATTCGGTTTTTCTGTTGCATTTGCTCTGCACCATTGCGATTATATTGCACTAAAATATAGCCATCCCTCATTATACCCACGTTTGGGCATCAGTGCTTGTTTCTCTGTGTGTTCATTTTAACACACAGTCTATCTCTTGGTGCAAAAGTACATATTTTTATGCTGGTTATTACCGTTATTTAGCCCATGATACTAGTAATTACCTACATACATATCTCTTTCTATTATACTTTGTGATCTGTAGTTTTATATCTACTTAATTACAGAGCAGAATCTTGTTGTTAGGCCTTAGTATGTCCACCTGCATATGATTGTCACCACTTTGGATTTCTTTCTCCTGTGCCATCCCTGGTCTTGTTTTTATTCCTATATATACTATGTTATATTAATAAAGATGTATTTTTTGAGATTTCTTGGCTGTTTTTCGTGTGGTTTTAGAGTATATATACAGGACAGGAGGAGTGGTACTGTGCAGTGTATATATATACAGGACAGGAGGAGTGGTACTGTGCAGTGTATATATACAGGACAGGAGGAGTGGTACTGTGCAGTGTATATATACAGGACAGGAGGAGTGGTACTGTGCAGTGTATATATACAGGACAGGAGGAGTGGTACTGTGCAGTGTATATATACAGGACAGGAGAAGTGGTACTGTGCAGTGTATATATACAGGACAGGAGAAGTGGTACTGTGCAGTGTATATATACAGGACAGGAGTGGTACTGTGCAGTGTATATATACAGGACAGGAGGAGTGGTACTATGCAGTGTATATATACAGGACAGGAGGAGTGGTACTGTGCAGTGTATAATACAGGACAGGAGGAGTGGTACTGTGCAGTGTATATATACAGGCCAGGAGGAGTGGTACTGTGCAGTGTATATATACAGGACAGGAGGAGTGGTACTGTGCAGTGTATATATACAGGCCAGGAGAAGTGGTACTGTACAGTGTATATATACAGGACAGGAGGAGTGGTACTGTGCAGTGTATATATACAGGACAGGAGGAGTGGTACTGTGCAGTGTATATATACAGGACAGGAGGAGTGGTACTGTGCAGTGTATATATACAGGACAGGAGGAGTGGTACTGTACAGTGTATATATACAGGACAGGAGGAGTGGTCTGTGCAGTGTATATACAGGACAGGAGAGTGGTACTGTGCGGTGTATATATACAGGACAGGAGGAGTGGTGCTGTGCAGTGTATATACAGGATAGGAGAAGTGGTACTGTGCAGTGCATATATACAGGACAGGAGGAGTGGTGCTGTGCAGTGTATATACAGGATAGGAGAAGTGGTACTGTGCAGTGCATATATACAGGACAGGAGGAGTGGCACTGTGCAGTGTATATATACAGGACAGGAGAGTGGTACTGTGCAGTGTATATATACAGGACAGGAGGAGTGGCCTGTGCAGTGTATATATCAGGACAGAAGGAGTGGTACTGTGCAGTGTATATATACAGGACAGGAGGAGTGGTGCTGTGCAGTGTATATATAGGACAGGAGGATTGGTACTGTGCAGTGCATATATACAGGACAGAAGGAGTGGTACTGTGCAGTGTATATATACAGGACGGGAAAGGAGTGGTACTGTGCAGTGTATATATACAGGCAGGAGTAGTGGTACTGTGCAGTGTATATATACAGGACAGAAGGAGTGGTACTGTGCAGTGTATATATACAGGACAGGAGGAGTGGTACATGTGCAGTGTATATATACAGGCAGGAGAAGGTACTGTGCAGTGTATATATACAGGACAGGAGGAGTGGTGATGTGCAGTGTATATACAGGACAGGAGAGGTACTGTACAGTGTATATATACAGGACAGGAGAAGTGGTGCTGTACAGTGTATATATACAGGACAGGAGGAGTGGTACTGTGCAGTGTATATATACAGGACAGGAGGAGTGGTACTGTGCAGTGTATATACAGGCAGGAGTAGTGGTACTGTGCAGTGTATATATACAGGACAGGAGGAGTGGTGATGTGCAGTGTAATACAGGACAGGAGGAGTGGTACTGTGCAGTGTATATATACAGGACAGGAGGAGTGGCACTGTGCAGTGTATATATACAGGACAGGAGAAGTGGTACTGTGCAGTGTATATACAGGACAGGAGGAGTGGCACTGTGCAGTGTATATATACAGGACAGAAGGAGTGGTAGTGTGCAGTGTATATATACAGGACAGGAGGAGAGGTACTGTGCAGTATATATACAGGACAGGAGGAGTGGTGCTGTGCAGTGTATATATAGGACAGGAGGATTGGTACTGTGCAGTGCATATATACAGGACAGAAGGAGTGGTACTGTGCAGTGTATATATACAGGACAGGAGGAGTGGTACTGTGCAGTGTATATATACAGGCAGGAGTAGTGGTACTGTGCAGTGTATATATACAGGACAGAAGGAGTGGTACTGTGCAGTGTATATATACAGGACAGGAGGAGTGGTACTGTGCAGTGTATATATACAGGCAGGAGAAGTGGTACTGTGCAGTGTATATATACAGGACAGGAGGAGTGGTGATGTGCAGTGTATATACAGGACAGGAGAGGTACTGTACAGTGTATATATACAGGACAGGAGAAGTGGTGCTGTACAGTGTATATATACAGGACAGGAGGAGTGGTACTGTGCAGTGTATATATACAGGACAGGAGGAGTGGTACTGTGCAGTGTATATATACAGGCAGGAGTAGTGGTACTGTGCAGTGTATATACAGTGCCTACAAGTAGTATTCAACCCCCTGCAGATTTAGCTGGTTTGATAAGATGCAAATAAGTTAGAGCCTTCAAACTGCAAACGAGAGTAGGATTTATTAACAGAAGCATAAATCTTACAAACCAAAAAGTTATGTTGCTCAGTTGAATTTTAATAACTTTTAAACATAAAAGTGTGGGTCAATTATTATACAACCCCTATGTTTAATATTTCGTGGAATAACCCTTGTTTGCAATTACAGCTAATAATCATCTTTTATAAGACCTGATCAGGCCGGCACAGGTCTGTGGAGTTATCTTGGCCCACTACTCCATGCAGATCTTCTCCAAGTTGTCTAGGTTCTTTGGGTGTCTCATGTGGACTTTAATCTTGAGCTCCTTCCACAAGTTTTCAATTGGGTTAAGGTCAGGAGACTGACTAGGCCACTCCAACACCTTGACTTTTTCCCTCTTGAACCAGGCCTTGGTTTTCTTGGCTGTGTGCTTTGGGTCGTTGTCTTGTTGGAAGATGAAATTACGACCCATCTTAAGATCCTTGATGGAGGAGCGTAGGTTCTTGGCCAAAATCTCCAGGTAGGCCGTGCTATCCATCCTCCCATGGATGCGGACCAGATGGCCAGGCCCCTTGGCTGAGAAACAGCCCCACAGCATGATGCTGCCACCACCATGCTTGACTGTAGGGATGGTATTCTTGGGGTCGTATGCAGTGCCATCCAGTCTCCAAACGTCACGTGTGTGGTTGGCGCCAAAGATCTCGATCTTGGTCTCATCAGACCATAGAACCTTGAACCAGTCTGTCTCAGAGTCCTCCAAGTGATCATGAGCAAACTGTAGACGAGCCTTGACATGACGCTTTGAAAGTAAAGGTACCTTATGGGCTCGTCTGGAATGGAGACCATTGCGGTGGAGTACGTTACTTATGGTATTGACTGAAACCAATGTCCCCACTGCCATTAGATCTTCCCGGAGCTCCTTCCTTGTTGTCCTTGGGTTAGGCTTGACTCTTCGGACAAGCCTGGCCTCGGCACGGGAGGAAACTTTCAAAGGCTGTCCAGGCCGTGGAAGGCTAACAGTAGTTCCATAAGCCTTCCACTTACGGATGATGCTCCCAACAGTGGAGACAGGTAGGCCCAACTCCTTGGAAAGGGTTTTGTACCCCTTGCCAGCCTTGTGACCCTCCACGATCTTGTCTCTGATGGCCTTGGAATGCTCCTTTGTCTTTCCCATGTTGACCATGTATGAGTGCTGTTCACAAGTTTGGGGAGGGTCTTAAATAGTCAGAAAAGGCTGGCAAAAGAGATCATTAATCCACACATGTGAAGCTCATTATTCTTGGTGCCTGAACTACTTCTTAAAACTTTAGGGGGACCAAACAGAAGTCTTGTGGTTTGAGGGGTTGAATAATAAATGACACTCTGAATTAACTTTTAACGTTTTAAAAAAAAAAAAAAAAAAAATTTAAAAATTTTTTTTTGCTGCAGTGCATTTCCCACTTCCAGGCTGATCTCCAGTACAAATGTCACAATGCCAAGTTACTTCCGTATGTGTCAACCAGCTAAATCTGCAGAGGGTTGAATACTACTTGTAGGCACTGTATACAGGACAGGAGGAGTGGTGATGTGCAGTGTATATACAGGACAGGAGGAGTGGTACTGTGCAGTGTATATATACAGGACAGGAGGAGTGGTGCTGTGCAGTGTATATACAGGATAGAAGTGGTACTGTGCAGTGTATATATACAGGACAGGAGGAGTGGCACTGTGCAGTGTATATATACAGGACAGGAGAAGTGGTACTGTGCAGTGTATATACAGGACAGGAGGAGTGGCACTGTGCAGTGTATATATACAGGACAGAAGGAGTGGTAGTGTGCAGTGTATATATACAGGACAGGAGGAGTGGTGCTGTGCAGTGTATATATAGGACAGGAGGAGTGGTACTGTGCAGTGTATATATACAGGACAGAAGGAGTGGTACTGTGCAGTGTATATATACAGGACAGAAGGAGTGGTACTGTGCAGTGTATATATACAGGACAGGAGGAGTGGTGATGTGCAGTGTATATACAGGACAGAGGAGAGGTACTGTGCAGTATATATACAGGACAGGAGGAGTGGTGCTGTACAGTGTATATATACAGGACAGGAGGAGTGGTACTGTGCAGTGTATATATACAGGACAGGAGGAGTGGTGCTGTGCAGTGTATATACAGGATAGGAGAAGTGGTACTGTGCAGTGCATATATACAGGACAGGAGGAGTGGCACTGTGCAGTGTATATATACAGGACAGGAGAAGTGGTACTGTGCAGTGTATATACAGGACAGGAGGAGTGGCACTGTGCAGTGTATATATACAGGACAGAAGGAGTGGTAGTGTGCAGTGTATATATACAGGACAGGAGGAGTGGTGCTGTGCAGTGTATATATAGGACAGGAGGAGTGGTACTGTGCAGTGTATATATACAGGACAGAAGGAGTGGTACTGTGCATGTATATATACAGGACAGAAGGAGTGGTACTGTGCAGTGTATATATACAGGACAGAAGGAGTGGTACTGTGCAGTGTATATATACAGGACAGGAGGAGTGGTACTGTGCAGTGTATATATACAGGACAGGAGGAGAGGTACTGTGCAGTATATATACAGGACAGGAGGAGTGGTACTGTGCAGTGTATATATACAGGACAGGAGGAGTGGTGCTGTGCAGTGTATATACAGGACAGGAGAGGTACTGTACAGTGTATACATACAGGACAGGAGAGGTACTGTACAGTGTATATATACAGTCATGGCCAAAAGTTTTGAGAATGACACAAATATTATATTTTCACATGATCTGCTGCCCTCTGGTTTTTATGTGTCTTTGACAGATGTTTTTATCACAGACAGAAATATAATAATTGCAAACATATGAGTAACAAAAGCTTATATTGACAGTTAGAATGAGTTAATGCAGCAAGTCAATATTTGCAGTGTTGACTAGTGTTGAGTAGAGTTGAGCGATACTTTCCGATATGCTAAAGTATCGGAATCGGAATGGTATCGCCGATATCACTAAAATATCGGCGATACCCGATACCGATACCGGAAGTCCCATGTAAGTCTATGGGAACAAAATATCGCAACTAAAAAAACCCCATTCTTTCCTTGTAAACACTAAATATACACACATAGAATACATATATATATATATACATGTCATTGTGACATATATATATACATATATGTATAGTTTATACACTTCTACATAGTAAAATATCCTTTGATTCAATTGCCGGGTAAAGCCGGCTTCAGTGAAAAGACAGAAGCACCCGACATGAAATGACACTTGGTGTACATAGGGTTAAACATTTCTTTTCATGTCCTTTGCTATCTAATTTGCACAAACAATTAAATCAGACTATGTGTGCAAAATTTCACACCTGTAGGGGTTAATTAAAGGTGTAAATTCGTTGTAAAAAAAACTGACTTTTTTGCTACGAATTTACACCTTTAATTAACCCCTAGAGGTGTGAAATTTTGCACACATAGTCTGATTTAATTGTTTGTGCAAATTAGATAGCAAAGGACATGAAAAGACATGGTTAACCCTATGTACACCAAGTGTCATTTCATGTCGGGTCACCCGACATGAAATGACACTTGGTGTACATAGGGTTAAACATTTCTTTTCATGTCCTTTGCTATCTAATTTGCACAAACAATTAAATCAGACTATGTGTGCAAAATTTCACACCTCTAGGGGTTAATTAAAGGTGTAAATTTGTTGTAAAAAAAACGGACTTTTTTGCTACGAATTTACACCTTTAATTAACCCCTAGAGGTGTGAAATTTTGCACACATAGTCTGATTTAATTGTTTGTGCAAATTAGATAGCAAAGGACATGAAAAGACATGGTTAACCCTATGTACACCAAGTGTCATTTCATGTCGGGTTCTGCATTTTCACAAAAGCCTGCAATTGAATTAGCGGCTATTATACTATGTAGAAGTGTATGAACTACAAATATAAATATATATATATATGTGTCACAAATTCAATGACATGTATATATATATATATGAGGTGTAAAATTGCTGAAAAAAAATGCGTGGGCTCCCGCCCTATTTCGCAACCAGACAGACAAAGCCAGTGAGTGGGGGCAGATAATAATAGCCCAGAGAGGGACCATTATTTTTGCCCCCCCCCGGCTACTAACATCTGCCCCCAGACACCCCAGGAAAGACAAATCTATAATTAGATTCGCCCTTTCTGGCACTTTGCCCGTCTATTCCCATTGCCCTGTAGCGGTGGCGAATGGGTTAATATGGGGTTAAAGCCACCTTGCTATTGAAAGGTGACCTTAAGCCAGGTTAATAATTGAGAGCTGTCAATTAGACAACTATCAATTATTAATCCTATTGCATGAAATAAAAATAAAACACACACACTTTAATTAAAAATCATTTTAATGAAATAAAGACACATGTTTTTGACCATCTTTTATTTTACTGCAAAAACCATTTCCTGTAATAAAAATAAAATAAAAAAGCAAAATTATTCTTACCTATCCCATGCACAGTCAGGTCCCACGGTGTAATCCTTCAGAAAGGGTTAATGTTTACTGCAGGGACCGCAGCTAATGCTGCAGCCTCACAGTAAACCCCAAATGAATGAGTTCCTCTCCTGCCTGACAGGAGAGTAAAGGCTGGGTGTCACATAACGATACACCAGCGATCCCGACAACGATATGCACTTGTCAGGATCGCTGGTGTATCGCTACATGATCGCTGCTGAGCTGCCAAACAGGCAGCTCAGGCAGCGATCTGGGACAGCGACACTGCGGGTAACATCGCTTAAGGGCCCGTCTCACATAGCGATATCGCTACCGAGATCGCTGCTGAGTCACTAGTTTTGTGACGCAGCAGCGAGCTCACCAGCGATATCGCTGTGTGTGACATTCAGCGACGATCAGCCCCCCTGCCGGGTATCGCTGATCGTCGCAGAAATGTCAGGACCTTTTTTTGATCGCTGGTTTCCCTCTGACAGGCACGCATCGCTGCGTGTGACAGGCGGGAAACCAGCGATCAAAGGTCCTGACATTTCAGCGACGATCAGCGATACCCGGCAGGGGGGCTGATCGTCGCTGAATGTCACACACAGCGATATCGCTGGTGAGCTCGCTGCTGCGTCACAAAACTAGTGACTCAGCAGCGATCTCGGTAGCGATATCGCTATGTGAGACGGGCCCTTAAGTGGAAAGCTTAATTGATTGCTTTCCACTTTCACTTCAGGTCAGCCAGGGACACAATCAGTGACGTCAGAGGGAACTGATTAACAAAAATAGGGGTTCCCTTCGAAAAAAAAATGGCGTGGGGTCCCCCCTATTTTTGTTAACCAGCCAGATGAAGCAGACCGCTGAGGCCTGGATTTTCAGGCTGTTAAGGAGCCAAGATCCATGGACCTTGCCAGCCTGATAATACCAGGCCACAGCAGTCTGCATATCTTGGCTGATTAACAAAAATAGGGGATCCCCTCGAAAAAAATTGGCGTGGGGTCCCCCCTATTTTTGTTAACCAGCCAGATGAAGCAGACCGCTGAGGCCTGGATTTTCAGGCTGTTAAGGAGCCAAGATCCATGGACCTTGCCAGCCTGATAATACCAGGCCACAGCAGTCTGCATATCTTGGCTGATTAACAAAAATAGGGGATCCCCTCGAAAAAAATTGGCGTGGGTCCCCCCTATTTTTGTTAACCAGCCAGATGAAGCAGACCGCTGAGGCCTGGATTTTCAGGCTGTTAAGGAGCCAAGATCCATGGACCTTGCCAGCCTGATAATACCAGGCCACAGCAGTCTGCATATCTTGGCTGATTAACAAAAATAGGGGATCCCCTCGAAAAAAATTAGCGTGGGGTCCCCCCTATTTTTGTTAACCAGCCAGATGAAGCAGACCGCTGAGGCCTGGTTTTTCAGGCTGGTAAGGATCCAATATCCATGGACCTTGCAAGCCTGATAATACCAGGCCACAGCAGTCTGCTTAGCTTGGCTGGTTAACAAAAATAGGGGATCCCCTCGAAAAAAAACGGCGTGGGGATCCCCCCTATTTTTGTTAACCAGCCAAGTAAAATGCAGACTGCTGCGGCCTGGTATTAAAAGACTGTCAAGGCCCATGGATTTTGGCCCTCAACAGCCTGATAATACCAGGCTACAGCAGCCCCACATTTGGCGCATCAAAAGATGTGCCAATTGTGGCACTTTACCCGGCTCTTCCCACTTGCCCTGTAGCGGTGGCAAGCGGGGTAATAAGGGGTTATTGTCACCGTTGATTGCACGGTGACAATAAGCCCGGTTAATAATGGAGAGGTGTCAATAAGACACCGATCCATTATTAATCCCAAAGTTATTAAATGTGTAAAAAAAAGACAAAGCAAGAAAAAAGTATTTTAATGAAATAAAAGAGACAACACAGTTTTCATTTTTTTTATTATACACTCATTCCTGCGACGCCATCGATCTCCTGTAAAAAAAGAAAAAAAACAAACCAACAGTATACCACCTGTCCGACGCAGTCCATAGTAACGATTGTCCCACGACGATCCAACTCTGCTACATCGCAACGCAGCACAGCTGATTACCTGCTTCCCCGGCGGTGACGTCATCGGACACTAGTGTTGAGCATTCCGATACTGCAAATATCGGGTATCGGCCGATATTAGCTGTATCGGAATTCCGATTCCGAGTTCCGATATTTTCGTCTTATCGGATACTGGAATCGGGATGTCACTGTCACTGTCAGTGTCCGTCTGTCGGGTCTGTCAGGAGTCAGCGGCACTTACCTGGCAGAAGATCTCCGGCGGTCACGTCCTGGACTGCTTCATGGCCGCAATCTTCTTTCCCCGGCGGTCACATGCAGTTTCTCGCGATAACTGCAGTGACTGCTGGGTAATCCCGGCCGTAAAGCAGTCAGTCCGATGACGTCACCGCCGGGGAAGCAGGTAATCAGCTGTGCTGCGTTGCGATGTAGCAGAGTTGGATCGTCGTGGGACAATCGTTACTATGGACTGCGTCGGACAGGTGGTATACTGTTGGTTTGTTTTTTTTCTTTTTTTACAGGAGATCGATGGCGTCGCAGGAATGAGTGTATAATAAAAAAAATGAAAACTGTGTTGTCTCTTTTATTTCATTAAAATACTTTTTTCTTGCTTTGTCTTTTTTTTACACATTTAATAACTTTGGGATTAATAATGGATCGGTGTCTTATTGACACCTCTCCATTATTAACCGGGCTTATTGTCACCGTGCAATCAACGGTGACAATAACCCCTTATTACCCCGCTTGCCACCGCTACAGGGCAAGTGGGAAGAGCCGGGTAAAGTGCCACAATTGGCACATCTTTTGATGCGCCAAATGTGGGGCTGCTGTAGCCTGGTATTATCAGGCTGTTGAGGGCCAAAATCCATGGGCCTTGACAGTCTTTTAATACCAGGCCGCAGCAGTCTGCATTTTACTTGGCTGGTTAACAAAAATAGGGGGGATCCCCACGCCGTTTTTTTTTCGAGGGGATCCCCTATTTTTGTTAACCAGCCAAGCTAAGCAGACTGCTGTGGCCTGGTATTATCAGGCTTGCAAGGTCCATGGATATTGGATCCTTACCAGCCTGAAAAACCAGGCCTCAGCGGTCTGCTTCATCTGGCTGGTTAACAAAAATAGGGGGGACCCCACGCTAATTTTTTTCGAGGGGATCCCCTATTTTTGTTAATCAGCCAAGATATGCAGACTGCTGTGGCCTGGTATTATCAGGCTGGCAAGGTCCATGGATCTTGGCTCCTTAACAGCCTGAAAATCCAGGCCTCAGCGGTCTGCTTCATCTGGCTGGTTAACAAAAATAGGGGGGACCCCACGCCAATTTTTTTCGAGGGGATCCCCTATTTTTGTTAATCAGCCAAGATATGCAGACTGCTGTGGCCTGGTATTATCAGGCTGGCAAGGTCCATGGATCTTGGCTCCTTAACAGCCTGAAAATCCAGGCCTCAGCGGTCTGCTTCATCTGGCTGGTTAACAAAAATAGGGGGGACCCCACGCCATTTTTTTTTCGAAGGGAACCCCTATTTTTGTTAATCAGTTCCCTCTGACGTCACTGATTGTGTCCCTGGCTGACCTGAAGTGAAAGTGGAAAGCAATCAATTAAGCTTTCCACTTAAGGGCCCGTCTCACATAGCGATATCGCTACCGAGATCGCTGCTGAGTCACTAGTTTTGTGACGCAGCAGCGAGCTCACCAGCGATATCGCTGTGTGTGACATTCAGCGACGATCAGCCCCCCTGCCGGGTATCGCTGATCGTCGCTGAAATGTCAGGACCTTTGATCGCTGGTTTCCCGCCTGTCACACGCAGCGATGCGTGCCTGTCAGAGGGAAACCAGCGATCAAAAAAAGGTCCTGACATTTCTGCGACGATCAGCGATACCCGGCAGGGGGGCTGATCGTCGCTGAATGTCACACACAGCGATATCGCTGGTGAGCTCGCTGCTGCGTCACAAAACTAGTGACTCAGCAGCGATCTCGGTAGCGATATCGCTATGTGAGACGGGCCCTTAAGCGATGTTACCCGCAGTGTCGCTGTCCCAGATCGCTGCCTGAGCTGCCTGTTTGGCAGCTCAGCAGCGATCATGTAGCGATACACCAGCGATCCTGACAAGTGCATATCGTTGTCGGGATCGCTGGTGTATCGTTATGTGACACCCAGCCTTTACTCTCCTGTCAGGCAGGAGAGGAACTCATTCATTTTGGGTTTACTGTGAGGCTGCAGCATTAGCTGCGGTCCCTGCAGTAAACATTAACCCTTTCTGAAGGATTACACCGTGGGACCTGACTGTGCATGGGATAGGTAAGAATAATTTTGCTTTTTTATTTTATTTTTATTACAGGAAATGGTTTTTGCAGTAAAATAAAAGATGGTCAAAAACATGTGTCTTTATTTCATTAAAATGATTTTTAATTAAAGTGTGTGTGTTTTATTTTTATTTCATGCAATAGGATTAATAATTGATAGTTGTCTAATTGACAGCTCTCAATTATTAACCTGGCTTAAGGTCACCTTTCAATAGCAAGGTGGCTTTAACCCCATATTAACCCATTCGCCACCGCTACAGGGCAATGGGAATAGACGGGCAAAGTGCCAGAAAGGGCGAATCTAATTATAGATTTGTCTTTCCTGGGGTGTCTGGGGGCAGATGTTAGTAGCCGGGGGGGCAAAAATAATGGTCCCTCTCTGGGCTATTATTATCTGCCCCCACTCACTGGCTTTGTCTGTCTGGTTGCGAAAATAGGGCGGGAGCCCACGCATTTTTTTTCAGCAATTTTACACCTCATATATATATATACATGTCATTGAATTTGTGACACATATATATATATATATTTATATTTGTAGTTCATACACTTCTACATAGTATAATAGCCGCTAATTCAATTGCAGGCTTTTGTGAAAATGCAGAACCCGACATGAAATGACACTTGGTGTACATAGGGTTAACCATGTCTTTTCATGTCCTTTGCTATCTAATTTGCACAAACAATTAAATCAGACTATGTGTGCAAAATTTCACACCTCTAGGGGTTAATTAAAGGTGTAAATTCGTAGCAAAAAAGTCCGTTTTTTTTACAACAAATTTACACCTTTAATTAACCCTAGAGGTGTGAAATTTTGCACACATAGTCTGATTTAATTGTTTGTGCAAATTAGATAGCAAAGGACATGAAAAGAATGTTTAACCCTATGTACACCAAGTGTCATTTCATGTCGGGTGACCCGACATGAAATGACACTTGGTGTACATAGGGTTAACCATGTCTTTTCATGTCCTTTGCTATCTAATTTGCACAAACAATTAAATCAGACTATGTGTGCAAAATTTCACACCTCTAGGGGTTAATTAAAGGTGTAAATTCGTAGCAAAAAAGTCCGGTTTTTTTACAACGAATTTACACCTTTAATTAACCCCTAGAGGTGTGAAATTTTGCACACATAGTCTGATTTAATTGTTTGTGCAAATTAGATAGCAAAGGACATGAAAAGAAATGTTTAACCCTATGTACACCAAGTGTCATTTCATGTCGGGTGCTTCTGTCTTTTCACTGAAGCCGGCTTTACCCGGCAATTGAATCAAAGGATATTTTACTATGTAGAAGTGTATAAACTATACATATATGTATATATATATGTCACAATGACATGTATATATATATATGTATTCTATGTGTGTATATTTAGTGTTTACAAGGAAAGAATGGGGTTTTTTTAGTTGCGATATTTTGTTCCCATAGACTTACATGGGGACTTCCGGTATCGGTATCGGGTATCGCCGATATTTTAGTGATATCGGCGATACCATTCCGATTCCGATACTTTAGCATATCGGAAAGTATCGCTCAACTCTAGTGTTGACCCTTCGTCTTCAGGACCTCTGCAATTCTCCCTGGCATGCTCTCAATCAACTTCTGGACCAAATCCTGACAGCAGTCCATTCTTGCACAATCAATGCTTTCATTTTGTCAGAATTTTTAGGTTTTTGTTTGTCCACCCGTCTCTTGATGATTGACCACAAGTTCTCAATGGGATTAAGATCTGGGGAGTTTCCAGGCCATGGACCCAAAATCTCTATGTTTTGTTCCTGAGCCATTTAGTTATCACCTTTGCTTTATGGCAAGGTGCTCCATCATGCTGGAAAAGGCATTGTTGATCGCCAAACTGCTCTTGGAGGGTTGGGAGAAGTTGCTCTTGGAGGACATTCTGGTACCATTCTTTATTCATGGCTGTGTTTTTAGGCAAGACTGTGAGAGAGCCGATTCCCTTGGCTGAGAAGCAACCCCACACATGAATGGTTTCAGGATGCCTAACAGTTGGCATGAGACAAGACTGGTGGTAGCGCTCACCTTGTCTTCTCCGAATGAGGCGTTTTACTGATGTCCCAAACAATCGAAAAGGGGATTCATCAGAGAAAATAACTTTACCCCAGTCCTCAGCAGTTCACTGCCTGTACGTTTTGCAGAATATCAGTCTGTCCATGATGTTTTTTCTGGAGAGAAGTGGCTTCTTTGCTGCCCTCCTTGAGACCAGGCCTTGCTCCAAGAGTCTCCGCCTCACAGTGCGTGCAGATGCACTCACACCTGCCTGCTGCCATTCCTGAGCAAGCTCTGCACTGCTGGTAGCCCGATCCCGCAGCTGAAACACTTTTAAGAGACGGTCCTGGTGCTTGCTGGTCTTTCTTGGGCGCCCTGAAGCCTTTTTGGCAACAATGGAACCTCTCTCCTTGAAGTTCTTGATGATGCGATAGATTGTTGACTGAGGTGCAATCTTTCTAGCTGCGATACTCTTCCCTGTTAGGCCATTTTTGTGCATTGCAATGATGACTGCACGTGTTTCTTTAGAGATAACCATGGTTAACAGAAGAGAAACAATGATGCCAAGCACCAGCCTCCTTTTAAAGTGTCCAGTGGTGTCATTCTTACTTAATCATGACAGATTGATCTCCAGCCATGTCCTCATCAACACCCACACCTGTGTTAATGGAGCAATCACTGAAAAGAGGTTAGCTGGCCCTTTTAAGGCAGGGCTGCAATGATGTTGAAATGTGTTTTGGGGATAAAGTTCATTTCTAGCCAAATATTGACTTTGCAAGTAATTGCTGTTAAGCTGATCACTCTGTATAACATTCTGGAGTATATGCAAATTGCCATTAGAAAAAGTAAAGCAGTAGACTTTGTAAAAATTAATATTTGTGTCATTCTCAAAACTTTTGGCCATGACTGTACAGGACAGGAGGAGTGGTAATGTGCAGTGTATAATATACAGGACAGGAGGAGTGGTACTGTGCATTGTATATATACAGGACAAGAGTGGTACTGTGCAGTGTATACATACAGGAAAAGAGGAGTGGTACTGTGCATTGTATACATACAGGACAAGAGTGGTACTGTGAAGTGTATACATACAGGACAGGAGGATGATGTGTTACTATAGGCAGGTGTACTTAGTTAATACAGGACAGGAGGAGTGGTACTGTGCAGTGTATATATACAGGACAGAGAGGTACGAGTACAGGCGGAGTGGTATGACTTAAGAAGAGATGACAGTGTGATATATACAGGACAGGAAGTGAGTGGACAGTGTACGCATGTATATATACAGGACAGGAGGAGTGGTACTGTGCACGTGTAAACAGGAACAGGAGGAGTTGTACTGTGCAGTGTATATATAAGGACAGGAGGAGTGGTACTGTCAGTGTATATATAAGGACAGGAGGAGTGTGTGCACTGGGATGGTACTGCAGTGTATATATAGAGGAACAGGAGGAGTGGTACTGTGCAGTGTATATATACAGGACAGGAGGAGTGGTACTGTCAGTGTTATATACAGGACAGAGGAGTGGTACTGTGCATTATACACAGGACAGGAGGAGTGGTACTGTGCAGTGTATATATACAGGACAGGAGGTTGGTACTGTGCAGTGTAATATAACAGGACAGGAGGAGTGGTACTGTGCAGTGTTATATACAGGACAGGAGGAGTGGTACTGTGCAGTGTATATATACAGGACAGGAGGAGTGGTACTGTGCAGTGTATATATCAGGACAGGAGGAGTTGGTACTGTGCATTCAATCAGGACAGGAGGAGTGGTACTGTGCAGTGTATATATACAGGACAGGGGGAGTGGTACTGTGCAGTGTATATATACAGGACAGGAGGAGTGGTACTGTGCAGTGTATATATACAGGACAGGAGGAGTGTACTGTGCATTATATACAGGACAGGAGGAGTGGTACTGTGCAGTGTATATATACAGGACAGAGGAGTGGTACTGTGCAGTGTATATATACAGGACAGGAGGAGTGGTACTGTGCAGTGTATATATACAGGACAGGAGAGAGAGTACTGTGCATGTATATATACAGGACAGGAGGAGTGGTACTGTGCAGTGTATATATACAGGACATGAGGAGTGGTGCTGTGCAGTGTATATATACAGGACAGGAGGAGTGTACTGTGCAGTGTATATATACAGGACAGGAGGAGGTACTGTGCAGTGTATATAACAGGACAGAGGAGTGGTGCTGTGCAGTGTATATATACAGGACAGAAGGAGTGGTACTGGTGCAGTGTATATATACAGGACAGGAGGAGTGGTACTGTGCAGTGTAAATATAACAGGACAGGAGGAGTGGTACTGTGCAGTGTAATATACAGGACAGAGGAGTGGTGCTGTGCAGTGTATATATACAGGACAGGAGAGTGGTACGTGCAGTGTATATATACAGGACAGGAGGAGTGGTACTGGCAGTGTATATATACAGGACAGGAGGAGTGGTACTGTGCAGTATATATACAGGACAGGAGGAGTGGTACTGTGCAGTGTATATATACAGGACAGGAGGAGTGGTACTGTGCAGTGTATATATACAGGACAGGAGGAGTGGTACTGGCAGTGTATATATACAGGACAGGAGGAGTGGTACTGTGCAGTGTATATATACAGGACAGGAGGAGTGGTACTGTGCAGTGTATATATACAGGACAGGAGGAGTGGTACTGTGCAGTGTATATATACAGGACAGGAGGAGTGGTAAGTGCAGTGTATATATACAGGACAGGAGGAGTGGTACTGTGCAGTGTATATACAGGACAGGAGGAGAGGTACTGTGCAGTGTATATATACAGGACAGGAGGAGTGGTGCTGTGCAGTGTATATATACAGGACAGGAGGAGTGGTAGTGCAGTGTATATATACAGGACAGAGGAGTGGTGCTGTGCAGTGTATTATACAGGACAGGAGAGTGGTACTGTGACAGTGATATATACAGGACAGAGGAGTGGTGCTGTGCAGTGTAATATACAGGACAGGAGGAGTGGTACTGTGCAGTGTATATAACAGGACATGAGGAGTGGTAGCTGTGCAGTGTATATATACAGGACAGGAGAGTGGTACTGTCAGTGTATATATACAGGACAGGAGGAGTGGTGCTGTGCAGTGTATATATACAGGACAGGAGGAGTGGTACTGTGCAGTGTATATATACAGGACAGGAGGAGTGGTACTGTGCAGTGTATATATACAGGACAGGAGGAGTGGTACTGTGCAGTGTATATATACAGGACAGGAGAGTGGTACTGTGCAGTGTATATATACAGGACAGGAGAGTGGTACTGTGCAGTGTATATATACAGGACAGAGAAGTGGTACTGTGCAGTGTATATATACAGGACAGGAGGAGTGGTACTGTGCAGTGTATATATACAGGACAGGAGAAGTGGTACTGTGCAGTGTATATATACAGGACAGGAGGAGTGGTACTGTGCAGTGTATATATACAGGACAGGAGAAGTGGTACTGTGCAGTGTATATATACAGGACAGGAGAAGTGGTACTGTGCAGTGTATATATACAGGACAGGAGAAGTGGTACTGTACAGTGTATATATACAGGACAGGAGCAGTGGTACTGTGCAGTGTATATACAGGACAGGAAGAGTGGTATTGTGCAGTGTATATATACAGGACAGGAGGAGTGTATTGTGCAGTGTATATATACAGGAGGAGTGGTACTGTGCAGTGTATATATACAGGACAGGAGGAGTGGTACTGTGCAGTGTATATACAGGACAGGAAGAGTGGTACTGTGCAGTGTATATACAGGACAGGAGGAGTGGTACTGTGCAGTGTATATATACAGGACAGGAGAAGTGGTACTGTGCAGTGTATATATACAGGACAGGAGAAGTGGTACTGTGCAGTGTATATATATACAGGACAGGAGGAGTGGTGCTGTGCAGTGTATATATATACAGGACAGGAGGAATGGTGCTGTGCAGTGTATATACAGGACAGGAGTGCAGTGTATATACAGAATAACAGGATGAGTGTAGTAGTCCTGAGCCGTGTCCATATATACAGTTTCGGATTGTCGTGGGGACTTGTGAAGGTCACCGTGCTCTGGCTCAGACTCATGTTACAGTCTGTATCTGATCCTCGTTCCGTCATCGCCTATTTTATCGCCATTCTGCCATTAATCTGACACATTCTTCGCTTCGTGCTATTAATAATCGCTGATAACACAACAAGCCTCAGAGACCAGTGACTCTTCTACAAGCTCCAGACATGAATACAAATATCCCCCCATGGATGGAGGATCTGTGGCGCCCCCTATGGTCATCTTATTTCTTTGCTACTGATCACAAATTACTAAATTACTATCTCATACACCAGTCACATCCAGAGCTGCAATCATAGTTCACCGCAGGCTGTTTATGAAGCGATGCCCCCACCCCTCCATTAATGTTCTGAAGGAATTTCCCCCCAACTTTCCCAGACTTCTGAATGGCAGATCTGACCTCCCACCCCGGTCCCTCAGCAGGGACGGTCCCAGGTTCAGGACTCACCTGTGCAGGTTCTGTCCAGGTGATGAGTGATGCTGCCCTCTGAGGGCTGCAGGACCCCGCACAGATGCCTCCTCCTCCTGCACCACCTGCTGCCACCCAGGATTATTCACAATATTACTGCGTCCTTGAGAATTCAGGTGGAACCGCCCCGAGGAGAATTCCAGATCAGTCACCTTCATCCCAGGAGCAGGAGGGGCACGAGCCTCACCCAGCCAACTACTGGGGGCAGCAGGGCCACCAACGGCTTTGGGATTGGGAATACTGACCCTCCGTGCTATTATGGTGGTAGATTGGGGGCACTGACCCCCCCCGTAATATTATGGGTGTAGATTGGGGGCACTGACGCCTCGGGTTATTCTGGGGGTAGATTGGGGGCACTGACCCCCATGTGTTATTATGGGGGTAGATTGGGGGCACTGACCCCCCCGTAATATTATGGGGGTAGATTGGGGGCACTGACCCTCCGAGTTATTCTGGGGGTAGATTAGGGGCACTGACGCCTCGGGTTTTTCTGGGGGTAGATTGGGGGCACTGACCCCCACGTGTTATTATGGGGGTAGATTGGGGGCACTGACCCTCCGGGTTATTCTGGGGGTAGATTGGGGGCACTGACCCTCTGGGTTATTCTGGGGGTAGATAGGGGGCACTGACCCTCCGGGTTATTCTGGGGGTAGATTGGGGGCACTGACCCTCCGGGTTATTCTGGGGTAGATTGGGGACACTGACCATCCGGGTTATTCTGGGGGTAGATTGGGGGCACTGACCCTCCGGGTTATTCTGGGGGTAGATTGGGGCACTGACCCTCTGGGTTTTCTGGGGTAATAGGGCACTGACCTCGGTTATTCTGGGGGTAGATTGGGGCACTGACCCTCCGGGTTATTCTGGGGTAGATTGGGGACACTGACCATCCGGGTTATTCTGGGGTAGATTGGGGACACTGACCTCCAGGTTATTCTGGGGTAGATTGGGGACGACATCGGTATTGGAGATGGACATACCATCCGGGTTATTCTGGGTAGATTGGGACACTGACCATCCGGGTTATTCTGGGGTAGATTGGGGACACTGACCATCCGGGTTATTCTGGGGTAGATTGGGACACTGACCATCCGGGTTATTCTGGGGTAGATTGGGGACACTGACCATCCGGGTTATTCTGGGGTAGATTGGGGACACTGACCATCCGGGTTATTCTGGGGTAGATTGGGGACACTGACCATCCGGGTTATTCTGGGTGATTGGGACACTGACCATCCGGTTATTCTGGGTAGATTGGGGACACTGACCATCCGGGTTATTCTGGGTATTGGGACATGCCACGTATCGGGTAGATTGGGAGACACTGACCTCCGGGTTTATTCGGGGAGATGCTCCAGGACACTAGTGTACTTCCCACTGCAGATCTGACATCTCCACATTCGCGTTTTCTCCATTGATTATTCTGCAGAGATCATTTCCATCCCGACGCTCAGAATTGTCCCAGGATGAAAACCAGAAATCTACAATGAATTTTTGATATAGGAAAGATGAATTTTTCTAATTATTGAAGAGATAATGGAGGCGACTAACGATAAATCCACAAACCCCCGACCTCTCACCGCCATCTGCCTCCATCATCCACCCAGACCCCTCCCCCGGCTGTTGTGGCAATAAGTCTCCTGTGTTGTGACAATATTTAATAAAAGTGAACTGACAACAAAGTGACAGTGGAGGAAGAGCCGGAGACAAGAGATCTGCAGATTATTACACCACTGACCTCTCTGCAGAGCATTGCTCCTCCACCTCCTGACAGATACATAGTGATATATCCTGCAGATTATTACACCACTGACCTCTGCAGAGCATCGCTCCTCCACCTCCTGACAGATACATAGTGATATATCCTGCAGATTATTACACCACTGACTTCTCTGCAGAGCATTGCTCCTCCACCTCCTGACAGATACATAGTGATATATCCTGCAGATTATTACACCACTGCCCTCTCTGCAGAGCATTGCTCCTCCACCTCCTGACAGATACATAGTGATATATCCTGCAGATTATTACACCACTGACTTCTCTGCAGAGCATTGCTCCTCCACCTCCTGACAGATACATAGTGATATATCCTGCAGATTATTACACCACTGACCTCTCTGCAGAGCATCGCTCCTCCACCTCCTGACAGATACATAGTGATATATCCTGCAGATTATTACACCACTGACTTCTCTGCAGAGCATTGCTCCTCCACCTCCTGACAGATACATAGTGATATATCCTGCAGATTATTACACCACTGCCCTCTCTGCAGAGCATTGCTCCTCCACCTCCTGACAGATGCACAGATATATCATGCAGATTATTACACTAATGCCCTCTCTGCAGAGCATCGCTCCTCCACCTCCTAACAGATACACTGATATATCCTGCAGATTATTACACACACTGACCTCTGTGCAGAGCATTGCTCCTCCACCTCCTGACAGATACATAATGATATATCCTGCAGATTATTACACCACTGACCTCTCTGCAGAGCATCGCTCCTCCACCTCCTGACAGATACATAGTGATATATTCTGCAGATTATTACACCACTGACTTCTCTGCAGAGCATTGCTCCTCCACCTCCTGACAGATACATAGTGATATATCCCGCAGATTATTACACCACTGCCCTCTCTGCAGAACATTGCTCCTCCACCTCCTGACAGATGCACAGTGATATATCCTGCAGATTAATACACCACTGCCCTCTCTGCAGAGCATCACTCCTCCACTCCCTGACAGATACATAGTGATATATCCTGAAGATTATTACACCACTGACCTCTCTGCAGAGCATTGCTCCTCCACCTCCTGACAGATGCACAGTGATATATCATGCAGATTATTACACTAATGCCCTCTCTGCAGAGCATCGCTCCTCCACCTCCTGACAGACACAGTGATATATCCTGCAGATTATTACACCACTGACCTCTCTGCAGAGCACCGCTCCTCCACCTCCTGACAGATAAAGTGATATATCCTGCAGATTATTACACCACTGACCTCTCTGCAGAGCATCGCTCCTCCACCTCCTAACAGATACACTGATATATCCTGCAGATTATTACACCACTGACCTCTGTGCAGAGCATTGCTCCTCCACCTCCTGACAGATACATAATGATATATCCTGCAGATTATTACACCACTGACCTCTCTGCAGAGCATCGCTCCTCCACCTCCTGACAGATACATAGTGATATATTCTGCAGATTATTACACCACTGACTTCTCTGCAGAGCATTGCTCCTCCACCTCCTGACAGATACATAGTGATATATCCCGCAGATTATTACACCACTGCCCTCTCTGCAGAACATTGCTCCTCCACCTCCTGACAGATGCACAGTGATATATCCTGCAGATTAATACACCACTGCCCTCTCTGCAGAGCATCACTCCTCCACTCCCTGACAGATACATAGTGATATATCCTGAAGATTATTACACCACTGACCTCTCTGCAGAGCATCGCTCCTACACCTCCTGACAGATACATAGTGATATATCCTGCAGATTATTACACCACTGCCCTCACTGCAGAGCATTGCTCCTCCACCTTCTGACAGATGCACAGTGATATATCCTGCAGATTATTACACTAATGCCCTCTCTGCAGAGCATCGCTCCTCCACCTCCTGACAGTGATATATCCTGCAGATTATTACACCACTGACCTCTCTGCAGAGCACCGCTCCTCCACCTCCTGACAGAGAGTGATATATCCTGCAGATTATTACACCACTGACCTCTCTGCAGAGCATCGCTCCTCCACCTCCTAACAGATACACTGATATATCCTGCAGATTATTACACCACTGACCTCTCTGCAGAGCATCGCTCCTCCACCTCCTGACAGATACACAGTGATATATCCTGCAGATTATTACACCACTGACCTCTCTGCAGAGCACCGCTCCTCCACCTCCTGACAGAGAGTGATATATCCTGCAGATTATTACACCACTGACCTCTCTGCAGAGCATCGCTCCTCCACCTCCTAACAGATACACTGATATATCCTGCAGATTATTACACCACTGACCTCTCTGCAGAGCATCGCTCCTCCACCTCCTGACAGATACACAGTGATATATCCTGCAGATTATTACACCACTGACCTCTTCGCAGAGCATCGCTCCTCCACTCCTAACAGATACACTGATATATCCTGCAGATTATTACACCACTGACCTCTGCAGGCATCGCTCCTCCACCTCCTGACAGATACACTGATATATCCTGCAGATTATTACACCACTGACCTCTCTGCAGAGCATCGCTCCTCCACCTCCTGACAGATACACAGTGATATATCCTGCAGATTATTACACCACTGACCTCTCCGCAGAGCATCGCTCCTCCACCTCCTGACAGATACACAGTGATATATCCTGCAGATTATTACACCACTGACCTCTCGCAGAGCATCGCTCCTCCACCTCCTGACAGATACACAGTGATATATCCTGCAGATTATTACACCACTGACCTCTCTGCAGAGCATCGCTCCTCCACCTCCTGACAGATACACAGTGATATATCCTGCAGTTTATTGCGCCTGCAGACATGATATTTGGGCACAGGGTGATGTCAGGCTGTGACTCATTACTACATTGCAGCTGTTCCTCTGTCCCCGCAGACACCGCCATGTATGTCCAGACAGCTTGGCCTTCATGGCACGCTCACTACAAGTCTCAGCGCTGTCCTGTCTGCCGGGGTCACATGACGGCTTCTCCACGTGATCACGAGGTTTCTGTGACAACAGCTCGTTACCTTCTTGCGTCATTTTACGGAATTTATTGTAGGTTTTCCAGTTTTTCTCCACTTTCCAGCACAGAATACAGGTTGTCTCCTCTCAATGTGGTTCTGCAGCAGCTGTGGCAGATTCTCTGGTTTACATTTGGGGAGATCGGCTCTTCAGCCGGTAAACTGCATTGATTTCCATAGGGAGAATCTCTATCTGTAGTTCGTCACAGCTTTATGTCTGCAGTTCCTAGCAGAGTCATAGGTTTCCATGGTAACAGGCTATAAACAAGGAACACAAGGGAATTTGCTGTTGATAATGGGGGGTTTTTTGCATCGCAAAACATGACCAGGATCGGGGGACTGGGGGTCACTGGGAAATGTCGCATCCTGCAGTGTCCACCAGTAACAATGACTTTGGGGGCCGACTTTTCACCTGCATACAAATATTACACGACCCTCGTTCACAAATTTATATAATAATAAACTGGGTAGTTTGGTTAATGAATGATGAGATGCTGCTTTTTTCTGTACAGAGTAAATCATGTGAATCATGCAAAGTACTGCCCATAGAGAAGGGTTGTGGGCCCCTGTATGTACAGGGCCCACCAGGGTATTCCCCTGTTCCCCTATGGGCCAGTCCGAGCCTGGCATCGTGACACTGCCGCCGCCGTCCATCGCTCCGGCCGTCCAGTCTCCGGTCAGTTCTGGGATCAGTCATCTCACAGTTTCCATAATAGGTAACAATGTAACAGAGGATGGAGGAGGGGGCGCCGCTGAGCCTCTACTGTCCCACCCGGCCGTAACCCTCCAGCTGCCGAACCAGACTGATCGGAGACGCTCCAGGCGCCATCAGCAGACCCTACTGGAAAGTCCTGGAACTACCAGTATGGTCCCACTACAACCACCACCGTGCATGTCACTCAGCTCTTCAAGAGTCCTCAGTGACAACCCTCAATCATCATCTGACAACCCTCAATCATCATCTGACAACCCTGTATAATCATCTTACGACCCTCAATAATCATCTGACAACCCTCAATAATCATCTGACGACCCTCAATAATCGTCTGACGACCCTCAATAATCATCTGACAACCCTGTATAATCATCTGACGACCCTCAATCATCATCTGACAACCCTCAATCATCATCTGACAACCTGTATAATCATCTTACGACCCTCAATAATCATCTGACGACCCTCAATAATCATCTGACAACCTTGTATAATCATCTGACAACCCTGTATAATCATCTGACGACCCTCAATAATCATCTGACGACCCTCAATAATCATCTGACTACCCTCAATAATCATCTGACAACCCTGTATAATCATCTGACAACCCTCAATAATCATCGACAACCCTGTATAATCATCTGACGACCCTCAATAATCATCTGACAACCCTCAATAATCATCTGACGACCCTCAATAATCATCTGACAACCCTGTATAATCATCGGACAACCCTCAATAATCATCGACAACCTGTATAATCATCTGACGACCCTCAATAATCATCTGACAACCCTCAATAATCATCGACAACCCTGTATAATCATCTGACGACCCTCAATAATCATCTGACAACCCTCAATAATCATCTGACAACCTTGTATTATCAACTGGCGAGATTCGGTACAACCTTCTCTAATCATCCAGATTTCCCAAGATTATTGACCCACCAAGAAACTCCTAAAAACAAACAACAATCCTCCACCCCTAACATTCATGGACATGTGGCTGTGAGACCTTTATTGCTACGTTGGGGAGTTGTACTTCAAGCAATTGTCTTCTATGTAGATGTAATGGGAATGGCGTCCTTTACAGATGAAGGAGATTCGTGGCGGTGAGGGCAGCGGGCACATGGGGGCAGGATCAGATACCTCCGCTCTGGGCTTCTCAGCATATTATTACATTAGACAATCGCTCGCTGTGCAATTCCCAGAAATATGAAATGTTGTGCAGTGTGACTGTCCTCATCTGTAGATCTGTACAAAATGTCACCGGCGGAGATTACACCAATCACGTTCCCAGGATTCTTCTGTGGAGTGTGCTGATTATGGCGACCACTGCAACGAAGGACAGTGCGGCTCCATCAGTGAAAATTGTTATTTCCATCCTCTCCCAAGGCCGGTGCTATGCACAGGGTAAGTACACCGGATACATGCCGGCACCAGACACTCGGTGAGTATGTCTGATCCAGGCTGGCACCAGACACCGGGTGAGTACACCGTATACATACTGGCACCGGACACTAGGTGAGTACACCGTATACATGGCGGCACCGGACGCCGGGTGAGTACACCGTATACATGGCGGCACCGGACGCCGGGTGAGTACACCGTATACATGGCGGCACCGGACGCCGGGTGAGTACACCGTATACATGGCGGCACCGGTCACCGAGTGAGTACACCGCATACATGTCGGCACCGGACACCGGGTGAGTACACCGTATACATGCCGGCACCGGACACCGGGTGAGTACACCGTATACATGTCGGCACTGGTCACCGAGTGAGTACATCATATACATGCCGGCACCGGACATCGGGTGAGTACACTGTATACATGTCGGCACCGTACTCTAGATCTGGGCTGGCTGGCACCAGGTTCTTGCTTGGTACTCTAGATCTGGGCTGGCACAGGGTTTTGGGTAGGTACTCTAGATCTGGGCTGGCACCAGGTTCTGGGTAGGTACTCTAGATCTAGGCTGGCACCAGGTTCTTGCTTGGTACTTTAGATCTGGGCTGGCACCGGGTTCTGGCTTGGTACTCTAGATCTGGGCTGGCACCAGGTTCTGGGTAGGTACACTAGACCTGGGCTGGCACCAGGTTCTTGCTTGGTACTTTAGATCTGGGCTGGCACCGGGTTCTGGCTTGGTACTCTAGATCTGGGCTGGCACCAGGTTTTGGGTAGGTACACTAGATCTGGACTGACACCAGGTTTTGGGTAGGCACACTAGATCTGGACTAACACCGGGTTTTAGGTAGGTACACTAGATCTAGGCTGGCACCAGGTTCTGGCTTGGTACTCTAGATCTGGGCTCGCACCAGGTTTTGGGTAGGTACACTAAATCTGGGCTGACACCAGGTTTTGGGTAGTTACATTAGAGCTGGGCTGACACCGGGTTTTGGGCAGGTACACTAGATCTGGGCTGGCACCAGGTTTTGGCTTGGTACTCTAGATCTGAACTGGCACCAGGTTTGGGGTAGGTACACTAGATCTGGTCTGACACCGGGTTTTTTGTATAAAGGTACACTAGATCTAGGGCTGACACTGGGTTATGGATAGGTACACTAGATCTGGGCTGACACCGGGTTTTGGGTAGGTACACTAGATCTGGGCTGACACCGGGTTTTGGGTAGGTACTCTAGATCTGGTCTGGCACCAGGTTCTGGCTTGGTACTCTAGATCTGGGCTGGCACCAGCTTTTGGGTAGGTACTCTAGATCAGGTTTCCCCAAATCCAGTCCTCAAGGCCCACCAACAGGTCATGTTTTCAGGATTTCCTTAGTATTGCCCAGGTGATAATTGCATCACCTGTGCAAAACAAAGGAAAGCCTGAAAACATGACCTGTTGGTGGGCCTTGAGGACTGGAGTTGGGGAACCCTGATCTAGAGTACCTACCCAGAACCTGGTGTCAGCCCAGATCTAGTGTACCTACCCAAAAGTTGGTGCCAGCCCAGATCTAGAGTACCAAGCCAGAACCTGGTGCCAGCCCAGATCTAGAGTACCTACCCAAAACCCGGTATCAGCCCAGATCTAGAGTACCAAGCCAGAACCTGGTGCCAGCCCAGATCTAGTGTAACTACCCAAAACCCAGTGTCAGACAAGATCTAGTGTACCTACCCAAAACCCGGTGTCAGCCCAGATCTAGTGTACCTACCCAAAACCCGGTGTCAGCCCAGATCTAGTGTACCTACCCAAAAGCTGGTGCCAGCCCAGATCTAGAGTACCTACCCAAAACCCGGTGTCAGCCCAGATCTAGAGTACCAAGCCAGAACCTGGTGCCAGCCCAGATCTAGAGTACCTACCAAAAACCCAGTGTCAGACCAGATCTAGTGTACCTACCCAAAACCCGGTGTCACCCAGATCTAGTGTACCTACTCAAAACCCGGTGTCAGCCCAGATCTAGTGTACCTACCCAAAAGCTGGTGCCAGCCCAGATCTAGAGTACCTACCCAGAACCTGGTGTCAGCCCAGATCTAGTGTACCTACCCAAAAGCTGGTGCCAGACCAGATCTAGAGTACCAAGCCAGAACCTGGTGCCAGCCCAGATCTAGAGTACCTACCCAAAACCCGGTGTCAGCCCAGATCTAGAGTACCAAGCCAGAACCTGATGCCAGACCAGATCTAGAGTACCTACCAAAACCCGGTGTCAGCCAGATCTAGTGTACCTACCCAAAACCGTGTCAGCAGATCTAGTGTACTACCAAACCGGTGTCAGCCAGATCTAGGTACCTCAACCGGTGACGCTAAACATCAAAACCCGGTGTCAGCTCAGATCTAGTATACCTATCCAAATCCCGGTGTCAGCCCAGATCTAGTGTACCTACCCCAAACCTGGTGCCAGCCCAGATCTAGAGTACCAAGCCAAAACCTGGTGCCAGACCAGATCTAGTGTAACTACCCAAAACCCAGTGTCAGACCAGATCTAGAGTACCTACCCAGAACCTGGTGTCAGCCCAGATCTAGTGTACCTACCCAAAAGCTGGTGCCAGCCCAGATCTAGAGTACCAAGCCAGAACCTGGTGCCAGCCCAGATCTAGAGTACCTACCCAATAAACACCACGGTGTCAGCCCATGGATTCAGATGTACCTACCCAAAACCCGGTGTCAGCCCAGATCTAGTGACTAGGGTTCCCCAACTCCAGACCTCAAGGCCCACCAACAGTTCATGTTTTCAGGCTTTCCTTTATTTTGCACAGGTGATGCAAAACAAAGGAAAGCCTGAAAACATGATCTGTTGGTGGGCCTTGAGGACTGGAGTTGGGGAACCCTGCTCTAGATCTGGGCTGACACCGGGTTTTGGGTAGGTACACTAGATCTGGGCTGACACCGGGTTTTGGGTAGTTACACTAGATCTGGTCTGACACTGGGTTTTGGGTAGTTACACTAGATCTGGGCTGGCACCAGGTTCTGGCTTGGTACTCTAGATCTGGTCTGGCACCAGGTTTTGGGTAGGTACACTAGATCTGGGCTGACACCAGGTTCTGGGTAGGTACTCTAGATCTGGGCTGACACAGGGTTTTGGGTAGGTACATTAGATCTGGGCTGACACCGGGTTTTGGGTAGGTACACTAGATCTGGGCTGGCACCAGGTTTTGGGTAGGTACACTAGATCTGGGCTGGCACTGGGCTCAGGACAAGTACACCGGGTTCTGGGTTGGCGTCGATGGCATTTTTCCGCCTAGGAGATTATTTCATGACTCCATTACAGTCTCTGGATTACAGGACAACAGTTTCCAACACAAGCTGTTCCCTGGTGGCAGCGGTCGAGGCTATTTCCACAGGCCCGGCCTCCCATTGTCCTTCCTGAAATAGTAGAAGAGGCTGCAGAGATCTGAAGAGCGACCAGGAGGTCACAAGTCACCATAATGCTCGACCACGTCACCATCACCTGCCGCTGAACGTCCGGACTCTTGATTTCATATCTCTCCGGACAGATTTCCACAACTCGGCCTTATTAATCAAAGCTGACAAACAGGAAGATGGCTCTGCTGCCACAGCAGCCAATCCCAGTGCAGCTTCCATTTCTTAAACTGCTCTCGGAGAAACGAAAGCTGAGCTCTGATTGGCTAATATGGACACGGAAACTCATACATGAGACTCAGATAGTAAAAAATCAGAGCTCAGCTTTCATTTATCATAGAGCAGTTTAAGAAATGAAAGCAGAGCTCTGATTGGTTGCTTTATGGGTATCATGTACAACTGTCCTTGTTGCCCACAGCAGCCAATCACAGCTCAGCTATCATTGCCTTAGCTGCTTCTGGAAAATTGAAAGCTGTGTTCTGATTGGTTGCTATGGGTAGCAGGGCAGTCTCCCTGGATAGTGAGGCACTATCACTCCAATTCATAATTTGCGGAGTCTGGGGGGTGGGGGTGGTAAGTTACTCTCCTTTTTATGTTTTGTGTTATCAGTTGCTGCTTTTGGTGGCATATTCAACAAAATGGTGCATGTGATTCATAAATTTGTTGCAGGATAAAATAAAAAAAGGCTTTTTCCTGCCTTGAGCTGTTTTTGTGACTTTTGATGTCAAGTAAGATTGTGTCAAAATATGGGCTTAAAAAGGTGCACATATTCCTGATTGTCTGTCTCTAAGGAGCACATGATCAGAAGAAGCAATATCATGGAGGATATTATACAGCAGTACTGAGCAGTGTAGCTGTGAATGCAGCACTGTGGTGAGAAAAGACTTTCTAGAAGCAGCAGCATAGAGAACATTACAAAGCAATACTGAGCAGTGTGGCTGTGAATACAGTATTCTGGTAAGATAAACACTTATTAGAAAGCAGAAGCATGGAGGACATTACAGAAAAATCCTGAGCTGTGTAGCTGTGAATGCAGCCGTGTGGTGAGAAAAACTCTAGTGATGAGCGAGCATGCTTTTTATCCGAGGCTTTATCCGAGAATGCTCGAGTGCAAATAGTATTAAAGCACGCTGAAGATGCTCTATTGGAACCTTATCAGAGCATGCTCGCTCATCACAAAAAAAAAAAAAAAAAACACTTGAAAGCAGCAGCCCGGAGGTCATTCTCCAACAATACTAAGCAGAATAACTGAGTCCAGCTTGAGATAAACGCTAGAAAGCAGCAGCAACGCAAAGGACATTTTACAAAATTACTGAACAATGTATTTGTGAATCTAGCAGATAAACATGAACTAGAAAGCAGCAGCAGCAACAAGAAGGACATTACAGAGGAATACGAGAAGTGTATCTGTGAATCCAGCACTGTGTTGAGATAAAACACTTGACAATGAAGACATTTAGTAGGCTCTACAATTCATAAATACAAAATAATAGCTATGGGTGCTATAACTAACCATGCAAAACAGCAAATGGACGTTTGAAGAAAAAATCTGCACAGAATGACGGTGCTCACCCAAAAGGGTTACGTAGAAATAAGAGACGGCTTTATTAAACAGACAAGTGCGGAGCCGAGAGTAATTCAAGTGCGATATAACAGAATAGAGGATATTAGGGACCAATATAATATGAGGGGTAATATACCCACTCAGCAGAAAAAGGATTAATATATCATTAACACTAAAAATGCTGAGACCACGGAAGATTGAAATAAATAACAAGGAGGAAGCTGGAAGGACAATACATGAGGACCCCAAATATAAGAGAACAGGCATCTCTCACTGTCCTTGAAGATGACAGTACACAGGTTTACAGCGACAACCAAAAGTTTAGGTTTTTTTAAGTGTGATTCCTTCTATCTGGTTGTTGCCATTTTCCTGGTGATTTTAGTAAATCAGATACAAATAGTTGTCAGCCATAAGGATGAAAATTGTGTCGGACGTTGTTTTACCCTGTTGTGTGTTAGTTTTCAACATTCGCTGGGCCAAATGTTTTGCATATTTTGTCACGAGTCGAATTTTGGTTACATTTTTTTTTTGTTTCTGTGTTTTTCGGGTCAAATCATGGAAAAGACAAACTTATCAGCAGATGTCAGGGAACTTAGTATCCGGAGAGTGAAGTCAGGAAAAAGCCAAAAAGAGGAGCTACGGTATACAACTGCTCTCAGTCAAGTGTCACGTATAATAAAGAAAAAGAAAGTTATGGAGCAGCTGACAACCCTAGAAGTGGACGACCACGGAAAACTTCCTACAAGGGTGATCACATTAAGAAGTCAGTATCTGATGTCCATAAAGTGCTGTACAGATAGCGCAGGAAATGAATGAAGAATATGGGGTCAAAGTGAGTTGCCAAACTGAGGTGCGACTGCTCAGAGCACTAGGTGAATGTACAAGGTCCAGGCAAGAAGCTTTTCATCTCTGCAAAGAACCGGAAGGTCCAACTGGAGTTTACCAAAGAACATGGCCAATGGAAATAGACAGATCGATCAAAGGTGGTGTGGTCAGATGAATCCAAGATCAATATGTTGGGTAGTGATGGCAAGCACTATATATACTGTCCAATGGGAAACGTAATGATGTAAGGGACCAAACGCCTACAGTGAAACATGGTGGTGGCAATGTCATGATTTGGGGCTGCTTTTCTGCATCTGCCATTGGCCCTCTGCATAGAATTGATGGAAATATGAATGCTGACATGTAAAAGGATATACTGGAGAATGTAATGTTGCCACATGGTAAAACCAAAGTAGGCAGGGGCTGGAAATTCCAGCAAGGCAATGATCCTAAGCACACATCCAATTTAGGTAAAAATTGGTTGGCAAAAAAAAATGTTCGCCTGTTGCAATGGCCGAGCCAATCACCTGATTTATACAGTATAGGGAGCCTTGGGGATGAGTTAGGGCTACGAATTGGGGCCCGGACCCAGAGCAATAAAGATGAATTGTTTGCAGATGGAGCAAGGTCCCTCAGGAAGTCTTACACCCCAGTGGCTTCAATGACCTGTTGGTGCAGAAATTAAGGCTAAGTGCACACGGCAGGAATTTTCGCGTTTTTTTCACGTTTTTTCACGCGGCAAAAACGCGAAAAAAACGCAAGCATTAAGCATCCTATTCATTTAAATGGATTCCGCAATTTTTGTGCACATGCAGCGTTTTTTTTTCCGCGAAAAAAACACTTCGCGGAAAAAATAGCAACATGTTCATTAATTTCGCGTAATCTCGGCGGAATTGCCGCCATAGGAATGCATTGAACCGCTTACTTTCCGCATGTGGCTATGCGGAATGTAAGCGGTTCATGTGCGATGGTACCCAGGGTCTGGAGGAGAGGAGACTCTACCCTGGGTACCATATCCCTGGTAAAACAATAATTAAAATAAAAAATAATGATATTCTCACCTTCTGGCGGCCCCCGCAGCTTTCCCGCCTCTCAGCGACGCTCCCGTTCCCAGGAGTCCTTTGCGAGAATCACCCAGATGACGTAGCGGTCTCGCGTGATGCTACGTCATCTGGGGTCTGCTGCAATGCATTACTGGGAACGGGAGTTGCCGGGAGCGTCGCTGAGAGGCGGGAAGGCTGCGGGGGCCGCCGTAAGGTGAGAATATCATTATTTATTATTTTTTTTATTATTTTTACATTAGATCTTTTCATTATTGATGCGACATAGGCGGCATCAATAGTAAAAAGTTGGTGACACGTGTCAAACACTATGTGTGAGACGTGTGACCAACCTGTCAATCAGTTTTCCAAGCGATGCTACAGATCGCTAGGAAAACGCTAGTTTCTGGCGGGAATACGCATACCAAAAAAATGCGTATTTCCCACGGCAGAGAAGTGCGGGATTGCCACGGAAATTTCCGCGGCAATTCCGCAACGTGTGAACTTAGCCTAAAAGGTTCTGCTACAAAATACTAAGTTCTGGCATTGTAAGTAATGAATCACTCTGTGTTGTGATCAATAAATTGTAGATACAGAACTTTTGGCTGTTTTCTTTAACTAAATGACCATAGCATCATGGTTACAATTAAAGCCTTGTCTGATGACGACTTCATGCACCTTCAACACATCGCCAGGAAAATGGCGTCAACAGCCGGACAGAAGCAATCACACTTTAAAAAAAATGTAAAACTTTTGGTCACCACTGTATACGTAGACAATATACATATATAGATACAAAGTATACCTGATGTGGAGCCCGAAGCCAACACGTTTCGCTAACAATGTCGCTTTGTCAGGGGCGGTCAGTCAAATGTCAGATACATATAGGGAGAAGTGCACTTACATGAGGACTGTTCATAAATATCAGCAGGTATATGTATACACTTAGATATATATTTTTTTGTGCCTAAAATACAAAGGAAATGTGTCATCTGTCATTTTAAGCCTTTTAGAGATTATTTCATCTTCAACTTGCTTCACTGCGCACAATAATAGGAATTCCGAGCAGGGGCGCACAGACTTTTACATGCCACTGCAGGCCTCAGAATAACCCAGTGATGCTGGAAATCCCCCCACGGGAACAGAGAGGGAATATTATGGACCATCGGAAGAATGGGGTCACATGATCACAGGACGCCGTCACCTCTCAGTGCTGAAACTTTCCACAGCTGCTGGAGAGATGGTGAAGGAGGATAAATATAGCAGCGGGGGCAGCGATGCTGGGCCGTCACTATATAAGCCCGGATCAGGCAGATATGCAGCACTTACCAGCAGACAGCGGCCGCAGCGTCACATCGCCGCAGCGTCACATCGCCGCAGCGTCACATCGCCGCGCTCCTCCACTGACCCGTCCCTCCAATGAACCTGCAATCATCGTCGGCCTTCCGCTCGGAGCACAGCTTCAAACAGACGTCCTCGTCCTCCAGCGTGCAGCCCCGGGAACCGTTCATGGACAAGACGTTGGGCATCTTCTCCGAGGATTTTGGCAAGTTCAGGAGGCCCCATGAGCCCCTGGGCTTCTCAGGCAAGTTGATATGCTGCAAACAGTCAGGGCTCAGGGGTTATGGACTAAACATGGGGGTGACCATGACCGGGCGAAGGTCGCACACGGCTGCGGATATCACTGTCTGATGGGGGTGATGCTCCTGAACCTGTCAGGATTACAGGGATCACGTCATAGAGGAATCACTACCACCACCATCATCATCATCAGTGTCCAAATCTTCTGTGTGATGGAACGTTAACAGAACTTGCTGGGAGTTGCAGTACCACAACCCTGAGCACAGATGTCAGTCCTGCTGTCTGCCACTACATGGCTTTACTGATAATGGTCACATGAGATGTCAGTTGGAGCGTTATTAGTGCAGCAGCTCCATGGATTCTGTGGCATTTTCTGTTCTCGGCTCCCAGCGCAGGCTATGAACGTTAGTTTTCGCTCATTCGGCGCAGTCCTATGTAAATGACTCTGTTTCATGAAATGTTCTGCAACTTTCACTGTCATTTTCAAGTCTTCTGCTTCCTCTCAGTGATCAGAAACATTATTGATTACATTCAACAGCTGAAAAGATACCCTGACACCTGGATGTAACCAATGGATGTTCCCATTCACTGACAGCAAGCAGAAATGTAAGAAATGGTAATGAGTACAGAACTCACTATTCTGCTGGTGCAGTCACTGTGTACATACATTACTGATCCTGAGTTACATCCTGTATTATACCCAGAGCTGCACTCACTATTCTGCTGGTGCAGTCACTGTGTACATACATTACATTACTGATCCTGAGTTACATCCTGTATTATACCCAGAGCTGCACTCACTATTCTTCTGGTGCAGTCACTGAGTACATACATTACATTACTGATCCTGAGTTACATCCTGTATTTTACCCCAGAGCTGCACTCACTATTCTTCTGGTGCAGTCACTGTGTACATACATTACATTACTGATCCTGAGTTACATCCTGTATTATACCCCAGAGCTGCACTCACTATTCTTCTGGTGCAGTCACTGAGTACATACATTACATTACTGATCCCGAGTTACCTCCTGTATTATACCCCAGAGCTGCACTCACTATTCTTCTGGTGCAGTCACTGAGTACATACATTACATTACTGATCCTGAGTTACATCCTGTATTATACCCCAGAGCTGCACTCACTATTCTTCTGGTGCAGTCACTGAGTACATACATTACATTACTGATCCTGAGTTACATCCTGTATTATACCCCAGAGCTGCACTCACTATTCTTCTGGTGCAGTCACTGAGTACATACATTACATTACTGATCCTGAGTTACTCCTGTATTATACCCCAGAGCTGCACTCACTATTCTTCTGGTGCAGTCACTGTGTACATACATTACATTACTGATCCTGAGTTACATCCTGTATTATTACCCAGAGCTGCACTCACTATTCTTCTGGTGCAGTCACTGTGTACATACATTACATTACTGATCCTGAGTTACATCCTGTATTTTACCCAGAGCTGCACTCACTATTCTGCTGGTGCAAGTCACTGTGTACATACATTACATTACTGATCCTGAGTTACATCCTGTATTTACCCAGAGCTGCACTCACTATTCTTCTGGTGCAGTCACTGAGTACATACTTACATTACTGATCCTGAGTTACATCCTGTATTTTACCCCAGAGCTGCACTCACTATTCTGCTGGTGCAGTCACTGTGTACATACATTACTGATCCTGAGTTACATCCTGTATTATACCCCAGAGCTGCACTCACTATTCTGCTGGTGCAGTCACTGTGTACATACATTACATTACTGATCCTGAGTTACATCCTGTATTATACCCCAGAGCTGCACTCACTATTCTGCTGGTGCAGTCACTGTGTACATTACATTACTGATCCTGAGTTACATCCTGTATTATACCCAGAGTTGCACTCACTATTCTGCTGGTGCAGTCACTGTGTACATACATTCATTACTGATCCTGAGTTACTCCTGTATTATACTCCAGAGCTGCACTCACTATTCTTCTGGTGCAGTCACTGTGTACATACATTACATTACTGATCCTGAGTTACATCCTGTATTTTACCACAGAGCTGCACTCACTATTCTTCTGGTGCAGTCACTGTGTACATACATACATTACTGATCCTGAGTTACATCCTGTATTTACCCAGAGCTGCACTCACTATTCTGCTGGTGCAGTCACTGTGTACATACATACATTACTGATCCTGAGTTACATCCTGTATTATACCCCAGAGCTGCACTCACTATTCTGCTGGTGCAGTCACTGTGTACATACATTACATTACTGATCCTGAGTTACATCCAGTATTATACCCAGAGCTGCACTCACTATTCTTCTGGTGCAGTCACTGTGTACATACATTACATTACTGATCCTGAGTTACATCCAGTATTATACCCCAGAGCTGCACTCACTATTCTTCTGGTGCAGTCACTGTGTACATACATTACATTACTGATCCTGAGTTACATCCAGTATTATACCCCAGAGCTGCACTCACTATTCTGCTGGTGCAGTCACTGTGTACATACATTACATTACTGATCCTGAGTTACATCCTGTATTATACTCCAGAGCTGCACTCACTATTCTGCTGGTGCAGTCACTGTGTACATACATTACATTACTGATCCTGAGTTACATCCTGTATTATACATCAGAGCTGCACTCACTATTCTGCTGGTGCAGTCACTGTGTACATACATTACATTACTGATCCTGAGTTACCTCCTGTATTATACATCAGAGCTGCACTCACTATTCTTCTGGTGCAGTCACTGCGTACATACATTACTGATCCTGAGTTACCTCCTGTATTATACATCAGAGCTGCACTCACTATTCTTCTGGTGCAGTCACTGCGTTACATACATTACTGATCCTGAGTTACATCCTGTATTTTTACTCCAGAGCTGCACTCACTATTCTGCTGGTGCAGTCACTGTGTACATACATACATTACTGATCCTGAGTTACATCCGTATTTATACCCAGAGCTGCACTCACTATTCTGCTGGTGCAGTCACTGTGTACATACATTACATTACTGATCCTGAGTTACATCCTGTATTATACCCCAGAGCTGCACTCACTATTCTGCTGGTGCAGTCACTGTGTACATACATACATTACTGATCCTGAGTTACATCCTGTATTATACCCAGAGCTGCACTCACTATTCTGCTGGTGCAGTCACTGTGTACATACATTACATTATGATCCTGAGTTACATCCTGTATTATACCCAGAGCTGCACTCACTATTCTGCTGGTGCAGTCACTGTGTACATACATTACATTACTGATCCTGAGTTACATCCTGTATTATACCCAGAGCTGCACTCACTATTCTGCTGGTGCAGTCACTGTGTATCATACATTACATACTGATCCTGAGTTACATCCTGTATTATACCCAGAGCTGCACTCACTATTCTGCTGGTGCAGTCACTGTGTATATACATTACATACTGATCCTGATTTACATCCTGTATTATACTCCAGAGCTGCACTCACTATTCTGCTGGTGCAGTCACTGTGTATATACATACATTACTGATCTGATTACATCGTATTTACTCAGAGCTGCACTCACTATTCTGCTGCTGCAGTCATGTGTACTACAATACGATCTGGTTACATCCTGTATTATACTCAGAGCTGCACTCACTATTCTGCTGGTGCAGTCACTGTGTACATACATTACTGATTCTGAGTTACCTCCTGTATAATACCCAGGAGTTGCACTCACTATTCTGGTGTTATTGGAAACAGTCAGTAAGCTTGCACACAGTTGCCCCTAACAGTTTGGTTAGGGGGTGTGGTGAGTGTTTCTTACATCCACTGACTCCACAGAGTCTGCTGCAGACATGACACTTCCCACAATCACCATTGATTGCTCTGTGCAGACAGTAAAGTAGCGGAGAAGCTTTCAGAATTGTGAGTACAGATCTGGAGCATCATAAATGTGGCTGTTCATTCTTTTCTCCTGATGTTCGCTTATCTTCCTGCAGGGGGCTCCGCTCAGAATGTGAAGACTTTGGGAAACACTTATCAGTTTGAGGTGGATGTCAGAGATTTCTCCCCAGAGGACATCATTGTCACCACGTCCAACAATCAGATCGAGGTGCACGCTGAGAAAGTAAGTGACCCCCAGGAAGTCCTGAATATAAGGCAGCTTCATACCTTTTCACAGTCCTTTACTAACCACAATTTCTGGACCATTCTTCAGTGTCCTAACCTGAACTAACAGTCTCATACATGCCCCGGAGGGTTCTTGTCAGGAGACCCCCAGTCAGTCCAGTACCGCAATCTGCATACAGACGCGAGAAGCTGGACGTACATGGAGGACCCACATACACCTGCCCTGATCCGAGTTACATCAGGTCTTATCCTCCAGTCACCTCCAGAGCTGCGGTCACTATTCTGCTGTTACATCATGTCTTCTCTTCCAGTCACATCCAGAGCTGCAGTCATTATTCTGCTGTTACATCAGGTCTTATCCTCCAGATCTGCAGTCACTATTCTGCTGTTACAGGTGCATCTCACAAAATTAGAATATCATCAAAAAGTTAATTTATATCTGTTCTTCAATACAAAAAGTGAAACTCATATTATATAGAGTCATTACAGAGTGATCTATTTCACGTGTTTATTTCTGTTAATGTTGATGATTATGGCTTACAGCCAATGAAAACCCAAAAGTCATTATCTCAGTAAATTAGAATACTTTATAACACCAGCTTGAAAAATGATTTTAAAATCTGAAATGTTGTCCTACGAATGTAAGTTCAGTAAATGCACTCAATACTTGGTCGGGGCTCCTTTTGCATCAATTACTGCATCAATGCTGCGTGGCATGGAGGCGATCAGCCTGTGGCACTGCTGAGGTGTTATGGAAGCCCAGGTTGCTTTGATAGCAGCCTTCAGCTCATCTGCATTGTTGGGTCTGGTGTCTCTCATCTTCCTCTTGACAATATCCCATATATTCTCTATGGGGTTAAGGTCAGGTGAGTTTGCTGGCCAATCAAGCACAGTGATACTGTTATTTGTAAACCAGGTGTTGGTACTTTTGGCAGTGTGGACAGGTGCCAAGTCCTGCTGGAGAATAAAATTTCCATCTCCAAAAACCTTGTCGGCAGAGTGAAGCATGAAGTGGTCTAAGATTTCCTGGTAGACGGCTGCACTGACTTTGGTCTTGATAAAACACAGTGTGCCTATAAAAGAAGATGACATGGCTCCCCAAACCATCACTGATTGTGGAAACTTCACACTAGACCTCAAGCAGCTTGGATTGTGTCCTCTCCACTCTTCCTCCAGACTCTGGGACCTTGATTTCCAAGGTCTAGGTGTGAAGTTTCCACAATCAGTGATGGTTTGGGGAGCCATGTCATCTGCTGGTGTAGGTCGTACTGTGTTTTATCAAGACCAAAGTCAGTGCAGCCGTCTACCCGGAAATCTTAGAGCACTTCATGCTTCCCTCTGCTGACAAGTTTTTTGGAGATGGAAATTTCATTCTCCAGCAGGACTTGGCACCTGTCCACACTGCCAAAAGTACCAATACCTGGTTTACTAAACAACAGTATCACTGTTCTTGATTGGCAGCAAACTCACCTGACCTTAACCCCATAGAGAATCTATGGGGTATTGTCAAGAGGAAGATGAGACACCAGACTCAACAATGCAGACGAGCTGAAGGCTGCTATCAAAGCAACCTGGGCTTCCATAACCCCTCAGCAGTGCCACAGGCTGATCGCCTCCATGCCACGCCGCATTGATGCAGTAATTGATGCAAAAGGAGCCCCGACCAAGTATTGAGTGCATTTACTGAACATACATTTCAGTAGGACAACATTTCGGATTTTAAAATCATTTTTTCAAGCTGGTGTTATAAAGTATTCTAATTTACTGAGATAATGACTTTTGGGTTTTCACTTGGCTGTAAGCCATAATCATCAACATTAACAGAAATAAACACGTGAAATAGATCACTCTGTAATGACTCTATATAATATATGAGTTTCACTTTTTGTATTGAAGAACTGAAATAAATTAACTATTTGATGATATTCTAATTTTGTGAGATGCACCTGTACATCATGTCTTCTCCTCCAGTCACATCCAGAGCTGCAGTCACTATTCTGTTGTTACATCATGTCTTCTCCAGTCACATCCAGAGCTGCAGTCACTATTCTGCTGTAACATCAGGTCTTATCCGGCAAAGCTAAACTGAGAGCCAACTGAAAAGCAGCGGATGTACCGGTGGCTCGGATTTTACTGTTCTGACTGGAGAGCATCCTCTAACACACGTTTTTTACCTTCCTCTTCAGTTGGCCACAGATGGGACCATCATGAACACCTTCACCCACAAGTGCCAGCTGCCCGAAGATGTGGACCCCACCACAGTGACCTCCGCCCTGGGAGACAACGGCATGTTAACTGTAAAGGCTGAGAGAAGCCCCGGCAAGCACACGGACCACCAAACCTTCCGGACTGAAATCAAAATCTGAGACATGTGAGGAGGAGGCGCCACGGCTGCAACACTGCACCCAATCATATCTCCGAATTATAATCCCCAACTTCATGATTAGTGTGAATGCACCAATGGTGGCAGAGGCGAGCCCGTCTCGAAGGTGCCGAAGATTTGCAGGTCACACACACAGAGCACATAGTGTCCTGGGACAGGGGATGGGTCCCCAGCAATGACTTGATGAGAGGGTCGTGGCCCTTCACGTGTCCCCACTCAAAGGGTGAAAAAAGTGAATGGGTTAATCACATAGACACATACACACATTGCATAGTTGCACTTTTTCACAATGGGATCCTAAGCCAGACTAGGGCCCCAGCAACATGGAGACCCACAAGCTATGACATCACATGGGCGGAGGTGGGGAGATGAGGACCATGAACGCCAACATCATAGGGGGGATGAGAACCACCACCTATGACATCACAGGGAGAAAAAAAAACACAAGCTATGACATCACGGGGGGGAGGACCACGATCTACAGGGGTTATAGCTGCTATACTGTAATAGGTCAGCAGGGGAGGCCGGAGCAGGGGAGTTCCTTCAGTATAGACATCAAGCACAGTAATCAGGATTTTCCAATATCAGAGGGTTATTCCGAAATCGCAGACTTATTGATAATCTACCAGCTAAGCCAAATATTCTTTTTTGTACCTTTGCGTCTTTTTTCCATCTCCATCTCCCCAACTTCACATAGCCGAGTGGCTGATCCTATTCGTACACTGCTTAAAGTACATTTCCCAGCAACTCCCTACTTCTGAATGCTGCACATCCCTCGCTCGTTCGCTCCTCACTATCCAAACAACCCCCCTGAATTGATGACACATCTGTGCGGTATGGTTGTGCCAGATTTAACTTCTGCCATCTACATTGAGATGACTGTATGTGTTTTTACCTCATTGATCTGCAGCTGGTTTCCAGCAGAAATCCACAGTCCTGCCTCTCTGCTCTGCCTGCACAGTAAAGCCTTTAATATCTTGGCACAGCAGAGCAGACACAAGAAGGGCTGAGCTGTGTTTGAAGGCTGCTGCTGAAAGATGAATGTTGCACAACAGCGAAAGCCACTCTGCTGATGCATATGGCAAATGATTATCTTCTGTCAGATGTATCAACTGAGCAGCATTAGCAGTTTCACTTTACAGAAGGCATCAAACACAGCTCAGCCTCGCTAGGGTCAGCGCTTGCTCCGCTGTGCCGGCTGAGCAAAGTACAGTGCAGGACTATTGATCTCTGACGATGTATTGATGTAGATGGCAGAAGATAAAATCAGGCTGACTGTACTGGAGCAGCCGATGCACCAAAGGAGAGTGTACTCTAGACGCACCTTACACGGTCAGTTTTGGGGCAGAGCTGTGATGGAAGCAGCGGAGACACTGCATATACTCATCCAGGAAGTACCAAAGGCAACAGAAGGGGCATCCATGGGCAGAATGGGGACGATTTAACCACACGTTATTGCCAATATATACGGTACACATTATTGTAAGACCACATTGTAATTTTGCTTTACTAGGCAGCCCCCCTGTGGAGCGGGTGTGGTTGCACCCGGCGCCTCCTTCTCGTCCGTTCCCATGTTCCTTGTAAATAGACTGTATTTCTTGTTGTTACATTATTATACTTTGTATCACTGACGAATCTGACTCTTATTTGTCTCCAGGTGAGAATGTGGCGCCCCCAGGTGGCTGCCACTGGTCTGACATGTGTGTATGGTACAATAGCTTGTGTGGCTCAGACCAACAGATATATAAGTGTGAGGGGCCCCTTATGCTGCCACTATCACCCGTCTAACCAGGGCAGCCTGATGCGGCCATCAAGAGCCAGGCCCCTCAACACAGGGGCGACATGAACACAGGGGCCACATAAACACAGGGGCCACATGGCAGCACAAAACACAACCTATCGTGCTATAACACGGGCTCCCCAGCAACGATCTGTTCTGAACAATTACTCAAAATGCCCCAATAATTATCCAACCAACAGCGCAGAGCCGGCGCCACACAGAGGCTCTGAAAATGCTGAAATCCTGAGAGCTGCTGAACTCTTCTTGACAATTGGGAAACTTCTATGGCAATTTTCATTTCTACCAGCAGGAGGCAGTCCAGTCCCCTCCCCAATAGTCACTATCAACCCTAGACCCTCCCCAATGGTCAGTATCGCCCCCTCCCCCAGTGGAATCTGCTATTTTAGAAACAATAGAAAAACTCAAAGGGGGGGAGGATTCAACAATCCCACAGCCGAAACCTGAACCGCAGCAAACTACCAAAGTCACCTTCACCGGACAGCGAGAAGTGCCCGCCGCCATATTGTACCAGCACAAAGTCATCTCCAGGAACAGCGGGGGTTAACGAAAAGTGCAAAAGCCATAATCCTGAAATATGAAGATAGGTTAGAGTTACATGGGTGTACACGCAGAGACAGTATCACACAGGAGAGGATTAGATACACAGCTCAGCAGTACAGTATCACACAGTAGAGGATTAGATACACGGCTCAGCAGACAGTATCACACAGTAGAGGATTAGATACACGGCTCAGCAGATGGTACCACACAGGAGAGGATTAGACACATGGCTCAGCAGACAGTATCACACAGGAGAGGATTAGATACACAGGAGAGGATTAGATACACAGCTCAGCAGACAGTATCACACAGGAGAGGATTAGATACACGGCTCAACAGATGGTACCACACAAGAGAGGATTAGATACACAGCTCAGCAGTCAAAATCACACAATAGAGGATTAGATACACGGCTCAGCAGACAGTATCACACAGGAGAGGATTAGATACACGGCTCAACAGATAGTATCACACAGGAGAGGATTAAATACACAGGAGAGGATTAGATACACAGCTCAGCAGACAGTATCACACAGGAGAGGATTAGATACACGGCTCAGCAGTCAGAATCACACAGTAGAGGATTAGATACACGGCTCAGCAGACAGTATCACACAGGAGAGGATTAGATACACGGCTCAGCAGACAGTATCACATAGGAGAGGATTAGATACACAGCTCAGCAGACAGTATCACACAGGAGAGGATTAATACACAGCTGAACAGATGGTATCACACAGGAGAGGATTAGATACACGGATCAACAGACAGTATCACACAGGAGAGGATTACACACAGTGATACTGTCGGGGGGAGGCATTGTCCCCTCCTGTGGACGCTTTGTGGGGGGCTTAGCTGTCCCGGGACATCGGATCTCATTTCACCAGAGGTGATGAGAGCAGGATTTTCTGGACCCCATATTAGGATGTGTCCCTGGACCCAAACACGGGGGGGATCTCAGAATTATTTCAGGGGGCAGAACACTCAGTAACAAGCGGAATGAGACATGATCACCACCTCCCGGGGAACCTTCCCTGGCGGAAGACATTGGGGGTACACTGCCCCTACAGATGGGGGTCTGGTCCCTGCTCATAGAGGGGCCGTGCACATGTTAATATAAGGGTAATGTGTAGGTGCATATTCACACAGATCCAACAACACTGCACCTGAGAGCTGACAGACAGGCAGCAGAGCAGAAGCAGATGTGCGGGGGCACGTCTTGGGTGGGGGGCGCATCCTGGGCGAGGGGGGGCACGTCCTGGGGGAGGGGGGCACGTCCTGGGGAAGGAGGAGCACGTCTTGGGGGAGGGGGAGCACATCTTGGGGGAGGGGGAGCACGTCCTGAGTGAGGGGGGGCACGTCCTGGGGGATGGGGGGGGCACGTCCTGAGGGAGGGGGGCACAGGCTCTAGTTGCTTCGATATCAGCCAAATAATAAAATCATTTGAAGTTGCCATTTTATTCAGTACACTCCTGCGCAGTCAGCGCTCACCTCGGGCCCCTCAGCATGGACGCGGCTCCTCGGGGGCCGTACTCAGGGGCAGAGTCCTGTCCTGCAGCTCACGTAACGGAGGCAGCGATAGGATTGGTCATTCCAGGCGCACGCACGACGCCAGCCTCCGGATCCAGCCTTTCAGTGCATCGGCCTGGCCCCTCCAATCGGCAGTTATGCTTGGAGTCTTCTCACACTTGTCCAGTATACGGTGGGCGCCTGAGTCCTGGCAGTGATCAGTCTCAGGGGTCTTCATACAACTAATGAGACGAGAATGGAGGAGTCGTCTGCTGGAGGGAACAGTGGTCTGAGTCGAAGCTGTGGGGTCCAAACTGACAGGTCCGGGGCTCCAGTGAGACAGATGCACACCCCCAAATCACAATCTATGAGGAAGGTGTGATGGGAGGGAGACATGGCGGCTTCACGCTGACGGCTGACGCAATCTGCAAGAGAAGAGACTGGGGTGAGAAGAGAGCAAGAACCTCCCCCCAAGGAGCAAAGACGTGCGGGGGTGGAGCTCCATACCACCCAATGTTCAATATACAGGACTATAATATACACCTGCCCCCCCAATATCCAATATATACAGGACTATAATATACACCTGTCCCCCAATATCCAATATATACAGGACTATAATATACACCTGCCCCCCAATATCCAATATATACAGGACTATAATATACACCTGCTACCCCAATATCCGATATACAGGACTATAATATACACCTGCCCCCCAATATCCGATATACAGGACTATAATATACACCTGCCCCCAATATCCAATATATACAGGACTATAATATACACCTGCCCCCCCAATATCCAATATATACAGGACTATAATATACACCTGCTACCCCAATATCCGATATACAGGACTATAATATACACCTGCCCCCCAATATCCAATATATACAGGACTATAATATACACCTGCCCCCCAATATCCAATATATACAGGACTATAATATACACCTGCCCCCCAATATCCAATATATATACAGGACTATAATATACACCTGTCCCCCAATATCCTATATATACAGGACTATAATATACACCTGCCCCCCAATATCCAATATATACAGGACTATAATATACACCTGCTACCCCAATATCCGATATACAGACTATAATATACTCCTGCCCCCCAATATCCGATATACAGGACTATAATATACACCTGCCCCCCATATCATATATACAGGACTATAATATACACCTGCCCCCCAATATCCAATATATACAGGACTATAATATACACCTGCTACCCCAATATCCGATATACAGGACTATAATATACACCTGCCCCCCCAATATCCAATATATACAGGACTATAATATACACCTGCCCCCCAATATCCAATATATACAGGACTATAATATACACCTGCCCCCAATATCCAATATATACAGGACTATAATATACACCTCCCCCCCCAATATCCTATATATACAGGACTATAATATACACTGCCCCCAATATCCAATATATACAGGACTATAATATACACCTGCCCCCCAATATCCAAATATACAGGACTATAATATACACCTGCCCCCCAATATCCAATATACAGGACTATAATATACACCTGCTACCCCAATATCCGATATACAGGACTATAATATACACATGCCCCCCAATATCCGAAATAAGACTATAATATACACCTGCTCCCCCAATATCCAATATACAGGACTATAATATACACCTGCCCCCTAATATCCAGGACTATAATATACACCTGCCCCTCAATATCCAATATACAGGACTATAATATACACATGCCCCCTAATATCCGAAATAAGACTATAATATACACCTGCTCCCCCAATATCCAATATACAGGACTATAATATACACCTGCCCCCTAATATCCAAGACTATAATATACACCTGCCCCTCAATATCCAATATACAGAACTATAATATACACCTGCCCCTAATATATCCAGGACTATAATATACACCTGCTCCCCCAATATCCGAAATAAAGACTATAATATACACCTGCCCCTCAATATCCACATACAGGACTATAATATACACCTGCTCCTCAATATCCGATATACAGGACTATAATATACACCTGCCCTCAATATCCAATATACAGGACTATAATATACACCTGCCCCCTAATATCCAGGACTGTAATATACACCTGCTCCCCCAATATCCAACATACAGGACTATAATATACACCTGCCCCTCAATATCCAATATACAGGACTATAATATACACCTGCCCCCTAATATCCAGGACTGTAATATACACCTGCTCCCCCAATATCCAACATACAGGACTATAATATACACCTGCCCCCCCCTCCCACGGTACCGGCTGTCTCTGCAGGTTGTATTTCAGGCACATTGTCCCGGGTGTCCAGGAGGATCCCGGCTTTTATCTGCCGTTTGGCGAGGATTCCTCCAATCAGCATACCGGGGGGAGGGGGGTCCGGATGGTACAGGTCAGGGGGGGTCCGGATGGTACAGGCCAGGGGGGTCCGGATGGTACAGGCCAGGTTGTCAAAGCTGCAGGTAGAAGGAGACAATCTCTGTCCAGAAAAGAAACATTTATGTTTGTAGCCATAACAGCGACAGAAACAAAGGCGCGACCTCCCTCCCAGAGCAGAGTGCGAGTGAGGCTGCACTATGGGCTGTGTGCACCTGTGCCCCCCAGTACAGACCCCCGGAAACCGGGGAGAAAGTATCACCCTACACAGCTCAGCAGACAGTATCACACAGGAGAGGATTAGATACACAGCTCAGGAGACAGTATCACACAGGATAGGATTAGATACACGGCTCAGCAGTCAGTATCACACAGGATAGGATTAGATACACAGCTCAGCAGACAGTATCACACAGGATAGGATTAGATACACGGCTCAGCAGACAGTATCACACAGGAGAGGATTAGATACAGAGTTCAGCAGACAGTATCACACAGGAGAGGATTAGATATACGGCTCAGCAGACAGTATCACACAGGAGAGGATTAGATACACGGCTCAGCAGACAGTATCACACAGGAGAGGATTAGATATACGGCTCAGCAGACAGTATCACACAGGAGAGGATTAGATACACAGCTCAGCAGACAGTATCACACAGGATAGGATTAGATACACGGCTCAGCAGTCAGTATCACACAGGATAGGATTAGATACACGGCTCAGCAGACAGTATCACACAGGATAGGATTAGATACATGGCTCAGCAGACAGTATCACACAGGAGAGGATAGATACACAGCTCAGCAGTCAGTATCACACAGGAGAGGATTAGATACATGGCTCAGCATTCAGTATCACACAGGATAGGATTAGATACACGGCTCAGCGGACAGTATCACTCAGGAGAGGATTAGATACACGGCTCAGCAGACAGTATCACAGAGGATAGGATTAGATACACGGCTCAGCAGTCAGTATCACACAGGATAGGATTAGATACACAGCTCAGCAGACAGTATCACACAGGAGAGGATTAGATACACGGCTCAGCAGACAGTATCACACAGGATAGGATTAGATACAGAGTTCAGCAGACAGTATCACACAGGAGAGGACTAGATACACAGCTCAGCAGTCAGTATCACACAGGAGAGGATTAGATACATAGCTCAGCATTCAGTATCACACAGGATAGGATTAGATACACGGCTCAGCGGACAGTATCACTCAGGAGAGGATTAGATACACGGCTCAGCAGACAGTATCACACAGGATAGGATTAGATACACGGCTCAGGGGACAGTATCACTCAGGAGAGGATTAGATACACGGCTCAGCGACAGTATCACACAGGAGAGGATTAAATACACGCTCAGCAGTCAGTATCACAAAGGAGAGGATTAGATACACAGCTCAGCAGTCAGTATCACAAGGAGAGGATTAGATACATGGCTCAGCATTCAGTATCACACAGGATAGGATTAGATACACGCTCAGCGGACAGTATCACATCAGGAGAGGATTAGATACATGGCTCAGCAGACAGTATCACAAAGGAGAGGATTAGATACATGGCTCAGCATTCAGTATCACACAGGATAGGATTAGATACACGGCTCAGCGGACAGTATCACTCAGGAGAGGATTAGATACACGGCTCAGCAGACAGTATCACACAAGGAGAGGATTAGATACACGGCTCAGGAGACAGTATCACACAGGAGAGGATTAGATACACAGCTCAGGAGACAGTATCACACAGGAGAGGATTAGATACACGGCTCAGCAGTCAGTATCACACAGGAGTGGATTAGATACATGGCTCAGCAGACAGTATCACACAGGATAGGATTAGATACACGGCTCAGCAGACAGTATCACACAGGAGTGGGTTAGATACATGGCTCAGCAGACAGTATCACACAGGAAGGATTAGATACATGGCTCAGGAGACAGTATCACACAGGAGAGGATTAGATACACGCTCAGCAGACAGTATCACACAGGAGTGGATTAGATACATGGCTCAGCAGACAGTATCACACAGGATAGGATTAGATACAGGCTCAGCAGACAGTATCACACAGGATAGGATTAGATACATGGCTCAGCAGTCAGTATCACACAGATAGGATTAGATACACGGCTCAGCAGTCAGTATCACACAGGAGAGGATTAGATACACGGCTCAGCAGTACAGTATCACACAGGAGAGGATTAGATACACGGCTCAGGAGACAGTATCACACAGGAGAGGATTAGATACACGGCTCAGCAGACAGTATCACACAGGAGAGGATTAGATACACAGCTCAGGAGACAGTATCACACAGGAGAGGATTAGATACACGGCTCAGGAGACAGTATCACACAGGAGAGGATTAGATACACGGCTCAGCAGACAGTATCACACAGCAGAGGATTAGATACACGGCTCAGGAGACAGTATCACACAGGAGAGGATTAGATACACAGCTCAGGAGACAGTATCACACAGGAGAGGATTAGATACACAGCTCAGGAGACAGTATCACAGGAGAGGATTAGATACACAGCTCAGCAGTCAGTATCACACAGGAGTGGATTAGATACACGGCTCAGCAGTCAGTATCACACAGGAGTGGATTAGATACACATTTCTTTACACCACAGCTTGGTTACCTGCAAGATGAGGGCAGGCGCCCGGTATACATATGGCGCCGTCTGTGGTCACAGGCTGATGATGTACCCGGATGTGCGCCGCAATAGACCAGTCTGACTTCCGACCTTTTCCAATATGGCGGCGCCCTTTGTCCGCTGTCTTTTCAGCTGTAGGATGTGATTTCTTTGCATCTTCGGGATGGCAGGTACCGGGGTCTGAGAGTGACTGTGTGGCCTCTTGTCCTCAGGGGCCCGAACAGTAGTGGACGTGTGCTAGCGCGGATCCGGCCCCTGACGGCAGGCGAGCAGCGTCCTCCTGTGTAATGTGACGTCATGAGCGCAGTTTCCTCCTCCTGTGTAATGTGACGTCATGCGAGCAGCGTCCTCATAATGTGACGTCACACCACCATGTCCTCCTCGTAATGTGATGTCACGCGACCAGCGACGTCCTCCTTCTGTGTAATGTAACGTTGCAGCAGCAGCGTTTTCGTTCTCCTCCCCCTGTGTAGTGACGTCACACCAGCAGCAGCCTCCTGTGTAATGTGACGTCACGCAAGCGGCGTCATCCTCCTCCAAGCGTCGCTTGTTTGTAGCCTCCTCCTCCCGTCGTTTGTAGCAGCCTGTGTAATGTGACGTCACTTGAGTGGTGCCCTCGTCTTCCTCCTCCTTGTCCTCTTCGTGAATGGTGTTTGCAGCCTCTCTTCCTCCCATCGCTTGTTTGCAGCGTCCCCCCTGTCCTTGTTTGCAGCGTCGTCCTCCTCTCGTCGTTGTTTGCAGCGTCTCCTCCTCTCGTCGCTTGTTGCACGCGCCTCCTCCTCTTCGTCAGCTTGTTGCAGCGTCTCTCCTCCTCGCTTGACTCCCCTCTTGCAGTTGTTTGCAGCGTCCTCCTCCTCTGTCGCTTGTTGCAGCTCTCTTCTCTGCTGTTGCAGCGTCCTCCTCCTCGTCGCTTGTTTGCAGCGGTCCTCCTCTCGTCGCTTGTTTGCAGCGTCTCCTCCTCTCGTCGCTGTGACGTCTCTCTCGCTTTCACGCCCTCTCCTCTCGTCGCTTGTTTGCAGCGTCCTCCTCCTCTCGTCGCTTGTTTGCAGCGTCCTCCTCCTCTCGTCGCTTGTTTGCAGCGTCCTCCTCCTCTCGTCGCTTGTTTGCAGCGTCCTCCTCCTCTCGTCGCTTGTTTGCAGCGTCCTCCTCCTCTCGTCGCTTGTTTTGCAGCGTCCTCCTCCTCTCGTCGCTTGTTTGCAGCGTCCTCCTCTCTCGTCGCTTGTTTGCAGCGTCCTCCTCCTCTCGTCGCTTGTTTGCAGCGTCCTCCTCCTCTCGTCGCTTGTTTGCAGCGTCCTCCTCCTCCGTTTTGCTTTGTTTTGCAGCGTCCTCCTCCTCGTCGCTTGTTTGCAGCGTCCTCCTCCTCTCGTCGCTTTGTTTGCAGCGTCCTCCTCTCGTCGCTTGTTTGCAGCGTCTCCTCTCGTCGCTTGTTTAGCGTCCCTCTCGTCGCTTGTTGCAGCGTGCTCCTCTCGTCGCTTGTTTGCAGCGTCCTCCTCCTCCCGTCGCTTGTTTGCAGCGTCCTCCTCCCGTCGCTTGTTTGCAGCTTCCTCCTCCTCCCGTCGCTTGTTTGCAGCGTCCTCCTCCTCCTGTCGCTTGTTTGCAGCGTCCTCCTCTCCTGTCGCTTGTTTGCAGCGTCCTCCTCCCCGTCGCTTGTTTGCAGCGTCCTCCTCTCCCGTCGCTTGTTTGCAGCGTCCTCCTCCTCCCGTCGCTTGTTTGCAGCGTCCTCCTCCTCCCGTCGCTTGTTTGCAGCGTCGTCCTCCTCCCGTTGCTTGTTTGCAGCGTCGTCCTCCTCTTCCCGTCGCATGTTTGCAGCATCCTCCTCCTCCCGTTGCTTGTTTGCAGCCTCCTCGTCCTCATCCTCCTCCCATCGCTTGTTTGCAGCATCCTCCTCCTCCTCGCGTTGCTTGTTTGCAGCATCGTCCTCTTCCCGTCGCATGTTTGCAGCATCCTCCTCCTCACATCGCTTGTTTGCAGCGTCCTCATCTTCCTCCCGTTGCTTGTTTGCAGCCTCCTCGTCCTCATCCTCCTCCGTAACGGGACATCGCTTGTTTGCAGCTTCCTTCTCCTCCCATCGCTTGTTTGCACCGTCCTCCTCCTCCCTTTGCTTGTTTGCAGCGTCCTCCTCCTCCCGTCGCTTGTTTGCAGCGTTCTCCTCCTCCCGTCGCTTGTTTGCAGCGTCCTCCCGTCGCTTGTTTGTGGCGGCCTCATCTTCCTCCCGTCTCTTGTTTGCAGCGTCCTCATCTTCCTCCCCGTCGTCTTGTTTGCAGCGTCCTCATCTTCCTCCCGTCGTTTGTTTGCAGCGTCCTCATCTTCCTCCCGTCGCTTGTTTGCAGCGTCCTCATCTTCCTCCGTCGCTTGTTTGCAGCGTCCTCATCTTCCTCCCGTCGCATGTTTGCAGCGTCCTCATCTTCCTCCCGTCGCTGTTTGCAGCGTCCTCATCTTCCTCCCGTTGCTTGTTTGCAGCCTCCTCGTCCTCATCCTCCTCCGTAACGGGACATCGCTTGTTTGCAGCTTCCTTCTCCTCCCATCGCTTGTTTGCAGCATCCTCCTCCTCCCGTTGCTTGTTTGCAGCATCCTCCTCCTCCCGTTGCTTGTTTGCAGCGTCCTCCTCCTCCCGTTGCTTGTTTGCAGCGTCCTCCTCCTCCCGTCGCTTGTTTGCAGCGTCCTCTCCTCCCGTCGCTTGTTTTCAGCGTCCTCCTCCGTCGCTTGTTTGCAGCGTCCTCATCTTCCTCCCGTCGCTTGTTGGCAGCGTCCTCATCTTCCTCCCGTTGCTTGTTTGCAGCCTCCTCGTCCTCATCCCTCCGTAACGGGACATCGCTTGTTTGCAGCTTCCTTCTCCTCCCATCGCTTGTTTGCAGCGTCCTCCTCCTCCCGTTGCTTGTTTGCAGCGTCCTCCTCCTCCCGTCGCTTGTTTGCAGCATCCTCCTCCTCCCGTCGCTTGTTTGCAGCGTCCTCCTCCTCCCGTCGCTTGTTTGCAGCGTCCTCCTCCTTCCGTCGCTTGTTTGCAGCGTCCTCCTCCTCCCGTCACTTGTTTGCGGCGTCCTCCTCCTCCCGTCGCTTGTTTGCGGCGTCCTCCTCGTCCTCTCGTCGCTTGTTTGCAGCGTCCTCCTCGTCCCTCCCTTTGCTTGTTTGCAGCGTCCTCTTCTTCCTCCCGTCGCTTGTTTGCAGCGTCCTCTTCTTCCTCCGTCGCTTGTTTGCAGCGTCCTTTTCCTCCGTCGCTTGTTTGCAGCGTCCTCTTCTTCCTCCCGTCGCTTGTTTGCAGCTTCCTCTTCTTCCTCCCGTCGCTTGTTTGCAGCGTCCTCCTCCTCCTGTCGCTTGTTTGCAGCGTCCTCCTCTCCCGTCACTTGTTTTGCAGTGCTTCCCTCCTCCTCCTCTCGTCGCTTGTTCGCAGCGTCCTCCTCGTCCTTCTCTGCAACAGCACGTTGCTTGTTTGCAGCCTCCTCCTCCGTAACGGGACATCGCTTGTTTGCTGCTTCCTTCTCCGTCGTAACGGGACATCGCTTGTTTGCAGCATCCTCCTCACGTCACTTGTTTGCAGCGTCCTCCTCCCGTCACTTGTTTGCAGCGTCGTCCTCCTCCTCCTCCCGTCACTTGTTTGCAGCGTCGTCCTCCTCTCGTCGCTTGTTCGCAGCGTCCTCCTCGTCCTTCTCTGCAACAGGACGTTGCTTGTTTGCAGCCTCCTCCTCCGTAACGGGACATCGCTTGTTTGCTGCTTCCTTCTCCGTCGTAACGGGACATCGCTTGTTTGCAGCATCCTCCTCACGTCACTTGTTTGCAGCGTCCTCCTCCTGTCACTTGTTTGCAGCGTCGTCCTCCTCCTCCTCCCGTCACTTGTTTGCAGCGTCGTCCTCCTCCTCCTCTCGTCGCTTGTTCGCAGCGTCCTCCTCGTCCTTCTCTGCAACAGGACGTTGCTTGTTTGCAGCCTCCTCCTCCGTAACGGGACATCGCTTGTTTGCTGCTTCCTTCTCCGTCGTAACGGGACATCGCTTGTTTGCAGCATCCTCCTCACGTCACTTGTTTGCAGCGTCCTCCTCCCGTCACTTGTTTGCAGCGTCGTCCTCTTCCTCCTCCCGTCACTTGTTTGCAGCGTCGTCCTCCTCTCGTCGCTTGTTCGCAGCGTCCTCCTCGTCCTTCTCTGCAACAGGACGTTGCTTGTTTGCAGCCTCCTCCTCCGTAACGGGACATCGCTTGTTTGCAGCTTCCTTCTCCGTCGTAATGGGACGTCGCTTGTTTGCAGCCTCCTCCTCCGTCGTAACGGGACGTCGCTTGTTTGCAGCCTCCTCCGTTGTAACGGGACGTCGCTTGTTTGCAGCGTCCTCCCCCTGCGTTTCAATGGGACGTCGCTTGTTTGCAGCGTCCTCCTCCGTTGTAACAGGACGTCGCTTGTTTGCAGTGTCGTCCTCCGTCGTAACGGGACGTCATGCGCGCAGCGTCCTCCTCCTGTGTAATGGGACGCCATATGCCTGGTACGTTTGAGCTGACTCTCTGTTTTGCTCTCCTCCCCTGCAGACATGGACTTTCCGCAGCACAGTCACCTGGTCCTGGAGCAGCTCAATCAGCAGCGTCAGCTTGGTCTTCTGTGCGACTGCACTTTCGTGGTGGATGGAATCGACTTCAAAGCGCACAAAGCAGTGCTTGCAGCGTGCAGCCAGTACTTCCGCATGCTCTTCGTGGAGCAGAAAGACGTGGTTCACCTGGACATCAGCAACGCGGCAGGTAACTTTCTGCCCATGCTCGTCGCTGGTGCGCGACTCGTCTGCCAGGTTTCAGGCTTAATTTTTTCTCATTAGGTCTGGGTCAAGTGCTGGAGTTCATGTACACGGCGCGTCTGAATCTGACACGTGAAAATGTGGAGGACGTCTTGGCCGTAGCCGGATTTCTGCAGATGCAGGAGATTGTGAATGCGTGCACAGCCCTGAAGTCGCTCAGCATTACTTCCAGCCAGGGGCCACACAGCCTGGGGCCCCTCACATCGGGACAAGGTAAAGGACAGCTGACTCTGGGGTGTGGGCTGTCGGCCTGCAGTGTCATCTTTATCCTCTTCTCTTGCAGATATCACTGATTACTCCCCTCCGGCTGTCGCTGGGGAAAGTGAGCTGGAGACGAGCGGCTCCACCACTGCCGTGTACCCACTGGAGGAAGCCGCAGACCCGGCGTGTCAGGAGGGTGAGAATTGGCCATGTTGTGACTGGTGGTGAATCCCCCTGGGGCTGAGCGACCAGGGTCTTATGTCTTCTCTCCCTGCAGGTGGCGATGTCCGTAAACTGGGACTCCAGGAGGAGTGCGGAGTGGAGACACAGCCCACGGAGGAGCCGGCACTGAGTGCAGACAGAGGTGAGGGTGCCCCATGTGTCCGTACTCTACCAGACCCCCAGATATTATTTCACCGCCCTGGCATAGTATCCAGCAGGAAACCCTGATCTAGGTGACCCCAAAACCCCCTCCACTGGGTAGCTCTCATAATATTGCTGTTCCTTCTCCCAGTTTCAGACCCTGAGGACAGAGCAGTGAAGTTGGGGGACTTGTTGTCGTCGACCCCCTGGCCCCCGACTGCTCAGGAGAAGACCGAAGATGTGCCTATGGAGGAATCTCCGTCCACAGACGAGGAGGGGCCCTGTGAGCAGGCCACGGGAGGGGACCCTACACAGAAACATGTATGCTCTCCACCACCAGAAGTGAGCGAGAGCCTGTGTGCCCCAATCCTTGGACCCGAGCACGAGACTGAAGACAGCAGCAGAGAGGAGAACGAAGACTGCACCAATGAGAATACGGGAGAAACCTGCAGAGGACGACCTGGGGTCCCTGAGACAACTGCGCTCAGGAGCCACAAACTACGCCGATCGCACAGAGTCACGACCCTACAGCTCTACTACTCATGTGTGTGAGGTGAGTGAGGACCGCACCAGCCAGGCACAGATGTAGCAGGGCTGATTAGGCAGTCATCACTGTGGACATCAGGAAAAGTGAGCGGTTACGTGACAATCCCAGCTCTGCTACATCTCCTTACTAGACTAGTGTATGGTGCTGTACAATGTACAGTACAGACCAAAAGTTTGGACACACCTTCTCATTCAAAGATTTTTCTGTATTTTCATGACTATGAAAATTGTACATTCACACTGAAGGCATCAAAACTATGAATTAACACAAGTGGAATTATACATTACACTTTACAGAAAAGTGTGAAACAACTGAAAATATGTCTTGCATTCTAGGTTCTTCAAAGTAGCCACCTTTTGCTGTGATTACTGCTTTGCACACTCTTGGCATTCTCTTGATGAGCTTCAAGAGGTAATCACTGGAAATGGTTTTCACTTCACAGGTGTGCCCTGTCAGGTTTAATAAGTGGGATTTCTGGCCTTATAAATGGGGTTGGGGACCATCAGTTGTGTTGTGCAGAAGTCTGGTGGATACACAGCTGATAGTCCTACTGAATAGACTGTTAGAATTTGTATTACGGCAAGAAAAAAGCAGCTAAGTAAAGAAAAACGAGTGGCCATCATTACTTTAAGAAATGAAGGTCGGTCAGTCAGTCCGAAAAATAGGGAAAACTTTGAAAGTGTCCCAAGTGCAGTTGCAAAAACCATCAAGCGCTACAAAGAAACTGGCTCACATGAGGACCGCCCCAGGAAAGAAAGACCAAGAGTCACCTCTGCTTCTGAGATCGCAGGTTTACAGCAGCTCAGATTACAGACCAGGTCAATGCCACACAGAGTTCTAGCAGCAGACACATCTCTACAACAACTGTTAAGAGGAGACTTTGTGCAGCAGGCCTTCATGGTAAAATAGCTGCTAGGAAACCACTGCTAAGGACAGGCAACAAACAGAAGGGACTTGTTTGGGCTAAAGAACACTAGGAATGGACATTAGACCAGTGGAAATCTGTGCTTTGGTCTGATGAGTCCAAATTTGAGATCTTTGGTTCCAACCACCGTGTCTTTGTGCGACGCAGATAAGGTGAACGGATGGACTCTACATGCCTGGTTCCCACCGTGAAGCATGGAGGAGGAGGTGTGATGGTGCTTTGCTGATGACACTGTTGGGGATTTATTCAAAATTGAAGGCATACTGAAGCAGCATGGCTACCACAGCATCTTGCAGCGGCATGCTATTCCATCCGGTTTGCGTTTAGTTGGACCATCATTTATTTTCAACAAGACAATGACCCCAAACACACCTCCAGGCTGTGTAAGGGCTATTTGACCAAGAAGGAGAGTGATGGGGTGCTACGCCAGATGACCTGGCCTCCACAGTCACCAGACCTGAACCCAATTGAGATGGTTTGGGGTGAGCTGGACCGCAGAGTGAAGGCAAAAGGGCCAACAAGTTCTAAGCCCTAAGCATCTCTGGGAACTCCTTCAAGACTGTTGGAAGACCATTTCCGGTGACTACCTCTTGAAGCTCATCAAGAGTGTGCAAAGCAGTAATCAAAGCAAAAGGTGGCTACTTTGAAGAACCTAGAATATAAGACATATTTTCAGTTGTTTCACAATTTTTTAAGTATATAATTCCACATGTGTTAATTCATAGTTTTGATGCCTTCAGTGTGAATGTACAATTTTTATAGTCATGAAAATACAGAAAAATCTTTGAATGAGAAGGTGTGTCCAAACTTTTAATCTGTACTGTACATGAGGCCGAATGCCATTTAACCACCGCAGTTGCTACAGAACCTCTTTTTAATGACAGGATCTTCAGGACAGTCATTGAACATAATGAATCATACACTGAATAAGAGTTTCTGCAGCAGCTGGGGTTTGTACACTGCAGTGATGCTCTGGGATCTCGCTGATTTATATGATTCTCCTTCAGTACTGCAGCAAGGAGTTCACCCACACGGGAAATTACACGCGACACATCCGAATTCACACCGGGGAGAAGCCATACCGCTGCCACGAGTGCGACAAGGCCTTCTCTGACCCTGCTGCCTGTAAAGCGCATGAGAAGACTCACAGGTGAGGGGCCCGGGGCGCCTGCTTAGTGTGCGGACAGTGGGAACCACAGTAACTTCTTCTGTTCTCTTTTCAGTCCGTTAAAGCCCCATGGCTGTGACGACTGTGGGAAGAGTTACCGCTTGGTCAGTCTACTCAACCTGCACAAGAAGCGTCACACAGGGGAGCCCAACTACTACTGCAAGGTGTGCGGCAAGCTGTTCACCACTTCCGGCAACCTAAAGAGGCACCAGCTAGTCCACAGCGGAGAGAAGCCGTATCTGTGCGAATACTGCAACCGACCGTTCTCTGACCCCACGTCCAAGATGCGGCACCTGGAGACTCACGACACCAACAAGGAGCACAAGTGTCCGCACTGCGACAAGAAGTTCAACCAGGTGGGGGCAGCGATGTCATGGTGGACAGGTGTGTGGGAGAGGGGAGCGGTAATGTCCTGAGTTAACTCCATGGCTTTCTCCATAGCTGGGGAATCTGAAGGCTCATCTGAAGGTCCACATCGCTGATGGACCCCTGAAGTGCAGAGAGTGCGGGAAGCAGTTTACCACCTCAGGTGAGGCACCGTGCAGAGGGGAGCTGATCGTGGCAATCTCTTCCTCCTCATCATGCTCCTCCATCCTCTGCAGGAAACCTGAAGAGACACCTGCGCATCCACAGCGGCGAGAAACCTTACATCTGCATCCACTGCAAGAGGAAATTTGCTGATCCTGGGGCGTTGCAGCGGCACATCCGGACACACACTGGTAACAGCTGCCATACTGTGCTCACCCCCTGCACATCATCTGCAGGGGACAGTGCGCACCTTCTGACATCAGCGTGTGTCTGTGTATACTGTACACTGCCTGGGGTCAGGGTCCATGCATTTCCTGTGGACCCTTTCAGGTCTAGCGATGAGTATTCTCCATCCGCCTGACCTGTGAAGGGCGAGGTTATATTCCTGAGATGCAAGTAATGTTTTGTGCCCTCCCCAATACGCAGGGTCACATGATCACAGATTGGGGACCCCAGTGTCAGCCGGGCCCCGTATTGGCCGCTCTCATGCACCGTTCTGCTGGTTTTCTCACACAGGAGAGAAGCCGTGTCTATGTATGATTTGTGGGAAGGCGTTCACACAGGCCAGTTCCTTGATCGCTCACGTCCGCCAGCACACGGGGGAGAAGCCGTACGTGTGTGAGCGCTGTGGAAAGAGGTGAGTCTCCGGGGGATGTGGGGGGTCCCGTTTATGTCACCTGCTAATGTGACCGCTCTCCTCTCACCATCAGGTTTGTGCAGTCCAGTCAGTTGGCCAATCACATCCGACATCACGACAATATCCGGCCGCACAAGTGCAAAGTCTGCAACAAGGCCTTCGTCAACGTAGGAGACCTGACGAAACACGTCATTATCCACACAGGTGAGCTTCTGTCTGCCCGCCACCGGTCATGTGATCACTTGTCCCTGCGTATGGCCACATTCTCATATCTGATTGGACAGGGGAGAAGCCGTACCTCTGCGATAAATGTGGCCGTGGCTTCAACCGCGTTGACAACCTACGCTCTCACGTGAAGACCGTTCACAAGGGCAGAGCGGGCATGAAAATGTTGCACCGAGAAGAAGGGGAATTGGACGAAGAAGAGGTGAACATTGTGACCGTGGCTCCAGAAGAGATGGTGACTCTGGCTGCGGAGGACATCACCAGTACGGGGGTGACAGAGCTGACGGGTGAGTGAACCGGCGCACAGTAGTCCCATAAGATGCTCCTCTGCGTATGTGACGACCGTATTGAAAGTAACCGCCGAAGGATTATGGGAAAGGCGTTCCTGACCTCACACGATGGGATGGGATGCTGTCCTGTGCCTCGTGCCAAAATGGGCCCTAACATGAGACGCCACTGGCAAGTGACCCCGCCATTGAGGCATATGGGGGAGCAAACTTTTCCTGACCGTTCTGGACCCTTCTTTTCCCCAGTAATAACTAGCTATAGAGCTCTGGGGTATCCTGGGGGTATCAGGACTTGTTTCTGAGCTGTGCTCCTTCTGTTCCAGTGGTTCCCATCTCCGCCTCAGTCACAGCTGACGAGACAGAAGCGTTAAAAGCGGAGATCACCAAGGCGGTGAAGCAAGTGCAGGAAGCAGGTAACGACCTTCAGCAATGGCTCCTCTTGTCCTGCGGGGGCAGCGAGCAGTGCTGAGGAAATCGCTATAAGGCTGCTGTCACATACAGTATTTTTGTGAAGGAAAAAAACCCGCTTTTCTATGACATCCCGATTGTGGAAGCCATTACTTTCTAGTCTGCGGTGTAATATAAAATGTACAATGGGATGTTTCCTGGGGAAAGTCTCTATAATGTCAGAAAAGCTCCTGTCCGGTAAGTGCACCGAGCGATGGAGGGCATGTAATGTCCCTTGTAATAGGACCTATATGGACAGTACACGTCATTCCTGCGCCCGTCTGGACACACCGATCAGGAGTGGATCTAGCAGGAAGGAGGAATATAAGGAGAGTTGTTGCTGTGGATCTGCTGCTTTTTTCCGTCATTAGGTCTTTCCTGTAGATTTGGGTCCTACAGGGTTAACGAGCTGTCGGAGGCTGAGGTCGGCTCCTCTGCACAGTGTGCACTTGGAGATTTTGTTTGCCATGTTTATAACCTATTTGGGCTACAGCTTGCATCAGTCGTTGTTCGGACAGGGCTTTGTGGCGAGTAGCTTGTTAATCTTTGGCGCATGTCATGTTTTGTACTCACCGCTCCGTTCGCGGTGCTGTCTGTGTCCTAACTTTTCTCTCCTGCAGACCCGAACACTCAGATCCTGTACGCCTGTGACTCCTGCGGAGACAAGTTCCTTGATGCCAACAGCCTGGCGGAGCACGTCCGGATGCACACGGCTCAGGCCTTGGTTATGTTTCAGTCAGACACGGACATTTATCAGCAGTACAATGCGCAGACCACATGGCATGCGGAACAGGTGGTGCAGTCCAGCGAGCTGCTCTTCCGCCAGCAGGATGGACCTGATGTGCAGCCGCAGCCCATGGACTGACCGCGGCCGGGCAGCCGCTCAAACGCCACGTCCCCAGACTCTGACATGTAATCTTTGTGATAAGTTATGGCCTGTACCAGCGCCCGTTTTATGCATTCAATAAATATAATTTTTTTAATTTGTGCTGTGAATATGATGGTGGTTATCCTCCACTGCTGGGCTGCAGCCTCATTCACACTGTTCAGGTCAGATTCAAGGGTTAAATGTAGGAGTAGATGTAAAATAAATGTGCAGCACCCCAGACCATGGTATGTACCCACAAAGAGTGAGACGTTTGCTCTGCTGCCAGCCCGCTGGTGTGCCCCTCAGTGTCGCCGGCCATTCTTCATATGTCAGCAGGATCTGCAGGGCGGGCTCTACTCCCGGGCACTTCGGTATGTCCTTGGCAGTGGTGCACGACGTAGATTCTATGTATGTACCCATGTCCGCCAGATGTTAGTCTGTGCTGTGTAGATGTGTGAACAGGCGCCTTGCGCAGTCACCGTGCTGCGTTTACACGCAATGACTCCGATTCTGCAGCTGCCGGCACCCTGCTCTCGGACGTCCAGATAGATCGCCCGGTGATCTAAATACGGTAAATATTCCCTCTTGGTTTTGGCAGACTAATCCTGCGCCTTGTGAATGAGACCTGCGGCTTGGATAGCGCTGTCAGACACTCCATCTCTGGAGCTGGCCGGCCGCCTCACATGGATTGTGTGCGATGAGTGCCATATTTATATAGGTCCATGAACCTAGAAATGAATGGTACGTGGGTGGAAGAGGGAAATGGGCTTAGAGTTTGCAGGAATTTCCTTCTTGTACAAAGGGTTATATATTTTTTTTTGGCGTCAGCCTTTTAGGGTATGGCGACGACCTGTATAAATCGACAGCATGGAAAATGGGAGGATCAGATGGATAAATACTACTTGGGTCTCGTGAGTGTCAGCAAGATGACGGCTTAGACGCGTGAAAAAGTAATAAGATAATAACGGACATCCCCAAAATCACATGTTATCCAGCGATGGCTTAAGGTCCAAGTGCTGGGACGCAACTGATGCAGAGAAAACGTCATTTATCAGAAATTCTCTTTCCTTTAGTCTGAAGCAGCAGCAACAATGGTTATTATATCCTCCAGGAGCAAAGGACCGGTGATGGCAATTAGTTTAAATTGTTTTCCGTCTATATACACCTACTACTTCCCCTCCTTCCCTTGTGTACTTATTACATATGATCAAGAGGCCTTAGGCCTAGAAAAACTGCTGAAAAAACACAACTTTATTGGGAGGGAAAGTTTGTGCTGCTGCTTCGGACTAAAGGAAAGAGAATTTACGGTAAGGAATGACGCTTTCCGTGTCGTCCTCCAGCAGCAGCCCCAATGGGGATATAGCAATTAACCATCCTTTGGGTGGGTATTGTTGACCGCTGACTCTCCAGAACCTTGGATTTCCAGCCTACAATGTCCCATGAAGGTAAGGCCCAAACTCCAAGAGGCTGTGCTACAGATCTGCTTGATAAGTATGGCCACTTCTCCCATGATGTGGCATAGCCCCTGTTGAGTGGGCTTTTATAGCCTGTGGAGTTTGATGGCTTGCTTGTTCATAGCAAATAGTAATAGTCTTCCTCAACAATCTGGATAAGGATACTTTTGATACCTCCTGACTCCTGTCCTTCTCTGAGAATAGATGTTCTGGATGTTCTGACTTCCCGAACCGTTTTGTGCGGCTCACACTTGCCTTTAGAGCTCTGCCAATATCCAGGGAATGCAGGATTCTCTCTTCATCGAAAGAGGCATTCAGATGAAAAAAATACTGGCAGCTCTATTTCATGGTTTATATTAGTGAAGAAGGCACTTTTGGGGTAAAGGAAGGTTGTGTTCTTAACAGGACTCGATCGTAAAGAAATCTAAGATAAGGCTCACTGGAAGCCAGAGCCTAATTCACACTTGCTCAACTTGCAGACATAATTGCCACAAGAAGCCAGGTCTTGAAGGATAAATAAAGTCCTGAATGTTCTGCAAGCTATGCGAATGAGTGGACATCTGGTTTTTGATATACCAAGCCGAAAAAAACTGATTCTAGAATTTTTTTTTTTTTGGTGCTTGCATCTCTGGAATGTAGGAGGGTATTGACTACGGCCTCTGATTTCCCCCTTTTAGATAAGATGGGGCTATCAACCTCCAAGCTATCAAATGAAGGTGATCCAGGTGAGGACAACATCGGCTATCCTAAGTCACCAGATGAGGAATGATGGAAAGTCTCCAATACATTCCCTGTCCATAACCATTAGAGATATGACCCTTGCCCTCTTGGGCCAAAAAGGGGTATTTATTATAAACGAGCCCTGCTCTCTCTTGATCTTCTGTAAGACTTTGGGAATCATCGGTATAGGTGGAGACACATATAATAACCGAAACCTGCATGGTTTTGATAGAGCGTCCAGTGCCCAAGGCCTGTTGCTATTGTAGAGGGAACAAAAACTATCTACTTCCGTATTCTCTCAAGTAGTCTATCTGAAGGCTCCTCCATTAATTCAGTAATTTGACAGAAAATGCTTTGGTCCAAAGACCACTCTTCTGGAAGGGGTAGATCGCAACTGAGCCTGTCTGATAAAACATTTCGGATTCCCTTTATGTATGGCAGTAAATGGCTTCAATCTGATCTCTGCCCAGATAAAGATCGGTGCCATCTCCAGTGAGAGTGGTCTGGTTCTTGTGCCTCCTTGGTAGTATATATAGGATACTGTCGTCTGATTCTTGCTTACAGCTTTCCATTAGAAGGTTGGATAAAAGTGAAAGAGCTCTCTTACCTGCTCTCATCTCTCTGAGGATGGACGAAAGAAGTTTCTCTATCTGAGACCCTGTCCCTCTAACTCTCTTGCCCTTCATGTGGTCACCACATCCTGTTAGAGATGCATTCGTCGCTAGCTCTGTCCATATAGCAGGAGCAAAGGGTCTGCCACTTTTAGTGAAGCCACCATCTCAGAGAGGATCTCGTTTCTCTGGAACAGAACGTCAGTTTCTGTTTTCTTTTTGCAGTATGACCAGCTGTAAACAGCGCATGTGCCATCTGACCCATTTGATCGCCTTACTGGCTGCCACCATCAGTCCCAATGTCCTCATCATCTGTCGAAGGGACACTGGTCTGGGTTGTCACAATAATTCGACTTTAGCCTTGAGTGCTTGGGAGTCTTTGCACAGACAGAGACAGGGACATACAGGTGCTTCTCACAAAATTAGAATATCATCAAAAAGTTAATTTATTTCAGTTCTTCAATACAAAAAGTGAAACTCATTATATAGTCATTACAAACAGAGTGATCTATTTCACGTGTTTATTTCTGTTAATGTTGATGATTATGGCTTACAGCCAATGAAAACCCAAAAGTCATTATCTCAGTAAATTAGAATAATTAACAAAAACACCTTCAAAGGCTTCCTAAGTGTTTGAAAAGGTCCCTTAGTCTGTTTCAGTAGCTCCACAATCATGGGGAAGACTGCTGACCTGACCGATGTCCAAAAGGCAGTCATTGACACACTCCACAAGGAGGGTAAGCCACAAAAGGTCACTGCTAAAGAAGCTGGCTGTTCAGCGTGCTGTATCCAAGCATATTAATGGAAAGTTGAGTGGAAGGAAAAAATGTGGTAAAAAAGGTGCACAAGCATCTGAGATAACCGCAGCATTGAAAGGATTGTTAAGAAAAGGCCATTCAAAAATTGAGGGAGATTCACAAGGAGTGGACTGATGCTGGAGTCATTGCTTCAAGAGCCACCACACACAGACGTATCCAGGACATGGGCTACAAGTGTCACATTCCTTGTGTCAAGCCACTCATGACCAATAGACAGCGCCAGAAGTGTCTTACCTGGGCCAAGGAGAGAAAGAAATGGACTGTTGCTCAGTGGTCCCAGGTGTTGTTTTCAGATAAAACACGGATTTTGGTAAAGACTTACCTGTAAAATCCTTTTCAGCGAAGGAAGGAAGAGAGACACAGTATTCATTACTGATGGGGTAGGCGGAGCCCCAGATCAGGATGTTACCTCAGATCAAAAGAGTGATGACTGGCTGGCCCCTCCAGCTCGGGCTCCTCCTACTCAGCTCCAGTCGTACCAAAGCTTTTAGGAAAAGAGCCAAGATCACCAGCGGAGCAACATAACCCTTCTGAAGGAACTTCAGAGAAAAAACACAAGGATACAGGTTATGCATGCAAAGAAAGCCAAAAACCACAGAGTTCCAGGTACTACTCACGGAACCTGACTACTGCGATGAGCTGGCGATGCTGGAACAGAGCCTTAGCGCGCTGACCTCAGCCCAGATAATCGCTATCAGATAAGGGTCGCGCTGCATCTGAAAACATCAACACACTTCTGCCGTGGGAGGGTGCTGTGTCTCTCTTCCTTCCTTCGCTGAAAAGGATTTTACAGGTAAGTCTTTACCAAAATCCGTGTTTCAGCTGCAGATGAAGGAAGAGAGCCACAGTATTCATTACTGATGGGACGTCCCAAAGCAGTTCAAAAATAAGGGTGGGAAAAAACCAACAAAAGGCAGAAACCCAACAACCTTAACAACAAAGCGCAACCAGCGCTAAACACAAGTTCATCCAGAACTTTAAACTACAGCTGCCTGCAGGACCCTACGTCCGAGGGCTGCATCAGCGGAAGCACTGACGTCCACTTTATAAAACCTTGTAAACGTGTGGACAGAGCGCCAAGTCGCCGCTCGGCAAAGCTGCACTGCCGAAGCACCTTGATGAAAAGCCCACGATGAAGCCACAGCTCTCGTGGAATGGGCTCGAATCTTAATCGGGCAAGATTCACCCCGAAGACGGTAAGCTTCCAAATAGCTGACCGGATCCAACGAGCTATAGAACCCTTGGAAGCTCGTTGACCACGCCGACGACCTGCCGGAACCACAAACAGGGAGTCCGTCTTACGAAAACCTTGAGTAATAGATAGATAAAACTTCAAGGCCCGCACTAAATCCAATGTGTGTAAATCTCGCTCTTTCGTATTCTTCGGATCCGGACAGAGTGAAGGCAACACAATATCCTGGTTAACATGAAATTGTGACACCACTTTAGGCAAAAAATCACCCCGAGTGCGAAGCACTACACGATCCGGAAAAAACTCCAGAAAAGGAGGCGAACAAGAAAGAGCTGCCAATTCAGAAACTCTCCTCAAGGAAGTGACTGCAACAAGGAAAGCCACCTTCCAAGAAAGTAAAGAAAGGCTAGCAGAAACCATAGGTTCAAAAGGTTTATGCTGAAGAGCCTCCAAAACAAGGTTGAGCCGCCAAGGAGACACGGGTGCCTTCCGCGGCGGAAACTTACGAGAGATACCTCGGAAAAAAGGAGAGCACGTCTCTATTCGAAGCAATGGTTCTCCGGAACAATAAGGACAGAGCAGAAATCTGACCTTTCAGAGTGCTAACTGCCAAACCCTTGTCTAGCCCATGCTGCAGAAAAGCCAACAGGTTGGGAATGGAAAATTTTCTCGGGTTCCGAGAAGACCCCAAACACCACGAAAGAAGGTTTCCCAAATTTTGTGGTAAATCCTAGAAGTAGCCGGACATCTTGCAGCACGAAGGGTAGCAATGACCTCGGCTGAAAAACCTCTACGGGTCAAGATTTCGGTCTCAAGAGCCACGCCGTCAAACGCAGGGACATCAAGTCCGGATGACAAACGGGCCCCTGAGTCAACAAGTCCGGTTGAAGAGGGAGTGGAAACGGAGGTGCCGCCAACAGCGACATTATTGTCGAGAACCACACCCTTCTTGGCCAGTCTGGAGCTATCAGAATAGCTGGAATTCTCTCTAGTCTGATCCGACGCAGCACTAGAGGAAGTAAGGATATCGGCGGGAATACATAGATCAGCTCGAACTGATCCCACTGAGCCACTAGAGCATCCACCGCCACCGCCTTCGGGTCCTTGTACCTGGACATGAATGTCGGTAACTTGGCATTGGACCTGGATGCCATCAAATCCACTTGGGGGGTTCCCCAGCGAGAGCACAGTAGTGCAAAGACTTCCGGGTGGAGGCTCCATTCCCCGGGATCCATCCTTCTGCGACTGAGAAAGTCCGCTGTAATATTCTGAACCCCTGGAATGTGAATCGCCGAAATGGCTGGTACATTGGCCTCTGCCCAAATCAGAATTCGGGACACCTCTACCATGAGTCTGGAACTCCTTGTCCCACCTTGGTGATTGATATACGCGACAGCCGTCGCATTGTCTGTCTGCACACGGACTGGCAGACCGCTCAAAGGGACCGTCCAATGTTGGAGGCAAAGGAAAATCGCCCTCAATTCCAGGATGTTGATCGGAAGCACAGACTCTTCCGGTGACCATACCCCTGAATCCAGAGATTGTTCCAAACACCCCCCAGCCCGTCAGGCTGGCATCGGTGGTTATGACTGACCACTTCAGAGGGAGGAAAGACTTCCCAGGGAGAATGCCCCTGGACGTAACCACCATTCTAGAGAATCCCGCACCGCGCGAGAAATGGTGACACTGCAATCCAGCGATTGCGACTGATTCCATCGACTCAAGATGAACCTTTGAAGAGTCCTGGAGTGGAACTGGGCAAAAGGAATTGCCTCCATGGACGCCACCATCAGTCCCAGAAGACGCATACACTTCCGTAGGGACATTGCCGTTGAGGATGTCATAATCTGTACATGTCGAAGAAGACATGACTGTTTGTCTGGTGGTAGGGAAACTACCGACCGAAACGTGTCGAGATGCATTCCCAAAAAGAGAATTGTCCTCGATGGTTCCAGGGACGACTTCTCCCAATTGACCAGCCAACCGAAGTCTTTCAGAAACTGAAGAGACAAATCCCGAGCCGTCAACGCCTCCTCCTCCGAGGAAGCCACGATCAAAAGATCGTCAGATAAGGGAGAATCGTAATCCCCTGTCTTCGAAGGAGTGCCATGAGGGCGCCAGAATTTTTGTAAAGACCCTTGGCGCTGAGGCTAAGCCGAACGGCAGAGCCACGAACTGGTAATGATTCTGACCTATGGCAAATCGAAGAAAGCGCTGAAGAGCCTTTCCGATGGGAATATGCAAATAGGCGTCGCGAATGTCGATTGACACCAGAAAATCGTT
>JARQOD010000003.1:409664802-409748148 GCA_033576555.1 Oophaga sylvatica
GTTTCTGTGGGGCGAGGAAGACAAGATTGCGAGAGAGAAAGAGGTCATGAATCCATAAAGCTTATTGCAGATGGAGCGGGCATTCCAGAGTGCTCAGAGAGAGGGAGCAGGGGGGTGGGTGTCAATGGCACAGGTTTTTACGTTGGAAAGATTGCGTAGTTCTATTAGATAGGAGACGGTAGGAAGGAGTATAATGGTGGGTATGAACTGTGGAGGTCCAGGATTGGGAGATATGTCACCAGCAGTGAGGAGGAGCAGAGAAAGGGAGAGCAGGTGGGAGAAGGAGAGAGGGAAGCTTGTTTTGTGTTTTATTAGGACAGATTTGGGGTTTGAGGAGCAGGTCAGCAGAGGAGGATAGGTGGGGAGGAAGGAGGGAAGGGGAGATGATTATTTGATTAGAGGGTGTGGGGTTTGGGGATAGCGAAGGAGAGAGAGGATTAAAGGAGCAAACCACTGTGAAGGCATATGTAAACATGGTGAAAAGAGTAAGATGGGTAATTAGAAAAGCCAGGTAACAAGTAATTAGAAGTGTTACTCAGCAGACATACCAAAAGAGACATAGTGGGGGGGTCCTGACTAACTGCCGTTGAAATAACTGCAGCTTCTCTGTACTTTTGCTGCAGTGGTACTTCTGCTGCAGTTGCGTGCCTGACCCCACACGCGTCCCCCCCTTTTAGACTGCTACTGAATATATAGGACTGAGTAGAGGATCAGGTGGGAGGAGTTATGGTAGCTGTTTGGGATAAATTAGCAGCTGGCCCAGCACACCAGGGGAGGTAGACAATCAAAGGCACAGGGCCTGGCGGGCATCCATATGCTGGTAACACCTTGAACCTGATAGCATCTCTACTGGCCCCAGGCATGGCTATACAGCAGTAAAGGGTATGCCACACTGAACAATATCGCTAACGGGATCGCTAAAAAAGTCACTATTTAGCGATCCGTTAGCGTGTTGTTCAGTGCGGCAGCTTCCAGCGACGAGCTTCCTGCTGTGATCTCGTCGTCGCTGGAATCGTTCCGGACCCTATTTTCTCGTCGGCGCTCCCGCTGGGTAAGTATATATCGCTAGTGTGGCACCTTTTCTTGGGCGATTTAGCGGTACTTTTGTACCGCTAAAGTCGTTAAGAAGATCGCTAACGGCGATAGCGTCGTTAACTATATCGCTAAATGTGGCCGCATTTAGCGATATAGAAACAATCCCGCTAGCGATCGCATTAGTATGCGTCGTTATCGTGATCGCTAGCGGGATTGTTTAGTGTGGCAGTACCTTAAGTATTGAATACAATGCAACAAATTAATTTAGCAAACATTCAGCAGCCACTGTTATATACCATTTAAAGGAAAAGTTGAACAGTAGTAAGTCAGATCCCAGCAAGCAGAGGTTGTAGAGATTGTACCATTTAAAGGAAAAGTTGAACAGTAGTAAGTCAGATCCCAGCAAGCAGAGGTTGTAGAGATTGTACCATTTAAAGGAAAAGTTGAACAGTAGTAAGTCAGATCCCAGCAAGCAGAGGTTGTAGAGATTGTACCATTTAAAGGAAAAGTTGAACAGTAGTAAGTCAGATCCCAGCAGCAGAGGTTGTAGAGATTGTACCATTTAAAGGAAAAGTTGAACAGTAGTAAGTCAGATCCCAGCAAGCAGAGGCTATAAGACATATTTTCAGTTGTTTCACAATTTTTTAAGTATATAATTCCACATGTGTTAATTCATAGTTTTGATGCCTTCAGTTGGAATGTACAATTTTCATAGTCATGAAAATACAGAAAAAATCTTTGAATGAGGTGTGTCCAAACTTTTAATCTGTACTGTACATGAGGCCGAATGCCATTTAACCACCGCAGTTGCTACAGAACCTCTTTTTAATGACAGGATCTTCAGGACAGTCATTGAACATAATGAATCATACACTGAATAAGAGTTTCTGCAGCAGTGGGGTTTGTACACTGCAGTGATGCTCTGGGATCTTGCTGATTTATATGATTCTCCTTCAGTACTGCAGCAAGGAGTTCAACCCACACGGGAAATTACACGCGACACATCGAATTCACACCGGGGAGAAGCCATACCGCTGCCACGAGTGCGACAAGGCCTTCTTGACCCTGCTGCCTGTAAAGCACATGAGAAGACTCACAGGTGAGGGGCCCGGGGCGCCTGCTTAGGTGTGCGGACAGTGGGAACCACAGTAACTTCTTCTGTTCTCTTTTCAGTCCGTTAAAGCCCCATGGCTGTGACGACTGTGGGAAGAGTTACCGCTTGGTCAGTCTACTCAACTGCACAAGAAGCGTCACACAGGGGAGCCCAACTACTACTGCAAGGTGTGCGGCAAGCTGTTCACCACTTCCGGCAACCTAAAGAGGCACCAGCTAGTCCACAGCGGAGAGAAGCCGTATCTGTGCGAATACTGCAACCGACCGTTCTCTGACCCCAGTCCAAGATGCGGCACCTGGAGGACTCACGACACCAACAAGGAGCACAAGTGTCCGCACTGCGACAAGAAGTTCAACCAGGTGGGGGCAGCGATGTCATGGTGGACAGGTGTGTGGGAGAGGGGAGCGGTAATGTCTGAGTTAAACTCCATGGCTTTCTCCATAGCTGGGGAATCTGAAGGCTCATCTGAAGGTCCACATCGTGATGGACCCCTGAAGTGCAGAGAGTGCGGGAAGCAGTTTACCACCTCAGGTGAGGCACGTGCAGAGGGGAGCTGATCGTGGCAATCTCTTCCTCTCATCATGCTCCTCCATCCTCTGCAGGAAACCTGAAGAGACACCTGCGCATCCACAGCGGCGAGAAAACCTTACATCTGCATCCACTGCAAGAGGAAATTTGCTGATCCTGGGGCGTTGCAGCGGCACATCCGGACACACACTGGTAACAGCTGCCATACTGTGCTCACCCTGCAACATCATCTGCAGGGGACAGTGCGCACCTTCTGACATCAGCGTGTGTCTGTGTATACTGTACACTGCCTGGGGTCAGGGTCCATGCATTTCCTGTGGACCCTTTCAGGTCTAGCGATGAGTATTCTCCATCCGCCTGACCTGTGAAGGGCGAGGTTATATTCCTGAGATGCAAGTAATGTTTTGTGCCCTCCCCAATACGCAGGGTCACATGATCACAGATTGGGGACCCCAGTGTCAGCCGGGCCCCGTATTGGCCGCTCTCATGCACCGTTCTGCTGGTTTTCTCACACAGGAGAGAAGCCGTGTCTATGTATGATTTGTGGGAAGGCGTTCACACAGGCCAGTTCCTTGATCGCTCACGTCCGCCAGCACACGGGGGAGAAGCCGTACGTGTGTGAGCGCTGTGGAAAGAGGTGAGTCTCCGGGGGATGTGGGGGGGTCCCGTTTATGTCACCTGCTAATGTGACCGCTCTCCTCTCACCATCAGGTTTGTGCAGTCCAGTCAGTTGGCCAATCACATCCGACATCACGACAATATCCGGCCGCACAAGTGCAAAGTCTGCAACAAGGCCTTCGTCAACGTAGGAGACCTGACGAAACACGTCATTATCCACACAGGTGAGCTTCTGTCTGCCCGCCACGGTCATGTGATCACTTGTCCCTGCGTATGGCCACATTCTCATATCTGATTGGACAGGGGAGAAGCCGTACCTCTGCGATAAATGTGGCCGTGGCTTCAACCGCGTTGACAACCTACGCTCTCACGTGAAGACCGTTCACAAGGGCAGAGCGGGCATGAAAATGTTGCACCGAGAAGAAGGGGAATTGGACGAAGAAGAGGTGAACATTGTGACCGTGGCTCCAGAAGAGATGGTGACTCTGGCTGCGGAGGACATCACCAGTACGGGGGTGACAGAGCTGACGGGTGAGTGAACCGGCGCACAGTAGTCCCATAAGATGCTCCTCTGCGTATGTGACGACCGTATTGAAAGTAACCGCCGAAGGATTATGGGAAAGACGTTCCTGACCTCACACGATGGGATGGGATGCTGTCCTGTGCCTCGTGCCAAAATGGGCCCTAACATTAGACGCCACTGGCAAGTGACCCCGCCATTGAGGCATATGGGGGAGCAAACTTTTCCTGACCGTTCTGGACCCTTCTTTTCCCCAGTAATAACTAGCTATAGAGCTCTGGGGTATCCTGGGGGTATCAGGACTTGTTTCTGAGCTGTGCTCCTTCTGTTCCAGTGGTTCCCATCTCCGCCTCAGTCACAGCTGACGAGACAGAAGCGTTAAAAGCGGAGATCACCAAGGCGGTGAAGCAAGTGCAGGAAGCAGGTAACGACCTTCAGCAATGGCTCCTCTTGTCCTGCGGGGGCAGCGAGCAGTGCTGAGGAAATCGCTATAAGGCTGCTGTCACATACAGTATTTTTGTGAAGGAAAAAAACCCGCTTTTCTATGACATCCCGATTGTGGAAGCCATTACTTTCTAGTCTGCGGTGTAATATAAAATGTACAATGGGATGTTTCCTGGGGAAAGTCTCTATAATGTCAGAAAAGCTCCTGTCCGGTAAGTGCACCGAGCGATGGAGGGCATGTAATGTCCCTTGTAATAGGACCTATATGGACAGTACACGTCATTCCTGCGCCCGTCTGGACACACCGATCAGGAGTGGATCTAGCAGGAAGGAGGAATATAAGGAGAGTTGTTGCTGTGGATCTGCTGCTTTTTTCCGTCATTAGGTCTTTCCTGTAGATTTGGGTCCTACAGGGTTAACGAGCTGTCGGAGGCTGAGGTCGGCTCCTCTGCACAGTGTGCACTTGGAGATTTTGTTTGCCATGTTTATAACCTATTTGGGCTACAGCTTGCATCAGTCGTTGTTCGGACAGGGCTTTGTGGCGAGTAGCTTGTTAATCTTTGGCGCATGTCATGTTTTGTACTCACCGCTCCGTTCGCGGTGCTGTCTGTGTCCTAACTTTTCTCTCCTGCAGACCCGAACACTCAGATCCTGTACGCCTGTGACTCCTGCGGAGACAAGTTCCTTGATGCCAACAGCCTGGCGGAGCACGTCCGGATGCACACGGCTCAGGCCTTGGTTATGTTTCAGTCAGACACGGACATTTATCAGCAGTACAATGCGCAGACCACATGGCATGCGGAACAGGTGGTGCAGTCCAGCGAGCTGCTCTTCCGCCAGCAGGATGGACCTGATGTGCAGCCGCAGCCCATGGACTGACCGCGGCCGGGCAGCCGCTCAAACGCCACGTCCCCAGACTCTGACATGTAATCTTTGTGATAAGTTATGGCCTGTACCAGCGCCCGTTTTATGCATTCAATAAATATAATTTTTTTAATTTGTGCTGTGAATATGATGGTGGTTATCCTCCACTGCTGGGCTGCAGCCTCATTCACACTGTTCAGGTCAGATTCAAGGGTTAAATGTAGGAGTAGATGTAAAATAAATGTGCAGCACCCCAGACCATGGTATGTACCCACAAAGAGTGAGACGTTTGCTCTGCTGCCAGCCCGCTGGTGTGCCCCTCAGTGTCGCCGGCCATTCTTCATATGTCAGCAGGATCTGCAGGGCGGGCTCTACTCCCGGGCACTTCGGTATGTCCTTGGCAGTGGTGCACGACGTAGATTCTATGTATGTACCCATGTCCGCCAGATGTTAGTCTGTGCTGTGTAGATGTGTGAACAGGCGCCTTGCGCAGTCACCGTGCTGCGTTTACACGCAATGACTCCGATTCTGCAGCTGCCGGCACCCTGCTCTCGGACGTCCAGATAGATCGCCCGGTGATCTAAATACGGTAAATATTCCCTCTTGGTTTTGGCAGACTAATCCTGCGCCTTGTGAATGAGACCTGCGGCTTGGATAGCGCTGTCAGACACTCCATCTCTGGAGCTGGCCGGCCGCCTCACATGGATTGTGTGCGATGAGTGCCATATTTATATAGGTCCATGAACCCTAGAAATGAATGGTACGTGGGTGGAAGAGGGAAATGGGCTTAGAGTTTGCAGGAATTTCCTTCTTGTACAAAGGGTTAATATTTTTTTTTTGGCGTCAGCCTTTTAGGGTATGGCGACGACCTGTATAAATCGACAGCATGGAAAATGGGAGGATCAGATGGATAAATACTACTTGGGTCTCGTGAGTGTCAGCAAGATGACGGCTTAGACGCGTGAAAAAGTAATAAGATAATAACGGACATCCCCAAAATCACATGTTATCCAGCGATGGCTTAAGGTCCAAGTGCTGGGACGCAACTGATGCAGAGAAAACGTCATTTATCAGAAATTCTCTTTCCTTTAGTCTGAAGCAGCAGCAACAATGGTTATTATATCCTCCAGGAGCAAAGGACCGGTGATGGCAATTAGTTTAAATTGTTTTCCGTCTATATACACCTACTACTTCCCCTCCTTCCCTTGTGTACTTATTACATATGATCAAGAGGCCTTAGGCCTAGAAAAACTGCTGAAAAACACAACTTTATTGGGAGGGAAAGTTTGTGCTGCTGCTTCGGACTAAAGGAAAGAGAATTTACGGTAAGGAATGACGCTTTCCGTGTCGTCCTCCAGCAGCAGCCCCAATGGGGATATAGCAATTAACCATCCTTTGGGTGGGTATTGTTGACCGCTGACTCTCCAGAACCTTGGATATCCAGCCTACAATGTCCCATGAAGGTAAGGCCCAAACTCCAAGAGGCTGTGCTACAGATCTGCTTGATAAGTATGGCCACTCTCCCATGATGTGGCATAGCCCCTGTTGAGTGGGCTTTTATAGCCTGTGGAGTTTGATGGCTTGCTTGTTCATAGCAAATAGTAATAGTCTTCCTCAACAATCTGGATAAGGATACTTTTGATACCTCCTGACTCCTGTCCTTCTCTGAGAATGGATGTTCTGACTTCCCGAACCGTTTTGTGCGGCTCACACTTGCCTTTAGAGCTCTGCCAATATCCAGGGAATGCAGGATTCTCCATCGAAAGAGGCATTCAGATGGAAAAAATACTGGCAGCTCTATTTCATGGTTTATATTAGTGAAGAAGGCACTTTTGGGGTAAAGGAAGGTTGTGTTCTTAACAGGACTCGATCGTAAAGAAATCTAAGATAAGGCTCACTGGAAGCCAGAGCCTAATTCACACTTGCTCAACTTGCAGACATAATTGCCACAAGAAGCCAGGTCTTGAAGGATAAATAAAGTCCTGAATGTTCTGCAAGCTATGCGAATGAGTGGACATCTGGTTTTTGATATACCAAGCCGAAAAAAACTGATTCTAGAATTATTTTTTTTTGGTGCTTGCATCTCTGGAATGTAGGAGGGTATTGACTACGGCCTCTGATTTCCCCCTTTTAGATAAGATGGGGCTATCAACCTCCAAGCTATCAAATGAAGGTGATCCAGGTGAGGACAACATCGGCTATCCTAAGTCACCAGATGAGGAATGATGGAAAGTCTCCAATACATTCCCCTGTCCATAACCATTAGAGATATGACCCTTGCCCTCTTGGGCCAAAAAGGGGTATATTATTATAAACGAGCCCTGCTCTCTCTTGATCTTCTGTAAGACTTTGGGAATCATCGGTATAGGTGGAGACACATATAATAACCGAAACCTGCATGGTTTTGATAGAGCGTCCAGTGCCCAAGGCCTGTTGCTATTGTAGAGGGAACAAAAACTATCTACTTCCGTATCCTCTCAAGTAGTCTATCTGAAGGCTCCTCCATTAATTCAGTAATTTGACAGAAAATGCTTTGGTCCAAAGACCACTCTTCTGGAAGGGGTAGATCGCAACTGAGCCTGTCTGATAAAACATTTCGGATTCCCTTTATGTATGGCAGTAAATGGCTTCAATCTGATCTCTGCCCAGATAAAGATCGGTGCCATCTCCAGTGAGAGTGGTCTGGTTCTTGTGCCTCCTTGGTAGTATATATAGGATACTGTCGTCTGATTCTTGCTTACAGCTTTCCATTAGAAGGTTGGATAAAAGTGAAAGAGCTCTCTTACCTGCTCTCATCTCTCTGAGGATGGACGAAAGAAGTTTCTCTATCTGAGACCCTGTCCCTCTAACTCTCTTGCCCTTCATGTGGTCACCACATCCTGTTAGAGATGCATTCGTCGCTAGCTCTGTCCATATAGCAGGAGCAAAGGGTCTGCCACTTTTAGTGAAGCCACCATCTCAGAGAGGATCTCGTTTCTCTGGAACAGAACGTCAGTTTCTGTTTTCTTTTTGCAGTATGACCAGCTGTAAACAGCGCATGTGCCATCTGACCCATTTGATCGCCTTACTGGCTGCCACCATCAGTCCCAATGTCCTCATCATCTGTCGGAAGGGACACTGGTCTGGGTTGTCACAATAATTCGACTTTAGCCTTGAGTGCTTGGGAGTCTTTGCACAGACAGAGACAGGGACATACAGGTGCTTCTCACAAAATTAGAATATCATCAAAAAGTTAATTTATTTCAGTTCTTCAATACAAAAAGTGAAACTCATTATATAGTCATTACAAACAGAGTGATCTATTTCACGTGTTTATTTCTGTTAATGTTGATGATTATGGCTTACAGCCAATGAAAACCCAAAAGTCATTATCTCAGTAAATTAGAATAATTAACAAAAACACCTTCAAAGGCTTCCTAAGTGTTTGAAAAGGTCCCTTAGTCTGTTTCAGTAGTTCCACAATCATGGGGAAGACTGCTGACCTGACCGATGTCCAAAAGGCAGTCATTGACACACTCCACAAGGAGGGTAAGCCACAAAAGGTCACTGCTAAAGAAGCTGGCTGTTCAGAGTGCTGTATCCAAGCATATTAATGGAAAGTTGAGTGGAAGGAAAAAATGTGGTAAAAAAGGTGCACAAGCATCTGAGATAACCGCAGCATTGAAAGGATTGTTAAGAAAAGGCCATTCAAAAATTGAGGGAGATTCACAAGGAGTGGACTGATGCTGGAGTCATTGCTTCAAGAGCCACCACACACAGACGTATCCAGGACATGGGCTACAAGTGTCACATTCCTTGTGTCAAGCCACTCATGACCAATAGACAGCGCCAGAAGTGTCTTACCTGGGCCAAGGAGAGAAAGAAATGGACTGTTGCTCAGTGGTCCCAGGTGTTGTTTTCAGATAAAAGTAAATTTTGCATTTCATTTGGAAATTAAGATCCCAGAGTCTGGAGGAAGAGTGGAGAGGCCACAATCCAAGCTGTGGAGGTCTAGTGTGAAGTTTCCACAATCCGTGATGGTTTGGGGAGCCATGTCATCTGCTGGTGTAGGTCCACAGTGTTTTATCAAGACCAAAGTCAGCGCAGCCGTCTACCAAGAAATCTTAAAGCACTTCATGCTTCCCTCTGCCGACAAGCTTTTTGGAGATGGGGTATTGTCAAGAGGAAGATGAGACACCAGACCCAACAATGCAGACGACCTTATAAAACAACTCCCCATCAAATAAATAGGGATACAGAGGCAAAAAAAATGTATAAAAACAATTTTATTCAAAATATTAAAATAAACTCAACAAGTAATCCTCATCAGGGAAGAAAAAACTGGGTACAAAATGTCAGGCAATAATAATTACAACTACAACAATAGCCTCAAAAATTGATACAAAAATATAAAGTGCATAGTGCAAATATCATCATCAGAATATTGTTGGATTCCATTAATGTATACAAAAAATATTATCCTTACAAAATAAATGAAAAGCACATGTAGCACCAATCTAGAGTAAAATTAAGTAGCAAAAGTTTTCTAGCAAACTGCACATAGCAAATGCTGCAAAATGAATGCAAGGGCTTACGCATGAATCATCAAATATCCATGGCTAATCACAGCCTTGTTATAATAAAAAATAACAGCTATCATGAATACTAAAGTGCATTGTGCACTCGCTGTGGCACAAGCTATATGGGTAAAAATACTTATATCTCTACAGCAACAAAAATGTAAAGTGCACCGTGCCAAAAACTGCCTAATATTAATTAATGCATTCCGGTATATACTCGCGCCAGTGCTGGTAACAACATAAATACTTATTTACTTATATACTTTATTTATTTAGTATACCTTACTTTGTAACGATTTCTATTTGTATTTTTACCCATATAGTTTGTGCCACGGCGAGTGCTGTTATTGCCTGACATTTTGTACCCAGGTTTTTCTTCCCTGATGAGGATTACTTGTTTGTTGAGTTTAATATTATGAATAAAATTATTTTTATAAATTTTTTTGCATCTGTATCCCTATTTATTTGATGGGGAGTTGTTTTATAATGTCTAATTGGAGGTGGATTCACCATTACACAAGGACTTTGGTTGATTATAAAATGCAGATGAGCTGAAGGCTGCTATCAAAGCCAACTGGGCTTCCACAACACCTCAGCAGTGCCACAGGCTGATCGCCTCCATGCCACGCCGCATTGATGCAGTAATTAATGCCAAAGGAGCCCGGACCAAGTACTGAGGGCATTTACTGAGCATACATTTCAGTAGGCCAACATTTCAGATTTTAAAATCATTTTCCAAGCTGGTGTTATAAAGTATTCTAATTTACTGAGATAATAACTTTTGGGTTTTCATTGGCTGTAAGCCATAATCATCAACATTAACAGAAATAAACACTTGAAATAGATCACTCTGTGTGTAATGACTCTATATATGAGTTTCACTTTTTGTATTGAAGAACTGAAATAAATTAACTTTTTGATGATATTCTAATTTTGTGAGAAGCACCTGTAGATATGCGTCCTTTAGGTTGATGGTAGCTAGGTTATCCCCTTGCTCTAGAAGGTTTAGAGTCTATCTTATTGATTCCATGTGGAAATTTGTTTTGATCATGACCATGAACTTGTTCAAAACCTGAGATCTAGAATAGTTCTCCGCTTGTTTTGTTATTTTTTAGAACTAGAAAAAACACTGGAGTAAACCTCTAAGCTCTATTCCTTCAAGGGAACTTCCTCCAGGACCCGCATCTCAATAAATTCTCTGCTATTTCTCATGCAACCCTGGTGTTGTGATGAATCTTTGAGGGGGAGGCAAAATATATTAAATTCTACACAATAACCATCTTTTATAACATTTAGGAACCAGAGATCCTTTTACTAGGTCCTACCATTGTTGGAAGAAAAGAGACAACCTTCCCCCCTCCGGTGGATTCTTGGTCAGAAATCCATACTCTTATTGGAAAAAAAGAAGCCCCCACGTCCTCTGTGCCGCCTACCAGAGAATCTTTGCAAGGCTCTGCCACAACTTGAGGAAAGCTTCTGCTCCCAGTCCTGCTGATTCGGCCCGAAATGAAGAACCCCCATATCTGCATCTCACAGGGTCTCTACTTCCTTGTTAAATTCTTCATTAGCGTGTCCAAGTCAGCCACCAAACTGACACCCTAGCTCAATTTCCATGTAGCAGAGGGCGCTTTTAAGGCCGGGATCACACTTGCAAGAAACTCTGAAAACTGAAAACACGAATTTCAGAACATCTATGCGATATTAGTAATAATACCATAGAAGTTAAAAACATCTCAATGGCCTCAAGGCATTTTATTATTCACCATAAAGGTGACATTAAATCTTTACAAGTTATTGGCATAGAACATTTGAAAAGTCCCAAACAAGGGGGTGATAGCAAAAGGCACCGCCTAACCAGGGAGGCTTCTTGGATTTTTAATCTTGGTACGAGATTTCCAAAGGGTCTCAATAAAAGAAATGAGATTATGTATCATTATTAGGTTGTTCTTATTTTAATTTATTATAATAGTTTTTATGTATATTCTCTGTTATATACCAGTCGTTGTCGGTTAGTTAAAACTAATGAGTAGAGTTGAACGAAACAGGTCGTTCATTTTCAAAAGTTGCCGATTTTCGCCAAAGTCGGGTTTCATGAAACGAAACCCAACCGTGGAGTGAGTTCGGTCAAGTGTTCGGCGACCATTTTGCTAGAGTCCATTTTCCCCTACACTTTAAGGGCCTTTTCTTGGCCAATGAGCAAGGACGCAGTCTGTGGGCAACAGGATGACATAGCCAGCGGCCAGCACCATCTTAGAGAAGGGCATTGCAGCGATTGGCTGGCTTTCAGTGGCGTCACAGTGCATATAAAATCCCTCAGCGCCGACCGCCATTTTACATCTGCCGAACTCAGTGTAGGGGAAGGTTGCTGGCGGTGCGTCTGAGCAGGGAGCGTTAGGCAGGGCCTAAAAAAAAAAAATTACTTTCTGCTGATAGCGATTAGCTGTACAGTGAATGTGCAGTGAGAGGGGAGGATTTTGCTGTGTGCAGCAAATCTGGTTCTTAGGCTGCCTGCCTGCCAGTGACGCTGTAGAAATTGCTTGTGTGGAGCATCAGATCTGATTAGTAGGCTGCCTGCCTGTGATAAGGGGTTAATTCATTTGGTGGAGTAGCAGAGCTGCCTGCCAGTGACAGTGTACAAATTGCTTGTGTGGAGCATCACATCTGATTGGTAGGCTGCCTGACTGTGATAAGGGGGCAATTATATTATATTCCTCCTTTTATTCCCCATTGACTTGCATTGGGGTCGGATTTTCGACTCTGATCCAACCATTTCCGTTAGTCGGCCGACTTCGCTCGACTCGACTTTTGAGAAAATCGGGTATCACGAAACCCGACTCGACCCGAAAAACAGGAAAGTCGCTCATCTCTACTAATGAGAAATCACTATCTATGAACATATGTCTATAATCCTTTAATGACCTGTCGTTAGATCATGTGACATCTACTGACAATTTGATTGGTTTTCTATGGCTACATAGATTAATGAGATGGTTAGATTTTCAGCTGTGACAAAGACCCAGTATCGGGTCGAAACGCGTTGCTGTGTTTCTTATGCTATATTAGCGCATCCACATGTAAATAGAGGAGTACGTACACCTGAGTGTGTTCACTTTATATTTGTCATCAATAAAGGATCATTCACGTTGGAAGCTGGAGCGCTCCGTCTTTTTTTCCCTTCAATGCTGCATGTCTTCAGGTCTGGACTTTGGCTCCATGCTTCGGTTTGGTTGGTGAACTGGCTAGGGCTTATTGCCCCAACTTTTTTTCTTTCTTTCCATTGATATGTCGGACTTGCCGTGATCTTCTAATCATTCCTCATTGTCAGTTTGATATATCAATTTTTCTAATGTGGTGGATTGTGCAAACTATAGCATTTGATTTTTATCAAGAACAACCTTGTGTTCATTATGTCTGCCGATGAGAGAAGTAAAAAGCGCCACTAGTATTTGGGAGTGAACCCATTAAAGCTGGGGATTATCTCAACTTTACCACACATATGGCTGAGCTGGAAAAACTCACGTTACAAGAGACTAAAGTATGGTGGGATTTCACTACACTCCAAAACTATGCGGCTAAAGACATGATCCCAAGAGGGTGGGATCCGTTCCTTATTTTCCTCTTTTTATCTTCAGATTTGACCATCCAGCCCTAAAGCAAGAGTCTAATTACAAGCCGTCTGTAAGCGGCCACTTGCCCATGTTGGATAATTGGCCGTCACTTTTGGAGGAATTGTCTACCTTTTTCTTCTTTGTAATAAATGTGTTCTATTATGTGCAATATACTGGATTTCATGCGTGATGGTGTGATGCCAGCCCTATTTTCCTCCAGGGTCATCTTTAATAAGTGATATATGGGAGTACACTGTACACTCATAGGTCACAATATCTACATTTCCTGTTTTCCCAACAGCCCCTTGTCATTTGCAATTAATTGTCCGCACTCCTTCATGTAGTCCATTGCCTGCTTTGTGACATATTTTCAATACTTGTAGTTCTCGTTCCAAGTCTCGCTTGAACACTCCACATACACTATGCACGGGTCTAATATCTCTGATGCACCTTTCTTGAATTGGCAGTATTCGTTTCTGCGCAGCACAAGCTTTTCCACGCTGACCTCTTATTTATATGGATCAGGATGGAAGAGATTTGACACAATGACTCGCCATCTTTCCTTATTTGACGATTCGACCATTTATCAGGGGTGTATAGGTGTTGGTAACACGTTCAATCTAATAGAAGTATGTATATTATCATGCATCTATTGCTTCCTCTGTTGCTTATTTTACATAACCTAAAAGAGATCATGTGTTAGAACAGATCACGTATGGTAAGCCAGTAATATAAGGTTCCTTACGCATTCCTACCTGTTGTGGAGCTCCAGCGCTGGCGCATAATGGATATGCTTTTTATGAATTGTTACCATCCCTGATACTGAACGCATGAGCATTATCTCCACTTCGCTACGCACTGAGTCACTCAGCACACGCGCATTAGGTGTTGGTTTCGCTGATGGCGCATGCTCTGTGTCCAATTTGCTGCCCATTCTTGTAGCCTTATTCTGGTATGGGGAGACCCGGCGCGTGCGCTCTAATGTGTTGGTGTCATCCATACTGCGCAGAAGCACACTAAGGACGCCAAACTTCGGACTCCTTACACGCAGCACATGGTTTGTGACGCACCGCATGCTTTCCTGCAGCTGGTAAATAATTACTTTATTTCTTGGGTATTGTAGCGATACTAATGGTCACATAGTCAATGGGAGGTATGTATCACAGGGATGGCAGCTCCCTGTGATGTAACCCAGAGTGTTTTCTTTAGTGCACATAAGCACTAAGGGGTCGTTTAATACACTTGGGTCCGGGTTACGGGCAGCACTGGGAGATGGGAGGGTCGGGCTGCCCATATACCTCAGCCCTGGGTAGGGGCATCACCGTACCTCTATATGTGTTGTCACTACCACATGACTAGTCATGTGATATGTTAGCTGTGGTTATAGCTATGGCATATAAGGTAGATTACTGCGTAACACATGGGCTGTATGTGGGGAGGTGGAAGCCTCCTGTGTGTTGAGGCTCCAGGACCGAGCCTGATGTACTGGACATTTGTACTGTGTTTTGCTTTGTGGAGCAATAAACCCTATGAACTTTTGAAAGGAACGTGCCTCCTGATTACCTCCCGTCGCAGCTGAGTAAAATCCTTACAGTATAAACAGAGCGAAACTGACCGCAGACGTAACATCAACCCTGAGGAAGACACTTAATGGTGTCAATACGCGTGAGGCACCTGCCCCCGAGGCTGCACGTAGCACTTTACCTCCAAATGGTTATTCGGCTGCCTAACATGGCTTTTATTTATACAGGCTGGATTCTTACTTGGTAACGGCTCTGGTATTTCTAATAGGGCAGTGTCTCCAGCTTTCTACCCTCTCTGATCTATACTATACTCTTATTATACAGAAGCAGTTCTCTACATAGGGCTGCCAGTGCACCCGATCAGTTTTTGGAGCTTTGCATTGTGTCCTTTAGTACAGTTTCATGTATGTAACTTTTGTACTATTCTATTTCTGAGTGTATTTATACTGTGACAAATTATTGGCTTTCGTACACTATTGTGTCTGATTGTGTTATGCGATCTTTGTCTTGGGGAGAACCCTATTTGGTCAGGTCTTTTTGTCAGCCGTTTTGGTTTTTCAAATGTTTTTATATTATGGTGTATATCTGCTCTTTGTTGTATCCAACCAAATAAAATTTACTTGTCAAGGTGATCCCTATCTGTATGCTCTCTGCTCTTTAGCATCTCTTACACGTATGTTTTTGTATGCATAAGGTTGATCCCTGTTCGTTATTTGTTTGTATTTTTTGTGGTGCCCGCTAACTCTTCACATTACTGTTAGAGGATATGGCGGCTTCAGCCTGTGCCGCAGCACATAAATAACTTCTGCGTAGTGCACTATGGATCCTTCAATCCATAGGATCTGAAATATTGGAACCATCCTGTCACGACTATGTTTAAACAGCTTCAGCGCAGCGGTGTCATCCTCTGGTGGATCACCCCACATGTTCTCCTGTTCCACATCAATCACATCCATTGATTTAAAGCTCTGATTTAGGAATGGACCTTTATCAGTGTTTTTACAAATCATTTGTCCCATAATCTCTGCATTCGGAACATTCTCAGGATCCAGATTTGTAACCATCCTACACATCTTGTCTAGTGGGGACAAGTGAATTTCCTGCTTGGTCTCAGAGAGGGAACAATACACCTGGTCTATAATCCTGAACGGTGCTGTATCCTCAGCATCTCTGGGAGGAGACCCTCTCATGGTCCCTGATCTGAGTTTCATCATAACCCCGCCCGTTTTGTGATGAAATGTGGCTATATTGTCCGGATGTATCATGTATGGCGTCCTTCATCCACATCATTTCCCTGTTAGAGAATTCTTGCTCCTCTGTGGGATAATCTGCCATCTGGCATGGGAATATCGCAAGATCTGCATGACAGGTGCATCAGTTTTCCTGAAGCCTTGCTTATTCCCGACCCCTCTATTCACAGAGCCAGCAGACAGCGGAGGATAGAGAAGAGAAAGACAGAAAGGCCATACTAAATGTGAACTATATAGACATACCTCATATAAATGGTATCAGCCATCCACTCCCACCCAAACAATGAGCCCGTAACGGAAAAAAGGTTTGTGTCTTGGAAGTGGCAAATCCATTTTCTTTCAACCTTCTGATTTTATTTTTTTCCCCACCACTATGCAAGTTTGGCTTGCGGTAATTACCCTGTAAAACTCTTGGAAGGAGAAGAAAAAAAAAAAAGAGCAAAACTGAAAACTGTCTGTGGACAGAAAGGGGTAAGGCTGCATTGTTCAGCTCAGAACAGAGAACCTGGGAAAAAGTCCACACCCTCTGGTCACACACGAGTGCATGAAAAAGCGGCCATCACTCACCGTCCAGCCTACAAGAGACAGTAGTTTCTCATGTTAGTGAGTGCAGGGATCCGTGTGGACGCCGAGGAGCAGATCAGTTTTAGCACGGCGTACCCATTGTCGCATGAGCTGGCGAGGATGGTGGAGAAACGTTGATGTGACAGCATGTGTGTGTGAATGCAGGCCTCATTCAGGCATCTGCTCTAAATTATCGTGTGTGGGAGACAGGTCTGTGTGTAATCAAGTCACCCACACCAACTATAGGTCCATGACAGTTAGGACCACCATGTAGGAGCTGCCCGGGTCTCATCTTTGTACCGCCCGTTTAGAACATTGTAACAGGCAGGATAAGATTTGCAAATTACATTTGCAGCAGCAGATTGGAAGGAAGGGAGACACTAGTCATTACTAGTGGGTAGGCGGAGCCCAGATAGGATAGACACCTCAGATTAAAAAAGAGTGTTGACCGGCCCCTCCAGCTCGGGCTCCTCCTACTCCAGCTCTCCAGTCTACAATTTGAGGTCTCAGAGGATAGTCGCTGCTGGAAGCAGCTCCTCAGAAGATTTTTTTATTTTCATCGGACAAGAGACTTGGATCACCAGAAGTGGTCTTGAGGTCTCAGCGCTGCTGGACTCCCACCTCTCCCTTGGCGGATCTGTATTACCCTGTAAGGTGGTCCCTGCAGAACCTGCCGGCCCAGGGGGATGAGGGTTGCTTCCCTGGCGGGGACGCAAACCGCGCATCTGGGGTCACTGCGTTCCCCGCCCTGGGGGGAAGCGATGGGCACAGCGCCACAAACCCCTGGGGGTCCCTGTGGCGCTCAGCTGGTGAGTACTCCACATTTTTAATGTATGTGAGTGCTTCAGCGGCTGCTGCAGCAGCCGCTGTTACATGTGACATGTTTGGTGACTGTATTTTTTGTCCGCAGGCAGATGCCTGCAGGACATGGGAGAGCAGAGAGTGGAGGAGTTTGCGCTCTTTTTTTGAAGCCGGCGGGGGGCGTGGCTTTGCACTTCCCGGTCTTCTTGTGACAGGAAGCGCTCTGAGCGCACGATTTTTAAGGTGCTTCTCTTCCGGCTTCTCTCAGCGCGGCGGCCATTACTAGGCTTCCCGGGCTCCTCATGCTCCGCTCCTCCCGACTAACAAGAGAACATCACCGCGGCCAGCTGAGTGAGTGAGTAGCTTAACGTCCTCACCCCCACAGCGCAGGACCTTTCTGTGTAACAAAGTGGCAGATTGCGCTATCCTGCAGCTGCGGTCTCATATAGAGACCTTGTTTTGTCTGGGGCTCGCACACCCTTTTCATTTTAAAAGGGGGTTGTGGGGAGCCTGCGAAATTAACCCCTATTGGATGGTTTAACCCTTTCAGCGCAAGAATCCAGCATCTACCCGCCGTAGGTTCTATTCCAGTTTGGATCAGAACATAAAGGGTTAATTATACTGCTGACATATTCTGCTGATAGGGACAGCTGGGGTAGCTCTCCCCTTTAAGAGCTTTAACCCTTCAGCGTTCTTGTTTCGTCCACTTAAGAAACCACACTTTTTTCTAGTTACTGACAGGTTTTGACCTGCCATATACTGTGTGAGGGCATGTCGGATCAGGGTCCAGAAGGTGCGGACCGTCTCCCAGATCCGCTACAGGATCAGTCGCGCGTATCTGATACGCAGACCTCGACGGCGTCAAGCGCAGCGGTCGGAGGTTGCAGTGATGCCAAAATGGATGCCCTCGCTCGTTCTATTGATGGCCTATCTGACCTTTTAGGTTATTGGGTGTCAGCTAGATCCTCTCATGGCAGGAAGCGACACAGGCCGGTACCTTCCTTCCCGCGTAGCGAATCAGAGATCTCTGATATGAAATATGGAGAGGGTTCTCCTTCAAGCTCAGATGGGGAGTTATCCGATTCGGATAAGGAGGATCGGCAGGGGCATTCTGCCTCTTTTTTTGGGCCGAACAGAGGCTTTTATTGGGGCCATGAGGGAGGCGTTACAGTTACCGGAGGAGGTAACTAGACGTCCTGGTAAGTCGGCCCGGATGTTTCAGGAGGAGCATAAGTCGCGATCGGCATTACCATCTCTGGACAAGCTTAATGGGGCAGTGGAAAAGGAACGCCTGTGTCCAGATAAACGTTTTCAGGGGACACGGTTTTTTGAGGCACTGTATCCGTGTTCGACGGAGTTGATTGATAATTGGATTCCTTCTCCTGAAGTGGATGTTCCTTTATCCCAGCTTAGCAAATCCTCTTTACTCCCTGTTAAAGGGAAGGCGAGTCTGCAGGATCCGCTGGACAGAAAAACGGAGATGAGGCGAAATCCATCTACGAGGTCGCGGGTCATGGATTCAGAGCGGTGCTAGGATCCATGTGTGCTTGTAAAGCTTCCCTGAGCTGGTTGGTCCGTCTACGGAAGGCGTGGCAAGATAGATCTCCGTTATCCGAGGTAGATGGGCTTCTCGAATTGTTGGAGACTGCAGCCCGATATGGCTATGATGCAGGTCTGGATACTGCGTCACTGCTGTCAAGGGCGCAATCCTCGGCGGTCACAGTCAGAAGAGCACTGTGGCTTAGACAGTGGACCGGGGACGCGGTTTCCAAGCAAGGTTTGCTATCTTTAGCTTACAAGGGTGGTCAGCTATTTGGATTTGACCTCACAGAGCTGATTGCCAAGTCAAAGGCAAAAGAAGCAGCTTTACCGCAGCAAAGAGCTATGGCTTCTGCGCCTGGCAGGCCTAGTGCCGGTAGTGGTCGGCGATCCTTTTGGTCCAGGGGACGGTTCGGTCAGTCCTCTTGGGGATCGGGTCGTCCCTCTTTTTCGGGAAAAAAAGACCTCTCAGAAATCCCGCACTCCCTGGAAACAAAGTTTCCGTCAAGACAAGCGGGAAGGGGACAAAAAGCCCGCTAAGGCGGACTGACGCCAGGGTTCCACTCTCGAGTGGGGGGTCGCCTGCTCCAATTCGAATCGACTTGGGTTTCCCGCGTTCCGGACGTCTGGGTAACGCGGGTCATGTCGACATGCTACTTCATAGAGTTTTCTTCTCGACCCCCGGACAGTTTTTGCCAATCTCGCATTCCGTTGGAGCCCGAGCTATTTGCCGCTCTACTGTGAGAGGTCGAATCCCTTCTGCAGAAGGGTGTGGTGATACCGGTTCCGCCAGAGGACCGGGGAAGAGGTTTTTATTCCAACCTTTTTGTGGTCCCCAAAAAGGAGGACAAATTTCGCCCCATTCTGGATCTCAAAAGATTGAATCGGCATGTCCACACCCGGAAATTCCGCATGGACTCGCTTCACTCCGTTGTGGCAGCCCTGTCGCAGAACGACTTTTTGGTGTCAATCGACATTCGCGACGCTTATTTGCATGTTCCCGTCGGAAGGGCTCACCAACGCTTCCTTCGTTTTGCCATAGGTCAGGACCATTACCAGTTTGTGGCTCTGCCATTCGGGTTGGCCTCAGTGCCCAGAGTTTTTACAAAAATTCTGGCGCCTCTCATGGCGATTCTTCGAAGACAGGGGGTTACGATTCTTCCCTACCTGGACGACCTTTTGATTGTGGCGTCCTCAAAGGAGGAGGCGTGACGGCTCGCAATCTGTCCCTTCAGCTCCTGGAGGACTTCGGGTGGCTGGTCAATTGGGAGAAGTCGTCTCTGGAACCGTCACAGTCAATCCTGTTTTTGGGGATGCATTTCGACACTGTACGGCATTGGTGTCCCTACCTCCAGACAAGCGAGCATGTCTCCTTCGACATGTACAGGTTATGAAGTCTTCGACAGCGATGTCCCTTCGAAAGTGTATGCGCCTTCTGGGTTTGATGGTGGCGTCCATGGAGGCACTTCCGTTTGCCCAGTTTCATTCCAGGGCCCTCCAAAGGCTCATTCTGAGCCGTTGGGATCGATCGCAGGCTTCGCTGGATTGCAGTGTCATCATCTCTCACAGGGTGAGAGAGTCTCTAGGATGGTGGTTACGTCCGGAAGCATTATCCCTGGGGAAGTCATTCCTCCCTCCGAGGTGGTCGGTCATAACCACCGATGCCAGCCTGACGGGCTGGGGGGGTGTCTGGAACGATCTCTGGATTCAGGGAGTATGGTCGTCGGAAGAGTCTGTTCTGCCGATCAACATCCTGGAATTGAGAGCAATTTTCCTTTGCCTCCATCACTGGACGGTCCCTTTGAGCGGTCTGCCAGTCCGAGTGCAGACAGACAACGCGACGGCGGTCGCGTATATCAACCATCAAGGCGGGACGAGGAGTTCCAGGCTCATGGTGGAGGTGTCTCAGATCCTGGTTTGGGCCGAGGCCAGAGTGCCAGCCATCTCTGCGATCCACATTCCAGGAGTTCAGAATACCACGGCGGACTTCTCAGTCGCGAAAAGATGGATCCTGGAGAATGGAGTCTTCATCCGGAAATTTTTGCACTGCTGTGCTCCCGTTGGGGAACTCCCCAAGTGGATTTGATGGCATCCAGGTTCAATGCCAAACTACCGACCTTCATGTCCAGGTACAAGGACCCGAAGGCTGTGGCGGTGGATGCTCTGGTGGCTCCGTGGGACCAATTCGAGCTAATCTATGTGTTTCCACCGATATCTTTGCTTCCTCTGGTGCTGCGTCGGATCAGGCTGGAGAGAATCCCGGCTATGTTGATAGCCCCAGATTGGCCAAGGAGGACGTGGTTCTCGACACTGGTGTCGCTTTTGGCAGCACCTCCGTTTCCACTTCCTCTTCGCCCGGACCTGTTAACCCAGGGGCCCGTTCGTCATCCGGACCTGAAGTCTCTGCGTTTGACGGCGTGGCTCTTGAGACCGAAATATTGACCCGTCGAGGTTTTTCAGCCGAAGTCATTGCCACTCTGCGAGCTGCCAGAGGTCCGGCTACTACTAGGATTTATCACAAGACTTGGGAAGCCTTCTTTTCGTGGTGTTCGGGTTCTTCAAGGAACCCGAGGATTTTTTCCATTCCCAATTTGTTGGCTTTTCTGCAGTACGGGCTGGACAAGGGTTTGGCAATTAGCACCCTGAAGGGTCAGGTTTCTGCTCTGTCCTTGCTGTTTCGGAAGGCTATCGCCTCACGTAGGGACGTACGTTCCTTTTTTCGCGGAGTAGCCCGTCAGTTTCCGCCGCGGAAGGCGCCTGTGTCTCCTTGGCGGCTCAATCTTGTCTTGGAGGCTCTTCAGCAATGGGCCTTTTGAGCCTATGGGCTCTGCTAACCTTTCTTTGCTCTCTTGGAAGGTTGCCTTCCTTGTGGCGGTCACCTCTTTGAGAAGGGTTTCTGATTTGGCGGCTCTTTCTTGCTCGCCTCCTTTCCTGGAGTTTTACCCGGATCGCGTAGTGCTTCGCACACGGGGCGACTTTCTACCTAAGGTGGTATCGCAATTTCATGTTAACCAGGATATTGTGTTGCCCTCGCTCTGCCCGGAGCCGAGGAATGCGAAGGAACGGGCCTTGCACACATTGGATTTGGTGCGGGCTTTGAAGTTCTATTTGTCGATTACTCAAGGTTTTCGGAAATCGGACTCTCTGTTTGTGATTCCAGCAGGTCGTCGGCGTGGTCAACAAGCTTCCAAGGACTCTATAGCTCGTTGGATTCGGTCGGCCATTTTAGAGGCTTACCGACTTAAGGGCGAACCTTGCCCGATCAAGATTCGAGCTCACTCCACGAGGGCTGTGGCTTCATCGTGGGCCCTTCATCAAGGGGCCTCGGCAGCTCAGCTCTGCCGGGCGGCGACCTGGCGCTCCGTCCACACGTTTACAAAATTTTATAAGGTGGACGTCAGTGCTTCCGCTGATGCGGCCTTAGGACGAAGGGTCCTGCAGGCGGCTGTAGTTTAAAGTTCTCGTTAACTTGTGTTTAGCGCTTGTTGCGCATTTACCTAGGTTGTTGGGATCTGCCTTTTTTGGTTTTGTTTTCCCACCCTTAATTTCTGGACTGCTTTGGGACGTCCCACTAGTAATGACTAGTGTCTCCCTTCCTTCCAATCTGCTGCTGAAACACGGATTTTGGTAAGACCTTACCTGTAAAATCCTTTTCAGCGAAGGAAGGAAGGGAGACACAGCTCCCTCCCATGGCAGAAGTGTGTTGTTGTGTTTCAGATGCGGCGTGACCCTTCTCTGATAGCGATTATCTGAGCTGAGGTCGGCGCGCTAAGGCTCTGTTCCAGCATTGCCAGCTCATCGCAGTAGTCAGGTTCAGTGAGTAGTACCTGGAACTGTGTGGTTTTTTTGCCTGTTGCATGCATAACCTGTATTCTTGTGTTTTTTTCTCTGAAGTCCTTCAGAAGGGGTTGTTGCTCCGCTGGTGATATTTGCTCTTCCTTAGCTTGTGTACGACTGGAGAGCTGGAGTAGGAGGAGCCCGAGCTGGAGGGGCCGGTCAACACTCTTTTTTAATCTGAGGTGTCTATCCTATCTGGGCTCCGCCTACCCACTAGTAATGACTAGTGTCTCCCTTCCTTCGCTGAGAAGGATTTTACAGGTAAGGTCTTACCAAAATCCGTGTTTTTTTGCATATGAGAAAATCACTGATGGTAAAACCTGACAGAGCGAACACGTAAGAAAATCAGATGTCTGAACGAGGGCTTATAAAGTGAATGACGTCAAACAGACGGCGGCCACAAAGGGTGCCAATGCAGCACTGCATTCTGGGAGAGCTCAGAGCAGACTCTGCTCCCGGCACATTCAGTGTCTGCACCACCCCTGACATTGTCCTGTTATACAGTGGCAATCACATGATGAGGCGTCACTTCTACCCACTCCCCTCATCTTCTGTGTCAGGCCCTTTTACATGCTGCAGAAATCATTCCGCATGAGGGCAGGGGGATAATTATTGGCACTCATGTCGGTATTGTCATTCTCTCTCCAGTCTGAAGTAGCTGATAACAGTGAGCAGCAGTCATTGGTTTAGCATCTGTTTACTGTGCCAAACTGTGACACTCCCCCTCCACCTACATATGGGCCCCTCTGTGTACAACCAAAACTTGCCCTGCTGTATGGGCTTTTCCCAAAATGGCCAACCCACCGTATGGGCCTCTCTACACACACTGCTGTATGGGTCTCTTCCCATACGGTCTCCCCACGTTATAGGACTCTATGCGCATAGCTCACCCACTCCCTCCCTGTATTGTCCTCTGCATTTTGCTGTCCCATGCCCCGCTGAACGGGCCTCTCCACACACTGCCCCGTATATGTGCTTCTCCCCCGCCACACTGAACGGGCCCCCATCCCTCTGTACGGGCCTCCCCACACAAGGCTGCCCTCCGCCTCACCATACAGACCTATCAGTGCATGGCCACCCCCCATGGCGATATATGGGCTTGTCCGCATATGGCCAACCCTTATCCCGCCGTCTCTCATCATAAAGGCCTATCCCTCCACACAGCCCTCCTCCACCCCGAAGTACGGGCTTATTCCCACACAACTACCCCTTGCTCCGCTGTATATGACTCTCCACACACAGCAACCCCCTTCCTTCTGTACAGACTTCCTCACATCTCCACATTTAGAATCACACAAAGATGCATGAACGTCGTAGATGCATGCCGCCATAGATTTCATGGACTCTACAACAGACCTTCCTTATTGTTGAGTCTTTTCACCTGAGGTGTTTTGCTTCCATAAAACTCTGATAAATAAGTGTACAATTGAAGCCGTGACAGGTCTGCAGTGAGATCTGTCTCCTGCGCTATGTCAGTAAGTGTTCCCATGTACATAGTGACAGCAGTATGAGGGAGGCCTAAAGAAAAAGTTACACAGAACATAAACATTTAACAAGCAGCTCTCCCTGATATTTGCTGCATGCCAATGTCCAATATAGACGCTGTGCATAAAATTAAAGGGGCTGTCCAGGACATATACTAATCCCCTGTCCATAGGGGTCAGCTCCCTCAGTGGCGAGTGTCTGAGGGGTCGCTCGAATTGTGCACAACCCCTTTATTGTGAACCAGTGGACAGAGCCAACGTTACTCTGACTGCTTGAAAAACTGGAGCAGATTTTTTTTTTCTTTTTTTTTTAATAAAGTTTGTAATCCAATGGACACACGAAAAAAAAAATCCAGGATGGGAAAGGGAAAAATCCATAAATTAAGAGGTATCTGGGAAAAAAAAAAATGAAGAAATATAAGGGAAACGTTGGGAGGAGGGAGATTAAAAAGTCTTTTGTCCAAGTGAATGACGCTTCCTCCCAGACAGCGAAGAGCGGAGAAATGTCGCAATGAAAAGCACTTACAAATGAGGGACAATACGTCTGAGTATGAAAATAAGATTCTTTCTGAAAACACATTTTTGGCACAGATTAAAAAAAATGTTATGTTGTGGGTTTTGATTCTCTAAAGTCAGTATTATATATATATTTATATATATAATATATATTATATACTTATATACACACACCATGGAGAGTCCAAGAATATACGAGGAAAGGAAAATAGATCTCCCTTTTGTACGTTTTCCCCATGTAAACTGTACATCTCAAATGTAAAGGAGTGAGAAGTCCTCCGAGCAGATGAGACCAGAGCAGAAGATGGCAGCGGCGACGTTCCCCACTCATTATTAGCAGATGTCCTTTGCCTTTGCTCGGTCAGGAGTCCAATATTCACAAGTTTCTGCTCATTTGGCCATTGTGTCCAGGCTTCTCGATATCACAGCATGTCGCTCAAAATATGACACACGCAGTAGGGGTTAAACGGGCAGGGAATGCTGTACAGAGGTCCATGTCACTAATTTAGTGCAAAGGCAGGTTCAGCTTTTTTTTTTTTCCTTTTTTTTTCTAAAAAAAAAAAATAAAAAATCAAGCACACAAATCACAGCCACCATCTTGTGACACCGCGCTTTCTGGGCGTGGAATAGTCATCTTCCGTGACGCTGCATCGAGCCACCTGTGTGCGTCAGCTTGTCCATAAGCAACATGTAAACATCCGGGAAGCAGCATCGCCCGCTCTGTTCAGCGAGACTCGAGTCCTCCGCAGCGGAGCAGACACAGCACTCAATCAGCGATTTGTTTTTTAACGGTTTGGTGTGTGGTGGCGGCTAGCGGTCTCATGCTGATGCAATGACGATCATTAGATGAGGAGAGATGTTGGAGATGCTGGCTAATAAGTCTGGTGCAAGACGAGACAAGTGACTTTCTGAAAATTCACATGGTGGGAATATCTGCAGGACGTAGGCCGGCTGTAAAAGGAGACAGAAAGGGAGGTAGTGATTGCACGCACACCCATCACATACACATCATCCACACAGGAGGCCACTCTACCTGGTTGGACCCTGGGTTGGGCACATTGATTATACCAGCCGCCTGCTTTGCCTGTAAGTAAGTGATGAATGCGGCTTTCAGCGATTCCGTCTGGTTTACCACATCCTCCTGGTCTCGACCACACGGAAGAGCAAGTAACAAGCAGTAGTCGCTCTCCACCTGCGCACACAGAGGAAGAATCAGCATGTACGATCATCTGCAGTAGTTGCAGCGCCAAGTTTTGCTGCCAGGACGAGCAGGAGACTTTGTGCAAGTGACTGGGAAGAGATTTTTAGTCTTGCTCCGCTTTGCACATCCGAGTTTTACTTTCAGAGTACAGACTGCAAGGCATGGGCCGGCCGGGCGTCTCCTGTCAAGAACTCCGCAGCAGCAGAATATATACGAGGCAGTCACGCTCGGGGCAGGAGTCATGCGGCCGGCCTGTGCATCAAGGTCTGTACCTGGATGATGAAACACGGATGAATGAAACAGACCTACAGTCATGGACAAAAGTTTTGAGAATGACACAAATATTAATTTTTACAAAGTCTACTGCTTCACTTTTTCTAATGCCAATTTGCATATACTCCAGAATGTTATAAAGAGTGATCAGCTTAACAGCAATTACTTGCAAAGTCAATATTTGGCTAGAAAATGAACTTTATCCCCCAAAACACATTTCAACATCATTGCAGCCTTGCCTTAAAAGGACCAGCTAACCTCTTTTCAGTGATTGCTCCATTAACACAGGTGTGGGTGTTGATGAGGACATGGCTGGAGAGCAATCTGTCATGATTAAGTAAGAATGACACTACTGGACACTTTAAAAGGAGGCTGGTGCTTGGCATCATTGTTTCTCTTCTGTTAACCATGGTTATCTCTAAAGAAACACGTGCAGTCATCATTGCAATGCACAAAAATGGCCTAACAGGGAAGAGTATCGCAGCTAGAAAGATTGCACCTCAGTCAACAATCTATCGCATCATCAAGAACTTCAAGGAGAGAGGTTCCATTGTTGCCAAAAAGGCTCCAGGGCGCCCAAGAAAGACCAGCAAGTGCCAGGACCGTCTCTTAAAAGTGTTTCAGCTGCGGGATCGGGCTACCAGAAATGCAGAGCTTGCTCAGGAATGGCAGCAGGCAAGTGTGAGTGCATCTGCACGCACTGTGAGGCGGAGACTCTTGGAGCAAGGCCTGGTCTCAAGGAGGGCAGCAAAGAAGCCACTTCTCTCCAGAAAAAACATCATGGACAGACTGATATTCTGCAAAAGGTACAGGCAGTGGACTGCTGAGGACTGGGGTAAAGTTATTTTCTCTGATGAATCCCCTTTTCGATTGTTTGGGACATCAGGAAAACGCCTCATTCGGAGAAGACAAGGTGAGCGCTACCACCAGTCTTGTCTCATGCCAACTGTTAAGCATCCTGAAACCATTCATGTGTGGGGTTGCTTCTCAGCCAAGGGAATCGGCTCTCTCACAGTCTTGCCTAAAAACACAGCCATGAATAAAGAATGGTACCAGAATGTCCTCCAAGAGCAACTTCTCCCAACCCTCCAAGAGCAGTTTGGCGATCAACAATGCCTTTTCCAGCATGATGGAGCACCTTGCCATAAAGCAAAGGTGATAACTAAATGGCTCAGGGAACAAAACATAGAGATTTTGGGTCCATGGCCTGGAAACTCCCCAGATCTTAATCCCATTGAGAACTTGTGGTCAATCATCAAGAGACGGGTGGACAAACAAAAACCTAAAAATTCTGACAAAATGAAAGCATTGATTGTGCAAGAATGGACTGCTATCAGTCAGGATTTGGTCCAGAAGTTGATTGAGAGCATGCCAGGGAGAATTGCAGAGGTCCTGAAGAAGAAGGGTCAACACTGCAAATATTGACTTGCTGCATTAACTCATTCTGTCAATATAAGCTTTTGTTACTCATATGTTTGCAATTATTATATTTCTGTCTGTGATAAAAACATCTGTCAAACACACACAAAAACCAGAGGGCAGCAGATCATGTGAAAATATAATATTTGTGTCATTCTCAAAACTTTTGGCCATGACTGTACATGTAATCTGTGGAGTCTGCACAACACTTTAGTTCTTTTAGATTAAATATGGCACTGACCGAGCAGAAAACGCATTAATGGTGACCAGTGATCGCAGCACCAGGCACAGGGCAATCCTTTCTAATGTGACCACTCACCATCATGCGGCGGGCTACCCCTTCCAGCTGAGTGGCCTCGAGTCGCATGCGCTGGGCTATCCTCAGTGGGGGTCCTCCCTCTGGGGCCGGGAGAGACCTGTGTGCCAACACATTATTCCCAGACACAAAGTGCAATTGTACCGCGGCTGTGTCATTCTTCAGCGCCAGGAGGCCTTGCCACACGATGGGGTATTTCTGTGTGGAATCACAGGTAACAGTCAGAAGGAATTACAACCGTCTTATATCACATTAGAGCAGAGTTTGTGCTCCACTTGTGTCACATTTTGTTCATGGCTCAAATAAAAGCTAATGCAGATTAATGAAGTAATACGACTGAACACGGAGCAGTCCCCAGAGCGTCAATACTTTTACAAGGACCGTACTCCTCATGCTGTCACTCACCGTCAGCAGCTGCACCATGTCCACAGATCTTTGTGGAGGTTCTGGTTTGGACAGAGACTGGACCTCGGCTCTTTGGAGGGTGCTGGCTGTGGAAGATATGAAGGCGGCCTGTTTCTGGGACTGGTGGGGTGAGGGTAGCTCTTGTTTCAGAGTGATGGTAACAGGTGAAGGATAGGAGGTCTGTGAGGTGTCGACCGTTGCTCTCTGAAGGTGCTGAATGTGAGACTCCATCTGACCAGAATGCCTGAGCGCCACATGATGAGCCTCGCTGACCGACGGCTGAACTACTTTGGAATCTTGGCTGATTTGTGGCGTTTTGCTTCGTACAGGCGGATTTGCGTGTGAATGTTCATTGTCAGGACCTCCCTAGAAGAAAAACATGCAAGTGTTAGAGAAGGAAAAGCCAAAAGATAGAGGAAATTCAATGAACTATATCTGAGGTCTCTAGCATAATCTTGATAATGCCTAGAAGAGCAGCGTCCTCAAACACTAGGATGAGTCCGGACATGTAACATCGGTAGTGCCCAAAGTGAGGCCTGTGTAGATGAATGCTCTGCAGTGGGTGTACCCTTCTGCGACACGAGGACACAGGATCACCTGGTGCTGCTGCCATTTATCATTAGCTAATATGAATGTTTCTTCCTACAACCGCATACAAGACTTCTCCCGTGCTTACCCCAAACTCTGGAACGCTCTACCCCAACACATCAGACTATCGCCTACCACGGAAACCTTCTAAAGCAGTGTTTCTCAACTCCAGTCCTCAGGACCCACCAACAGGTCATGTTTTCAGGATTTCCTTAGTATTGCACAGGTGGTAATTTTATCACCTGCTGAAGCATTAATTCCATCACCTTTGCAATACTAAGGAAATCCTGAAAACATGACCTGTTGGTGGGTCCTGAGGACTGGAGTTGAGAAACACTGTTCTAAAGGAACCTGAAGACCCACCTGTTCTGCCAAGCCTACAACCTGCAGTGATCCTCAGTCTACTAAACCGCCGCACGACAGCTCTACCCTCTCCTAGTGTATCCTCACCCATCCCCTGTAGACTGTGAGCCCTCGCGGGCAGGGTCCTCTCTCCTTCTGTACTTGTGTGTGCCCTGTATTGCTCATGTTTATTGTACTTGTCTATGTATGCCCCTTTTTTCACATGTAAAGCGCCATGGAATAAATGGCGCTATAAAAATGAATAATAATAAATAATAATAATGTTTCTGACTGTGCGCAGATTTATTCAGACAGCCGTTATAACTAGTGAAGGCCCCATGCGGTAACATGTGCGGATAAGAACATACAAAAATGGGTGCACAGCCTAGATAACCACTACAGAGTACTGCATCGTATAGCAAAAAACATATGACATGATGAAGAAAAAAAAAAGAAATACACTAGTGATGTGCACACCTAAAATAAAAGCAGCTTTTACTGGTGTACAAGCATAAAATATATATAAATATCAATGAAACAACCTGAGCCTCAGTCAGGTGCAAATATGGGCCAAGGTGACATAGCAAATGGTAGACATAACAGCATAGTACTACATCTTATATAATAATTGCTAGCAAAGGTACATAGATTAGTATAAGCCATGCATAAATGCATATAGCAGACACCATATAATACCCCAATAATCCTAAAGGATAAAGAAATGGTATGGGATATCCCACACCAGTAAGAACAAGACATACTGGGGATGAGCTGCAGAAAGATTGGAATATACTATAAGGCAAACCAATGTAATAAATCTGAAATATTGTAATAATTAATAGTAATCACAAATAGCTGCAGCCAGATGTATCCAGTTATCCAACAATAAATAGACACAAGAAAAGCCTACAGCAGGTGTATAAAAATGCCTGTAAGATTATTACAGTCCCTCCCTGATAAAGCTGTAACCTACAGTGATACACATGGGATGTCTGGGGTACATAGGCAACATGTTTTCTCTTGCTTCGCATAGTTTGGGCAGCATAGAGCACCTTATCTCGCACTAGGCACTTTTAGCTATTACAGCTTTGGCTGAGAATAGTCTGAGCGTTTTTTCAAATGTGACTATAATAACCTTATAAGCATCTTTATAGGCAGGTATGCGGTTCTGTCTACCTTTTGCTATGTCACCTTGGCCCACGTTTGCATCTGACTGAGGCTCAGGTTGTTTCATTGATATTTTATACATATTTTTATGTATGTGCACCTACAAAAGCTGTTTAATTTTAGGTTTGTGCATCACTAGTGTATTTCTTTTTTTCTCCCTCATGTCATAACGTGTGAATATCCCTATTCACGCTCTCACCTGGGACGGGGTCATACTACGCGACTGCAGGCCCATGGCTGACGCACCAGAGAACGGAGGATGTGGCAGCGGAGCTGCAGGGTGATAGTTCCGGATGTCCGTGTACACCGGGCGATAATCATGAAATGAGCTCCCGGAGGGATGGATGAGTGGCACACCATGCGACACTACCACTGGCTGAGATAAGCCGCTCAGCATCCTGGCATCGTTGTGCTGGGAATGAGGCAGTTTGACATCAGGTTGTTTGGCCAAGTCCTTCACAGGTTGGGGCGTTTTGCTGGCCGGAGGGGTCTTCACTGGACCTTCAGGGGTTCGGGATCGTCTGGACTCTTGATGGTGTTCACCAACAGCAGAGATGTGAGAGTGCATCATCATTCGGACATCGCGAGACAACATGACATCTTGTGGCACGCTGTAGGGATCCAGACGCATCCCTGGGGTGGGCATGCGGTATTCATGCTGCATAACCAGGACTTCAGGCTGAACATGAGCCGAACTTCTGCCCACAGTATGGTGGTAACGCATCTCCTCGTCGGCAGCGTGCTTGGAAGACATTGTGGGGTGGACAACTTCTCGTATAATTGCAGGCTGTGGCGTGCTGGACCTCTGAGGTCGCACATCTATCTGAGGCTGCATGGCAGCTCTAGGAGAGTGAAGAGCTTCTGGCCGGATGCCATACTGTATCGCCTGCAGTGGCGGGGTATTGATTCTGACATCACCTTGAGATAAGTGCCCAGAGACACAGGCTGTGTCACGCTGTGTGGGGGCATAATGACTGTCTGTTCTGGGTGCATGCTCGGGATGTATGGAGGTACTGGTATTCCAGGACCCAGCATAACGGAGGCATTGTTAGTTAAGGCAGAAGAAGCTGTAACACTGGGGTGACAAGACCTGGCAAATGGAGATGGAGAATGGCCGGCAGCACAAGGTGAATGCGGCTCCTGCTTAATATTTAGATGAGGTAGGGCCCGGTCTGTTGACGTGTTGGATCCAGATGCCACATGATTTGCCTCTGGTGGCATCTTGCTTTGTAGCGAAGAATGGTGGGGGCTCATGCTCGTCGTGTGAAGCACTTTAGACTCCAACATCTCAGCCATCTTTTTACCAGAAGGCCCCATCTGACGGGCAGCATCTGGCTGTGCATCAGGACTGGTGCGGCATTTTGGGTAAGTACTTTCACTGCCCCAGTCTGTGAGGACGTATTGGGGACACTGATGTGGATCGGTTCTGGTTTCTCCTGCTTTATACTTGAGATGACTGGCGATGCATTGTACTGATAGCCAGAGGGAGTCGGAGGCGCTTTTGGCAACATCTGCGATGGAGTGAGTGGCTCCTGTTTGATCTGGGACTTTGACACGGACTGCTGGATCTCTATATCCACAGCACTGGCCGGGGGGATCTGGCTGATTTTTGCACTGATTCGCTGGGGCCCCTCAGTTTTCTGGCCAGAGTAACTCAGTAGCATCACTCCCTGTGAGGTGTTCACTCGGAGTCCAGGACTTGGCCCGGTTTCTGTGGGTCGCTCCTCTATCACGGTCACGGTCTGCTTGATACAGGCACGTCCATCATTAGCGTTTTGTCTCCCTTTGATCTTCTGAGACGGGATACACGGTGGAGCGGGTTGATGTTGTGTATGCTTTGGCAGTGTTCTCCTTGTTAAGTCATCAGGATCAAAGCTGGGAGGTATCCTACTGATAACAGAGGTGGTCTTATGGGCAACTATTAGTCCCTTCTCTTGAAAAGATGGGGCCTCTGCAGCGGTGGGACAACAGTGTTGGTTAGAGGAACAGCTGATATTTCTTCAGACACTGGCTTGATTGCTTCCACAGGTGGAGGGGAGTGTTCTTCTACATGTGATGCAGGGAGAGGCTCGGAGATGGCGGCTGTAACGATACTGGCGGTGTTGCTGGGAGCAGACACATATTTTGGATCCATTAATATCTTTCCTTAGGGTGCTGGAGCTTGTATCCACATCAGAGGCCTTTGTATCCGGAGGTAGCGCAGGAGGAGGAGTAGAGATGGAAGAATTCTCCTCATGCCGAACTATCCAGTCAGACAGGATAGCTGGAGCTGAATGTGTCAGAGGGGAAGCAGGCACTGGAGCACCAGTTTTCCCAGAGGAGGTGGACAGAACAGTACTGGGAACGCTGGGCGGGAGTAACAGGGGCACTTTCGGTACTGGAGCGTAGTTTGAAGCTGCTCTGACTGACATCATCGATGTAGAGAGGTTGGGGTGAATCGCTCATATTCGTAGTGCCGATATCTCTTCATCTTTAAATTGCTCATCTCCTTCCTTGGAAACTGTGTCAGAGGAGGAATTCAGGCTTGTGTCCATAGTGGGATTTTCAGGGATTGAGGATGCAGACTCTTCCCCCGCTGTTCCTTTTGACCTTCATCTGAAGAGACCTTTTCATCTTTTGCAGGAGATTTGCTTTGAATATTCTCACGTACAAACACATTGCTGTCTGCGGTGTCACGGCTCTTGCCAGCTTTTCGCCTTCTCTTGCCCCTGTTACGACCCTTTTGTTTCGGAGGAAGTTCCCGTAAAGTTTCGTTTTCTTTGGCAGAATTTGAAGACTCTGTGAAAGTAACTTCTGGTTGTTTGCTCTCCTTCGCTTCTGTTGGCTCAGTTACGACAGGCGCAGGGGCTGCCCTGGTAGAGCTGGGGGGCACATTGCTCTGTATGAGGTTCACCACTTGATCAGACTCGGGCTGCAGGTGATCTGGCTGGGTGGTAGCAGGACCAGTTGCAGATTCAGGAGGAATCTCCGCTTCCCGCTCTGGTGGGTATGGTGGGGCAGGAGGAAAGCTTTCAGCGTCAGTAGAAATATCACATATAATAGACCCAATGGCAGCTGCCAATTCTGTTTCACTGGCCTGGTGCGCGGGTTTATCCCCTCCTCTTCTGGGCGAGTCTCGGATACTCCCCCACTTTGGGGGTCTTTATAGGAGGGAATGGCAGCAGTTTCGGTGATCTTCTCAATATTTTCTACTGCTTGCTCCAATTCTATTTGTCGTGCCAGCTGCACGGCTTCAGATGAAATCTTGGATTCTACCACCGTTTCTTCGTCAATAGTTTCAGGGAACGTAGCTTCTGGTGGATTTGTGAAAGGCGGAGAGGCAGTATCTTCTTTCTGGGGACTTTTGATTTTTAAAGGAGAAACAATCGTGGACTCTGTATCGTTGTGAGGCCTCAGAGCATCCTTCACATCAACCGCATTGAGACGAATTTCTACCTTCTTCAAGTGAGGAATATTTTTGGGATTTTTGGGTCTTCCAACTTTAGGTTTTGTAGCCTTCTCAAGCAAGGATATTTTCTTGTCAGGCAATTCAGTAAATGGTTTCTCGGTTGGACATTTCTCTGGCTCCACATCTTTTAGATCTGGATTATCGCCTTTGTTTCTTCTTTTTCTAGTCTGGTTTTACCAGCCTCATCCACCTGCGTTTCTGCTTTTTCATTACCATCTTCATTGGTTTCTGCTGAACTCTCTTGGGCCTGTGAGGCAGAGTCACTTTTACTCTTCTTACCATGTTGGCTGCAGGACAGAGGAGAATGAGAGAGTTTTTGAGATCGTGGAGACCGCCATCCTTCTACCGGTTTTGCATTTTCAGTTGCTTCTTTAATGTCAGGCTCCTCGTTCTCTTGCTTTAATGTCTCTACTTTGATAGGAGACACATCATCGATGGTTTTCTTGCGAACCTTTGGTGGCCGTCCTCTTCTCGGGGTGGGAGGAGCAGTAGCTGGAGGTTCTGCAGCATCTTTTTCTGTTTTCTTTCTTGTATATCGGGATGTCTCTGTCGACTCTTTGACTGAAGACACTCCGTCATTGTCGCCTGGGGTGGCATAAACAGATCTAACATTTCTTCGTGTTCGGGGAAGAGCTGGTTCCGAAACTTCGGGTTCTGGGACGGCACTGGGAGATTTTGCAGAGCTTCTTGAACCTCTTTCGTGTTCACTTTTCATTTCAAGGTGTTTCTGGGGCTCTCCGCGTGGGGATGAGGACCTGTTACGCTTCTCACGGTCAATCCTCACACTTTTTCTAGTGGCCGGTTTATCTGAAGCAGTTGACCTTTTGCCTTTCGGGGCCTTTTTATTTTTTACTGCATTAGGAGCTTCTATTTCCGTGTCATTTTCAGGAATAAGAGGCTCAGCTTCATCTGGGGCAGGCTCCGATTTCTGACATACGTCTGTTTCAGCACTAGTAAATGCAGCAGTCTCTTCTTCAAAGGTTTCAACAGATTCTTCTATCTTTTTCTCAGTCTTGGGGGAAGAAACAGCAGGTGAATCATTTTTCAGTTCGGTGACCGGGTCGGCGCTGACCTCAGAGAATGAAGCTCCTGGTGTAGGTGGTTTTGTATCAAAGTAGGAAGCCTGTTCTGTGCTCGTCAACTCTTCTGGGACTTGTGGTGCTTGTGGTGTGATCACATCTGGTACCTCAGCTTCTTCAACAACTGGATTAACTTCCACTGGAGATGGTGGATGGGCTGGTGCAGGAACAGGGATGACCACACTGGGAGGTTTGGCTTCCTCAGCAGCTGGTTCACAAGGTTCAGCTGGCTTCTCCTCCACCATCTCCGGAGGTTGTGGTGGCATTTTGTCAGCAGTGACCTTTTCTTGGATTGGCACTGTATGCTCTTGTGGTGGAAGTGTTGCTGGTGTTGGCACAACCGACACTGGTGATTTAATCTCTCGTTCTTTGCATTCTGGCGAAGACTCGGAGTTTTCGGTCGAATCTCTTTTTCTTCAAATTTTTCTACTTTCGGCTTTTGCTCTTTTTCTCTCTCTTTCTGCTGCATCTTTGTGAGCTCAACAAATCGACTGTGAAACAGCACCACGGGCTCTTGTACGAGATCTGAAGAGTAACTGATTCCGTCAGAAGAAAGCTGTCGGCCATAAGGACGAAACACACCTACATCTGAATCGTCATCTTTCCTTTCCAGATGCTGGAGTCTTTTTGAGTCTTGTTCAAAAATTGAACTGTGAAGGAAACGAGAGGCAAAAAGTTCTTGCTTTTCCTGCTCTTCCTCCTTGTGGTCCTCCTTCTTGTCATCCGATTTACCATCAGAATCAGTCTTAATTTTCTTTTTCTTCATGTACCACGATGGTATAGGTCTGGGAGCAGAGTCAACTTTCTCTTTACCTTTATTACTGCGAAAATTTGCAAACCTGGAATCCCAGTCTAAAAAAGACCAATTTTCTTCGCGAGAAGAGGACAGAGATTTTGCCCTTTCTAACAAGGCTTTTGTATCCGGGGTGATGGTTTTATCTAAAGCAAAAGAATAAAACTTATTTCTTTCCAATGAGCCAGATAACCGCTCTTCCTTGTCTCTTAACTTATCTTCTCCGTCCCGTAATAAAAAAGAAAACCTGGACCCGTCTAACAAAGAAGACACTTTAGGGGAAGCTGGTTTTAGATCACTATCCTCATCAGAGTCTGATGGGACCTCTCCGGGTTCCAGGTCTCGGGGACGTTTTCGAATGGCCTCTCTCTTTATGATGTTACTGGGAAAGCTGATGTCCACTCTGTTACTCTCTTGTTTCAGCTGATTATCCCACTTGCTATAGTCTTCTTCGGGGCTCATAGCATTGATTTTACCCTTGGAAGGATCAGTAGTGCTTTCCTTCTTGACAGATTCGCTAGATAGTAACTTTAAATGTTCATCTTTATAAGTCACATTGGGAAATGTGCTCTTCTCGTCCACATGGGGCGACTCTTTGAATTCTTTGATAGGTATTAACCTTGGTGAGCCAACTGTATAATCATCCTCATTAAATCCGAAAGGTCGCATCCCGGGAGAACAAGCTATTCTCTCAGGCTCATCGCTTATCTGGCGAGAACTTCTATAGTGTCTTTCTGGCTTGGTGATTATCTCATAATCCAGATGATCATTCTTCTTTTTTTTAGTTGGAGGGGAGTCATCAGTGACATCTTGAGGAGGTTTCCCAACTTCATGCACTAGGCTGCGCCTTTCATATTCCTCGGCTTCTTTGTTTGGACTTCTGAACTTTTCCGACTTTAGGATCTCAAGTTCCATCTGCTGCTTCAGTTTGCGGTTTTGCTCCATCTGTTTCCTGTAGCTCTGAGTGTGATCGATGTCAATTGCAAGTTTTTCTTCTGTTTCAGACCTTTCCATGCCCGCCATTTCTCGGGACAGATGGCTGTACATTTTTTTATCATCTTTAGTGGAGTCCTTATCATTATCTTCTGACAAGAGTGCATGTCTCTGAATGTTTTTCAGGAAGGTCATCTTTTTAGAAGCCTGTTCCAGTGAGTCAAATTCTCCTAATTCTCCAGATTCTCCTGAACGAAACTGCAGATCTGGATTAGACCGACCAGGGACCCCAACAGACAACACATCCTGCCCATCCTTGGGGCTGTGGATGGTGAAGAGTCTTTCAGATTTGTTTTTTCTACTTTCTCTCTTTAAAAGATCTTTCCTGGAACCTTTCCTTTCAAAATCAACCTCCCGGCCTACGAAGTCTCTTGAAGACACAGGCTCAAGTGGTTTCCTTGACCCTAAGCGGTATCCTCCTCTTCTTGGTTACTCCTTCGAACGTCCAGTTTTTGTCGTTCACATTTTAAATTGGCGTCAGCAAAGCGTCGTTTACGGGCTTCTAACTTGTCTAGGTCTGCAGCCATGGCCCCCTCTGTAGGCTGTTCGGACTTTAAGTGCTTTTTTAGTTTCTGTTTGCCCTCTTTGTCCACGACTTCAATGTGGCTGGAAAGTAACTTCTCTTTTGGTACCTTTGTTCTTGAGGATTCAGCTTTAATTTGCTCAAACTTCGGCTGCTCTAGTCTGATCATCTGAATTTTCTGATCTGAAGAAGGGGACTTTATAGTTTCACCATCTATCTTGTTTTTTGAAGCCTTATCTACGGCAGGAGTATCAAAGACCTTCCCTTCCTTTTCATTCACTCTCGTCAGAACCACACAAGGCATAAGGTCCAGGCGATTTTTCGATGTGCACTCCTTGTCGTTTTTCTCTTTGGCCAGCTGCTTAGTACTCCCTTTCTGTTTCTCTAAGCTGGGATCTTTTTCATTGTCTTGATCTGTTTCAGAAGACTGGGAACTTGTTGAGTGATTTTTGGATTTTCGTTTTGACCTCTCGGATTTGTCTTTTTCACTTTTCTCAGTCTTTTCCTTACGCAGTAATCGTTTCTCTTTATCAGGTCGATCTGAATCAAACGTGCGCTCCTTTTCAAGTTTTTCACTTTTTATATAACGTTCAGTCCTAGCTTTGTCGACTTTGTCAAACCTTGAAGGCGAGACAGAACTACAACTTCCACTGCGGTCGGATGAACGGCTGTAGATTCTCCGCTCTGGGTCGCTGGTAATTCTTTCAGACTGTGAAGGGGAGGCAGCGGGACTCTGAGGTCTTCTTGAATGGGTTGGACTTTGGCTACGTTCTGTCTGTCTCCGCTCACTATCTCGTTCTCGATCTGTCTCAAAGCGCTCTCGTTCCCGTTCTCTTTCCCGTCTGTAACTATATTCCCGGATGTCCTGTTCGTACGGATCCCTAAAATCTCTATATTCTCTTGACTCATCGTAGTATCGCTGCTCGTAATAATCGCCCTGGTACGATTCCCAGTCTGGGAAGAATTCTCTGCTACGAGCGGGGTAATCTCTCCTTGTTTCTTCTTGGTATGTCCCAGTAGTGCGGGCACTATCATAATAAGTGCGCTCCGTGGTAGTTAATTCATGGAATGATCCCCTTCGGGTCTCATCACTCCTGGAAAGAAACAAAGACAGCATGATAGCCCTGAATATCCAACCTGAAAACACTGAATGTACCACATTGCTAAAATAATTTAACATAAACCATTTACTCTGATAGTGATTGGAAAATGAGGTCTTTTCCACAAGCAGAGAAAACTCACCTTCTCTCTGATATTATTTCATAGATGTCCCGAATGTCTTGCCCTGAAGACTCCATGGAACCATAAAAAGCCAACTGGCTTTCTTGGTTTGCAAAATCCACCTAAAGGAAAAAAAGAAATCTATCATCAATTTCCCTGCACAGAAGAGATCTACTTTATTCTGTTATAGTCTACAAAAATGGCCGCAGCGCCAGGTGAATGATCACAGATAGAAGTCTACAGATGCCTGCAGGACGCTTATGCGGCAGTAACTTTAGTTCTGCATCATACACAATCATTAGTTCAGTACTATCACTACTTGGGGGCAGTTCATTAGGCAATGAGGCATTCTTCAATTAAACTTAAAGCTGATGTTACAAAATCTTCATAATTAATATAAAGAAAAACTACAGTTGCATGAAAAATACTAATGCTTGCTCTCTGTACTAAGGGAGCTCTCCACGGCACCAGTGATGGAAGCAGCTACCATGTTACCATAAGATCGCCACAAGAAGACATAACAGGAAGAAGGACAGAACTATAGGGAAAGTGGAAATGGGATGGTATAGGCAGGGGTTACAGACACTGAGAATGTATAACGGCAGTGTGTGTGAGCCTATACATATTGTGGGGGACTGCTTGATCGAAAGATCCAGCACATTTCACTGACCAACCACAGAAAGGTAAAAAGAAAAACCATGACACCCAGGTCAGAAGTTGGATCATCTTCTCCCCAGCACATGATCAGGGTTACCTTAGTGTAGAGCATTAACTGCTTACCAGTAACAAGAGGTTTAAAGAAATTACAACAAGATGCTCAGAGACACAAGGCCAGCGCTCCGCTACTAAATGCTTCACGTCAGCCTAAAGCCTCTGGGAAAGCTGAGCTTATTCAGCAGCTTTCCAGCAATCCCCTGCCGTGGGTTTAACAATATTAAAACTTGCTAGAAAATCCTACTAATTTCAGGATTTAAATTTTGATGCACTTATTAAGGTGGTCTCTGCACACCTTAACGATATTCCCACCAATCTTCCTCCCCTTGGTCTCTTTTACAGCTGCTTGGGCAAATTCAATCTCATTGTAGAGAATCAGGGCCATGCCTTTAAAGCGATCATACACCACCTGTCAGGGAAAAAAAACAAAAACAAGGAAACATAAGAGCCGCGTCCACTGGGGACTTGGTAAAAGATCAGCGTTCATCTCTCGTCTTGTTTCAATGTGGATTCTGATTTAATGGACATCTCGTATCCCACGCAGTAAAATGGAATCCATTATTGACTTGATGATAAGAGGTCTAAATTTGCTAAAGTTTTGTCTCCGGGTCTAAAGGTTGAGCTGTGGGGCTCTTTAAGATATGCAATGTATTCCATATAAATCCTTAGTGGTTATTGTTACTGGTAAGACAGCTGTGGGCTTGTAGAGAGGTGTGAGTGACGTGGCCTCACTTAGCAATGAATATGTAGATGTACAATGTATACCGCACCCTCTCCACAAACTGCTGTCAGGGACAAGCAAAGCTCACACAGTACTGGCAATACAGATGGTGCAGGCTCTGATCCCGGATGTGTACTATTACATAACTATTACAAATACGGTCAGACCAGCACATTACAAGTCACAATTTAGGGTTTTCTTCTCTAATTAAAAGGCCATGATGTCTGACAATATATGTAATTGTAATTAAAAGGATGAAAGGACAGGAAAGAATATAAGAAGATGCAGGATTAACACGGACATCATCATCGAATGTGTGTTGGGTAACGTACCTTAAGCACAGGCCCATAGCGGCTAAAATGGCGAGTTAAATACTGCTCTGTGACACTGGAGGACAGGCCATCTATCCACACACAGTTGGTGGGCATACTTTTCCCAAAGCCGAGCTGTGAATGATAAATATTGCGAAATGTAAGACTTACGAGGCGTGTACATGTACATATCTATATGGAGGAGCGCTGTCATAACGATGGAACTTTTTATTATTTTGGCCTCTTATGCTACGATTACAGGTACTTTGATCATTTACTGAACAGGAGGCGCCATACTGACTGGTTCTTACATGGCCCATATTGCCGCATGGCCCAACTATTGGGGCTGGTTTTAATTTCTGGGGTGGGACACCATTTCACGCTAAACTGTATACCTTCAACCGGTTGTTTCCCAGATACTCTCCGTCCATCTTCTTAATGGCTTTACAGACGCTTGTAATATCGCAGTACTGCAGGAATGCATACTGAGGGACACCGTTCACCTTCTTAACGTCGATATCCTGTACAGCAGAGGAGATGAGTACAAGTAAGATCAATAGGGCAGAAGTGGGGTGAAAGCAAAACCTGTTATATGTACCATACAAGCCGGATTACTAAAACACGGGCACACATAGAAAGCTACATAGAACAAGATCAAGGCTCCCAATAATAATCTGGAACGTCATACGTCCTCATCTACATTAGATCGTGGGATTTCCGGAGATCACATCATATGTCGTGCACATTACGATAAGAACAAATGAAATATTCACGTGTCAATTAATTATGAAGTAAACCCCTTCATCCACAGCCCAAAACAGCGTAATGACGCTACAAAAAGTGAGAAAATAAAGGAGCAGTCAGAAACCGTCAATGACCACCTACCACAATCTCCCCAAATCTCTGGAAGACGTTGTGTAAATCCAGGTGGGTGGTGGTTTTCTCCAAGTTACCGATGAAGAGAGTCCTGGTGGCCTTGGGGTGAAACTCATCTATTCGCTCATCGAGAGGCCGGAACTCATTCTCACTTTCTGTTTCTGGAGGAAATGAAGGACAGACTTGTGATTTCTGTCACAGCATATATTCCACACAGGTCCGCACCCTCGTTCATTCATTCATGGATGATATGACAACGTACCTGGTCCTACCCATGCGGTTACTTCTATCTGCATGCCAAAGAAGAGTTTGCCTTTTGATGCGTTAAGTGCTTTTTCCTGATCTTCCTGCTGCCTGAAAAAGACCAGACCGTATCGCTCCTCGGATACACCGTGTATCTGCACTGAAGTAACTTTACCGTACTTCTTAAACTCATGAAAAAGTCCATCTTTAAGGCTTGAATCTAAAGACAAAAGATAAATCTTCATGGATTTTCATAACTTAGTGAAAATGTCTGCGCTAGGATTCATCCGAGACCTGTGGACATAATGGACCTTTCCACATACTCTACCTGTTGAGCGCACAGGGAGATTCTGAACTTTGATTCCAAAACTCTTGCGAGGTTCATCTTTATCTATAGATAAGATTGGCTGGGAAGGAGGTGCTGGGATGGCTGCAGACTGCACGGACCTGGCAGGAGACTCGTCACTTGAGGTGCTGCTGGAATCACTGCTGTAATAACACAACCGCTGTCAGTCTCACCACCGTCACAGCTGGCCATCATATACATACATCTACATAGACAGCAATACATCTCAGATGATAAAGTGTATCTGTCGCCAATTTTAGGGTTAACGACTTGTCATTATTCAGTTACTTTCACAAACTAGTCTGAAGGGTCAAAGTCTAGAGTTGCAGTGAAGGGTCACGGTATGTAGCTGACCTGATCTACCTAAAAAGAGGGGAGTACGAGATCGATACCCCAAAAGAATGTGTGGCAGTACTCATCTTGTTAAAAAAATAGTAAGGAAAGCAGCAGAGTAAGTTACTAATAAAAAATAAAATATTTAGCGCATAGGACATAGAAAAACAATGAAGAAAATCCAGAGAATAATTAGGACCAATATCTGAGTGCAGCGACATCTAAGCCTGCCTGAGACTGTGCGCACAGTCATTTTCAGAAGTTTTAGAGTGGAAACTGAGCTGAAACACCCAAGTTTCAGGTTTTTTTTTATTAATGAGGATTTGGAGAGTTTCCTCTCAGTTTCAGCTCCTAAAAGTCTTTAAAAAAACTCATTATGAACATGCCCTAAAAGGGACTGATCATTGATTCATGCTGATTGAATAATGGACAGCGAGAATCATAGTTTGCATTCAATTACAAACTAGAAAAGTTTATTAAACACAATTGTCCAGTACAAACTTATTACCCTCACTCACAAAGCACTCCATGGCTCAGAACAACCCTACATCTCCTCCCTTGTCTCAGACTACCATCCTACCCGTGCCCTCCGTTCTGCTAATGACCTGAGGTTAGCATCCTCAATAATCAGAACCTCCCACTCCCGTCTCCAAGACTTTTCACGTGCTGCGCCAATTCTTTGGAATGCACTACCCAGGTTAATACGATTAATCCCCAATCCCCACAGTTTTAAGTGTGCCCTAAAAAAGCACTTGTTCAAACTGGCATACCGCCTCAACGCATTAACCTAACTATCCTGTTGGCCCATTCAAAAAAAAAAATTTCTACCATAATCAGGTACCTCGTATTATGTTCTCACCCGCTTTATGCATTTAATAGTCCTCTGTGTCTGTACTGTTACATACTTTGGCTGTTAACTGGTTCATGCAGAATTACATGAACACCCGATTCTTACACTATGGCTAGTCCGAACAATGAAAGCAATTGTTACCATCTACCTTTTGTGTCTCCCCTTTTTCCCCATAGATTGTAAGCTTGCGAGCAGGGCCCTCATTCCTCTTGGTATCTACTTTGATCTGTGTTTATTATTATGCTGTAATGTCTATTGTCTGTACAAGTCCCATCTATAATGTAAAGTGCTGCGGAATATGTTGCCGCTATAGAAATAAAATTATTATATTATTATTATTATTAGACCACAAGCAATTTTAACACCTGATCTTACCCATAATTGTCCCATTGTTACTCCTGACCCGCAGCCCCTGCTATAAAGTACCACTTATGGGTTACACTTAACAGTAAATTTACTGGTATTCTTTTCATCATAGGAATAGACCATTTACATGATATGGGAGACACCACATTTATATATGGCCACATATAGAGGAATGATCAAATCTGCATTTTTCACCTGCTCTCAATATCCCTCAGATATGCGTGATGATTCCTCTCCCTCTTTACTTGAGTCTTTTTAGGCTATGTGCACACGTTGAGGAATTGCCGTGAAATTTTTGCAGCAATTCCGCACCTCCCTGCTGCGGAAATACGCATATTATAGGTATGCGTATTCCCGCTAAAAACTAGTGTTTTGCAAGCGTAATTAGCTTGCAGAATGCTAGCGTTTTCCAAGCGATCTGTAGCATCGCTTGGAAAACTGACTGACAGGTTGCTCACACGAGTCAAACAAGTGTGACCAACTTTTTACTATTGATGCTGCATTAATAGTAAACAGATCTAATGTTAAAAATAATAAAAAAATAAAAAATCGTGATATTCTCACCTTCCGGCGGCCCCCGCAGCCTTCCTGCCTCTCAGCGACGCTTTCGGCCAATCCCGTTCCCAGGGATGCATTGCGACAATGACCCCAGATGACGTAGCATCACGCGAGACCACTACGTCATCTGGGGTGATTCTCGCAATGCATTACTGGGAACGGGATTGGCCGGGAGCGTCGCTGAGAGGCGGGAAGGCTGCGGGGGCCGCCGGAAGGTGAGGAAATCATTATTTTTTATTTTAATTATTGTTTTTACATGGATGTGGTACTCAGGGCCAGGAGGAGAGTCTCCTCTCCTCCAGACCCTGTGTACCATCCGCACATGAACCGCTTACTTTGAGAATGGTGGGCATAGCCACATGCGGATAGTAAGCGGTTCAATGCATTCCTATGGCGGCGGAATAGCCGCGATTCTGCAAAAAAAAAAATGAGCATGCTGCGGATTCTTCCGCGATGCGATTCCGCCGCGAAAAAAACACGCAGCAGTGCACAGCATTGCGGAATCCCATAGGATATAATGAGTTGTGTTGTGTAAGCGTTTTTGCCACGAAAAACCGTGGCAAAACCGCTAAGAATTCGCAACGTGTGCACAGACCCTTATCAATTTCTTTGCCTGTTACCTGTAATTATTATTGCCTACATTTTTGTGATACTGGAATAAATTTTTCTAGTTTGTAATTTACTATCACTGGCTCCACATTTCTCCTATACAATATTGCATATTTGGAGTGTATAGTCGCTTCATTCAATAAGGTTTTGTGTGGCAGATAGGCCATATGTAGACATACATCTTGATTTATTATGCTGTTCTAATGATATTGTTTCTAGGAATCCGTTTGGTTGCATTACCGCCAGACACGGACTATGCATGTCTAATACGAGGGGCAGGTAACCGGCAGCTTTCACTTTTGACTGACAAGATCTCTCCCCATGTGTGTGCAGAGAGACCAGTCAGCCAGAGAATCAGGGTAGGTAGAAGTCACCGGGACCTGCTTCAGACTCATCACCTTTCCATAGCCCCGGTTGGCTTTTTTTAATTGCTTTTTTAAGTATGCCTCTCTGAAGGCCTTAGTAATGCAGCCGCCCTGGGATTCATGCTGTCTATGGTGTGGGAAGCATGATTCAGTTGACAGGTTCCCTTTAAAAAACACGTATATAGTTAAAGGTCTTTTGTACACGGTGATTGCACGATCGATTCTTATATCAGTGATTGTCACTGGACTATAACTGTTACAAGGAGATGTGATGCTGAGAGTAACGTCACATGTTCCGCACTATTTAAATATGAATAAATGCTCTGACGCTCATTCTGGAAAAATAATCTGCCTGTGAATAAGACTTCAGGCTACGTTCACACTTGTGTTCAGACGTTCTGAATTTACAAACAGACAACAGAATTAATAACTAAATCATCTCCGCTGCAAAAGTGGTGGAAACATAACTGAGTAACACCGCGTCCGCTAGGCTGTCACACGTAGTCTCTCTGCTTCAGATCTGTTTTGGTCAATAAATCTGATGTCTGGTCCTAAAAATGAAAGATACACAGAACGTCTGGACACAAGTTCTTAAGATAAAAGAGCAGCGCAGCGTGCCTGATCCACAAGGGGGAGCTCTACATCCACTGCACAGCGGACTCAAACTAAAATGACTCGTCACTCCATTAGTGAACATCAATCACATCCCAAGTTATTCCTGTGCAGTCACAAAACTGCAAGAACTGCACATAAAGCAGAGCTCACAGTCCTGGACACTTCTATATGGGCACCGGGCAGGATATGGGGCATGGGAGTAGCTGCCCTTTCTAAAAACTCTGAGCTGGAAAGTGTTTGGTTGCTGTTGGAAACATCACCAGTTTTCCCATGCATTCTGGCATTGGGGCTTTTGGATCATTTCTCCCACAATTGCATTAGAAAAAGGAAATGAAGCATAAATCAGATATAGATGGTGCCTCTAGCACTTTAACATGTCTCTCATCATAAAAGTACAATGTGCTCAGGCGTTTTTTTTTACCACCCATTCATGTCAATGGGTGAAAAACGCTGAAAAAACACCATTGTGAAAAAAAACATGCAAAGCAGAATCTTGACAAAAAAAAAGCCGTGTGCATGAGATTTCAGAAATCTCTGACTTTGCTGGTCCTGTAAAACGCAGCTGAAAATTTGCATTAAAAACTCTACAAAAACGCCTAGTATGAACTAAGCCTTAGACTCAACTTCTTTTTGCCAAATAGAATCTGTCACCAATTTCAGTGGAGCAGCATGGTGTCGGGGCAGATACCCAGTTTTCATCACTAGAATCAGGGTCTCCGTCTCTCCATTATCCAGCTCTCAGATGAGGTGACAATAACCTGGTGACAGATCCCTTTATCTGTGTGATCACAGGGTAAAATGTAGATTTCATTGGAAGCATTTAAAACCCAATGACCCAAAACTTTTTTTATTACATTATAATTGACGCTGTAAGATTATATTGGATACAGTTGCCCATCGGCTCCTATGCACAGTGTATACATTACTGGACGCCTCTGAATAGACCAAAGGTGGCTGTCTACACTACACAATTCTATATAGTATTAAGATATAAAACCCTTTTCATAGCAAACGTAAACTGCAAGAGTAGGAGGGAACGCACCCACCCACACATAGCAGCCATCCTAATGTCCATTCTTGGGATATAAAGAGGGTTTAAGCCTTTTGAAAAGAGCGAATATCAGTTCAGGCGCATATGAGGTGGATACAGAGCCGGGAATGTCTTTCCGTGTGCTACGGTAACAAGATTTATAGACTGGGGTTGTCATTCCAGGACGCTGATGGGAGCGATGTTAAATTTACCCAATGATTAATTAGAAGATGATGAGGGTGGCATTCACCTGACCGGTCGTTCATGACATGGGGTGAACCAGAAAATTAGCACCATCCAGAATTTTGTAAGGTAATTCAGCGCAGGACGGGTGAATAACAGGCACGTTAGGAAGTTGTAATACAGTGAGTGAACATGTCCTCCCATCGATAGGACTGATAATATCTTTTATGCAGGCAAAAAAAAATATCTGCAGTGAAAAGATGATCAACAAGAGTAAAATGGACCCGAAAATGAAGAACAACTAATTGTGCCAAGCCCCACACGTTCAACGTGAAATGAAAATGAGGGTAAACCGGTGATGATCGAAGTTGCATATCAATCAGCACTTGTTCCCCAATTTATCAACCTCTGTATCAGAAACTTTGATAAGGGGCTTAACCCACAACTGAACTTAGACATACTGTCCTGTTTTTTGCTATGACGTGGCCTGTGACTATTTTTGTATTTGCTTTTAATTTTGCTGATGCATTTTATCACATTGTATGGTATAGCTGTGTGATAAGTAGATAAGCGGCAGTATCTGATAGAAGTCACTACATGTACAGGGCTGCTGTGTTCTGATTTCCGGCTACCGCTAGAGCAGATCTCATGTGGCAGACCCCACTGCTCTCATACCGCTGCCCATGGATTAGTTGTTCATCTAAATTCCAGAAAACCCTTTAACTATTTCTCCAGCACCATCCAGGTCCAAAAGGGAGAGACAAAATGACACATCAGGAGGATAATCTTTGAGGCTATGTGCCCACCATCCGGAAGTAGCAGCGCTTTGGATGCAGCGTATGTTTCCTGCATCTAAAATGCTGCCTTCTATTGAACGCAGGTAAATCCGCATGTGTTCACTGAACTGTACCGGATATATCGCATTCTATACATTTTATTGACTAAATTTCTGTGGCTGAAACTGGCGTCTCCGCAAAAGAAGTGGATATGCTGTGTTCCTGAAAGACGTGTCACATGTCATCATCCGTGGGGGATCAGTAGGCGCATATGCACGAATAGTGGACATGGGATTTCTAGAAATCCCATCCACTGCGCTGTAATATCCAGCCGCTGCGGGTTTGACGCTGCATAAATACGCAGCAATTCCTGATTATGGGCATGTACCCTTAAGGTCCCATCACACTCTTCAATGTCCCAGCGATCCCACCAACGATCCGACGTGGATGGGATCGCTGGGACATCGTTAGTTGATCGCTGGTGACCTGTCACATGGGCAGACTCACCAGCAATCAGGACCAGCGAGTACGCTGGTATCCAGTGTACACATCGGGTTTCTAAGCGCTGTGCGGCGCCTAGTTACCCGATATTTACCCTGGAGACAAGCTCCCAGCTTCAGCTGTAAGCGCTGGGAGCTGGTATCCAGTGTACACATCGGGTAACTAAGGGCTGCGCCGCGCTTAGTTACCCGATGTGTACCCTAGATACCAGCTCCCAGCTTCTGCTGTACGCGCGTGGGAGCTCGCTGATCGTTGGTCTCCCGCTGTCACACGCAGTGATGTGCGCTGGCCAGCGGGACACCAACGATGAAAAAATGGCCCAGGCCATTCAACGACGATCAGTGATACCCAGCAGGGGGGTGGTCGTCGCTGCGTGTCATACTAAGTGAGATCGCTGGCTAGGTCTCTGTTGCGTCACAAAATCGGTGACGCTTCAGCGATCTCGCTTAGTGTGACGGGGGCTTTACTGTATCCCTCTCTCTCTCTCTCTGATTGGTTTCTGTGTAGATTTATCTTCATAGATAAGGGGGTTTGCTTGAATCCTTCTTATTAGGCCTTATTCACATGTAAGTATTGTGCTAGTTGCACACGTGCACCATTTTTTCCCACTGACACTAAACTCTATGGGGCCAGTCACACAAGCATTTTTGTTTACCGATGGCCCCCATAAAAAGAAAATAAAAATCTGAACTATGATCTACTTTGCATATACTGTATGTGAATAGTTCAAATACAAAATCTAACAGCACGGAAGAACTGATGGCCTCCATGTACTGACCCCTGCTCAATGACTCGCAGCTAGAGGAAGATTGGAAACCTCAGTTTTGGGAGGGTTTATTTTTCTTGTGCTTTTGGACAATAGAAAAACAGAGGAGATATTGATGGTAAAAACAGATGCATGGATCAAAAACGGACTCCAAACAGACAGCACGGTAGTGAAAATGGTTGGGGTGAGGGGTTTGTTTTGGACTTGAAAACATTACTGATGTGTGAATAAGGTGTTTAGGTGCGTTTACACACCACGATTACAAGGAACGAGCTTTACTAATAAGAATCTTTTTTCCAATAATCCTGCAATGTAAGCAAGCAACAAACGAGCTAAAACGCTTGTTCCTCAGGTCAAATAATGTATAGCATTGCTTAAAATAGGAGACGAGATGCCATGAAGAATGGCAACCTATGTGCACAAGACGATGCATTACTGATCATTCTGTGCACATCTGACGTGTGGTCTGCCGGCTATACAGGCTACTAAACGACTGCTGATCACAACACATGCTGCCAACTGGCACCCGGGTAACACAGCTGGCCAAGCACAACTGCTGTAAACCCAATATTAGACTGTGAGGTCTAGAAGTAAACAGTAAAACTAAAAGTATTTTATTATGATGATGATAATAATTATTATTATATTATTATTAAAGCCATCCTGGGAGCAATAGATTGAGATTACACCACCCCAATCGATAAGTGCTCTGTAATCAGAGCCATTTTTATTTAAAATAAGCCTAAAAAGAGAAAAGCACCAGAAAAAAAATCTTACACCTCCATCACGTTGATAAAAAATAGCAGCAGCAGAATCTCTGTGAATCCAGAAGCTGCGATGAATACGTTCACATCGTTAACTATAGGCCACTTTTTTTGCTTCTGCTCCAAACTTCCCGGATTTTCCAACAATAGATTACCTGACCAGATTACAGCTTTCCGTTTTCAGAGAATATTTTAACCCCTTCCTGACCTTTGACACAGCGTATGTGTCATGAAAGGATCGCGTTCCTGCGGGTCGGGTGACCGGGGTCACTGAAAGGTCACCCGACCCGCAGGCACAAGACCCTTGGTGCTTCACCACAGGGGGGTTGACTTAACCCCACGTTGCTACAATCGCTCTTATTGGCTGTTAAATGTGAAACAGTACTCCCTTTATTCCGAGCCCCGACGTGTGCCCAAACAGTGGTTTACCCCACATATGGGGTATCAGCGTATCAGGAAAAATTGCACAACAACTTTGGGGGTCTAATTTCTCCGGTTACCCTTAGGAAAAAAAATTGGGGACTAAAAAAATTATTTTTGTGGAAAAAAAATGATTTTTTATTTTCACAGCTCTGCGTTATAAACTTCTGTGAAGAACTTCGAGATTCAAAGTGCTCACCACACATCTAGAGGAGTTCCTTGGGGGATCTAGTTTCCAAAATGGGGTCACTTAGGGGGGGTTTCAACTGTTTAGGCACATCATGGGCTCTGCAAACGTAACATGACGCCCGCAGACCATTCCATCAAGTCGGCATTTCAAAACGTCACTACTTACCTTCCGAGCCCCGACGTGTGCCCATACAGTAGTTTTCTCCCACATATGGGATATCAGCGTACTCAGGACAAATTGGACAACAACTTTTGGGGTCTAATTTCTCCTGTTACCCTTGGAAAAATAAAAAAATTGGGGACAAAAAGATCATGTTTGTGGAAAAAATATGATTTTTTTTTTTTTCATGCCCGGGTGTTATAAACTTCTGTGTAGCGCTTGGGGGTTCAAAGTGCTCACCGCACATCTAGATAAGTTCCGTGCGGTGTCTAGTTTCCAAAATGGGGTCAGTTGTTGGGAGTTTCTACTGTTTAGGCACATCAGGGGCTCTGCAAACGTAACATGATGCTCGCAGACCATTCCATCAAAGTCAGCATTTCAAAACGTCACTACTTCCCTTCCGAGCCTCAACGTGTGCCCGAACAGTGGTTCCCCCCCACTGATTTTTTTTATTTTCACTGCTCTGCGTTTATAAACTTCTGTGAAGCACTTGGGGGTTCAAAGTGCTCACTACACATCTAGATAAGCTCCTTGGGGGGTCTAGTTTCCAAAACGGGGTCACTTGTGGGGGGTTTCTACTGTTTAGGCACATCAGGGGCTCTGCAAACACAACATGACGCCCGCAGAACATTCCATCAAGTCTGCATTCCAAAATGGCGCTCCTTCCCTTCTGAGCCCTGCCGTGCGCCCAAACAGTGGTTTATGACCACATATGAGGTATCTGTGTACTCAGGAGAAATTGCCCAACAAATTTTATGATCCATTTTATCCTGTTGCCCATGCAAAAATGAAAAAATTGATGCTAAAATAAATTTTTTGTTGGAAAAATTAAAATGTCCATTTTATCCTTCCACGTTGCTTTAGTTCCTGTGAAGCACCTGAAGTGTTAATAAACTTCTTGAATGTAGTTTTGAGTAGCTTGAGGGGTGCAGTTTTTATAATGGTGTCACTTTTGGGTATTTTTTACCATATAGAACCCTCAAAGTGACTTCAAATGTGAGGTGGTCCCCAAAAAAAAAATGGTTTTGTAAATTTTGCTGTAAAAATGAGAAATCGCTGGTCAGCTTTTAACCCTTATAACTTCCTAACAAAAAAAAAAAATTGTTTCCAAAATTGTGCTGATGTAAAGTAGACATGTGGGAAATGTTATATATTAACTATTTTGTGTCACATAACTCTCTGAAATTCAAAATTAGAAAATTGCGAAATTTTCAAAATTTTCGCCAAATTTCCATTTTTTTCACAAATAAGCGCAAAAATTATCGACCTAAATTTACCACTAACATGAAGCCCAATATGTCACGAAAAAAACAATCTCAGAATCGCTAGGATCCGTTGAAGCGTTCCTGAGTTATTACCTCATAAAGGGACACTGGTCAGAATTGCAAAAAATGGCAAGGTCATGAAGGGTTAAAGACTGGTCACCAGGTAAATAAAGGCCAATTTTTACTCTTATTTTATTCCTGAGTATGCAGATTTTGTACTTAAATCCCCCATACGGTTCCTGGCATTTGGAACTCATTTTCTGATAACTGTTACGGTATTTACCAAAGCGGCGTGTCTCACAGGATTCTCTGGGGGCGTGTTATTGGACTGCTTTTCTTAATCACCCTGTAAGCCACACCCTCTTGTTAAAGATCGTAAAAATTCACTTGAAACAAAAAGGCCCAAATCTCTGGATCCATGTGGAGCATTAAACATAAAAAAAAAACCTAAAAAACAAACCAGCATACTAAGGGGATCAGCAGGAATACAATAAGAACAAAAGCTATCCACGTGACCTGATGGCAGCTCCTCTGAAAATGAGGGCTAATCCTGTGATTTATCAGTGTAATATAGAGAGTGCACCTCTCATCTGCTCCCCACATATGTGGTCTAGTTAACCCTTGCAGTGGGAACACATCTACCGGCATGTTGGCTTCACTGCGATAAAACTGAGGCTAACTTTAGAGATTTGCACTCATTCCAGGAAATAAAACCAATTCACATCACATATAAACTGCATCAAAAACTGGAAATACAATATTGAAAACACTATGAGGAAAAATGTGCAATAATATATCTGTAGATAAAACAGACACCTGTGAATCTGAAAGAGAAGGTGGTAAAGTCATTTCCAGGCCAGGTGTCCTGCGGATTATAGCTGTGTTATGAAGCACAGAGAGGTAAAGACCCTATGCCTTTGTACACACAGTTCTACACAAGGCCGTCAATGAGAACATAATAATTAAACTGCGAGCTTTTTACATACTTGTGCCACAACTACACAGGCCTGTGATTTGTTACTTGCAGGCACTGGCATTACCTGTAATTCACGTGTAGGATTTGTACCAGGAGCGAGTCCTGCACCAATATCTACTTGATGTAATGTTATTGATTTGTAGAATGGGAAAAAAACACTTTGCAGAAATGTTTTATCTGCATTTCATATGTGGGTAAATGCACACTGTGGATTTGATGTTGGTTTCCACTGCAAATATCCGCACTGCAGGTAAATTTCTGCACAGAAAATGTACAATGTATTAATGAGATTGTGTAAAGTCTCAATACCTTCGCTGCAGATTTTTGACAGGAAAATAACTACAGAAAGTCCCCAACCAATTACTCATGGGATGTACTTACTTTCTGGGATTAACATCTGTTTGGTTGTGTGGCTGCAGTTACAACGCCAGAATACCTGTACATGGTTAAGTCTTGTGCATCCGTGTGCACGACCAACAGGACAAATATATTTTACTACAATCACCTTGCAAGAGCAAAGCTCAAAGTGACAGATTAGTTACTTCCGAAGTGTGAAGTAATGCGTATGGTAAGATTTACAATAAGTGGTATTAAACATCTTTTATTTCAGATGCATAAGATGTGTCTTTAATAAGATACCACAATCATATCCAATATCTATGATTGGTGATGTGAAGCAAACATCGCATTTTTCTCCACCTTCTTTTAAAGCACACCAACTTATAATCAATCCCTTAATTATTCTCGCACATACAGCAGACCCAGATATCAATCCAACATAACATCAGGGAATGTTACATATATGCCTTTAGCTGCTATGTGGCTCTGCATATGGCTGTGACCCACCGGTGTATGGGAACTTTTATTGTAGGCACAAAAGGGAAAATAATGACAATCTTGTGTATTTGGGGTGATATAAATTCTAATTAATTTTTACTTTAAAATGAATGCGCTTTATATGTCTGCTCCAGTAGTTCCTGTGGTTACATTGTTGGTGTGTAACCTCCATGACATGGCTACAGGCCATCATAAGCTCCAGCTCACTGGGTGCAGGCTGTCTGGACTGCAGGTCATGAACTGGCTTTAACCCTTAGTGGACAGGACATTTTTTATTTTTTAAATCTGACGTGTCACATTTTGCAGTAATAACTCTTGAATGTTTCTATATATCCTAGGGTCTGGGGGTAAGGTTTCTCCTTGTGGAGAGTGACATACCAGCTCTGGCGTGTCGAGGTAAGGAGGCTTATTCGCCGTGCAATGCTCCTCTGGGAAATTTTAATATGCAAATTGCCTCTTCAAACAAAGAGGACTTGTACTCTATAGCGCCACCTATTGGAAGTAGCGATCCTATATCCTATTGATTTTTAGACTTGTTTTTTCGTGACATATTATACTTTATGATAATGGTAAATTTAGGTTGATGTTTTATGTTTATAAAAATATCAAATTCTACAAAAATAGCTATACCACACAAAAACATTAATAAATGACATTTCCCTCATCTCTGCATCTCTGCTTTACATCAGCACCATTTGTAAAATGTTTTATTTTGTTAACATTTTAGAATGGTTTAAAAATATAGCGGAAATTTTTCAAAGAAATGTACACAGTTTTTATTTTTTTTTAGAGACCTATACAGTTTTCAAATTACTTTGGGGGGGTGGGTGGTCCTATATATCGGAAACTCCCAAAAGTGATACCATTTTAAAAAACGCACCCCTCAACATACTCAAAATTGCTTTCAAGTAGTTTATTAACCCTTCAGGTGCTTCTCAGGAAATAATGCAAAGTGGCACGAAAAGAATGAAAAAATATATTTTTCTCATTTGAATGTTGCTAACTTATGAACAGGTCACTATAGCCAGCAGACATTAAGGCCGGTATTTGGCCATGAACTGCCATGGTAAACATTAGGACAACACAATCAAGATTTCAGGGTGCCAATGAAGTTAAAGAGAGAAACCCCACACTCTGTTAACCATCTAGATTTCGTAGTCACTATTGACAGCAGCATTTAAGGGGTTAAAATGCCACAGTCCGTGCCAACATTTATCGTGGCTGATGCAGCAAATTGATAGCTATAATATACAGCTGACAGCTACAGGATTGTCACCCATCGGGGTATGCTAACTCTCATATCACAGGTCAGTAAAAAGATGTATTGGCGGTTACTAAGGGGTTAAATATGAAACTGACTTTAAGATACTGAGAGGTTTAAAAGGGGAATATTTATAGTACAGGAGCATAGAGAGGCCGAAGAACCTACACTGAAAACAGGAACCAGTCCGACTGGTTCAGCTGACAATTTGCTAGTGATTTTCCCTGGATATTACCAGAAAGATGTAGAAAAACAGAGTTAACGCCAGTCTAGCGCAGAACACCGCTGTCCTCAGGGATCACAGAGATCACAAAACGAGGCAGTGAGCCTGCAGAGCATGCTGGGAAACGGCAATACTGCTAGGCTGAGCTCAGATAAAAGCACACACGTTCACATATGCAGTGCAGAAAAACAGACGATTCCCTGCCCACCATCACATAACAGCAGACACATTACTAACGCATCTCCTACAACATGTCTGCTTCATACTAAATGGTCAGTGAAAGACCGACAGCAGGACCCCCATAGCAATCAGCAGGTTATCTCCAATCCAGGGTACATTAAATACCAATGTGGGAAAAACATCCACATCATTTAAACATTTTTGTCTATTTTTTATTCATATTACAATGTTTGTTAAAAAACAAACAAAAACAGAATTCATGATCTTACAAATTGTCACACTGGTGACTGCGGCTACTTTATATTCCTACTTCAGCCATTTACTGCAGTTTCCTCATCATGGAAAGGATTTCAACTCCCACATATGCAGAAGATCACAGGATCCACCAATCCTAAGAGGTGGTGTCACAGCTCTCCTCCTCCTGAACAATAACACCTCTGTATACATTAGAGCACCAGATCCACCAATCCCATTCAGCAATATCACCGCTCACCACCCCCTCCTCCCTTCACAATGACCTTTGCACATGCTCATTAGATGCTTCAATACAAAAGATAGGGTCGGAGTCAGTCCATTGTTGCTAATGCTCATGTGGATTTCCTGAAACATGAATGTTGTGTCTAAAATTTCAACATTGCTATTTTAATAAAAGATTGCAATATGGGGAAAACGGTCAAAAAAAATACATTTATCACAAAATCTGATTGTTTCGCACTCCTGACAAGTCATTTTATGAGAAATACAAGTGTATAAACAATTCTGGGGCATCCTACCGTACAGCTGTGAGATGTTCTTCTGTTGTTTTATTCCTCCTAAAAATTAAAGGGGTACTCCCATCTCCAAGATCATTTCCCAGACAAACCATGGGGACCCCATCCTTCCTTTCCTTTGTTCATTTGTATTTTTGATACATACATTTTAAAATGTCTTGAATAAAAAAATGATTTTATTGGATTACACGCTGGAGATATTTTTCCTCTTCCATTTTCCAATGTTTACTTTACACACATCACTACTTTAATTAAACAGTACTAATCCTAACTGCCATTCTCTGGTGAGGAGACCAAGACATTATGGTTTTAACTTGAGAAATAAAAAATCACAAAAATAAATGGGTTTCACATCCTGCTGTATCTGCTTTTTTATCACTAAAAACGAAGCAAAACTGACATCTGCGTTTTTTGCTGCATTTTTGCACTTACTCATTGCTTTCTACCGGTGAAAAAATGCTGTACAAATGCTGAAAGAAGCGACATGCTGCAGTTTTCCAATTCAGTCAGGGAAAAAAAACTTTGAATTAAGATTTGTTAAGTCTCATTACTTTTGCTGGTACTGTAAATCACAGCTTTTAATTTGCATGATAAAAAAATGCAGCAAAAGGCAACATGTGAACATAACCATGCAAGATTTTTAATTATTGTAAAAATATTAATCTGAAAATTATTACTTGCATTTGTATTCAGCCCCCTGGAGTCAGTACTTTCTAGGACCACCTTTTGCTGTAGTCTTTTGGGGTCTGTCTCTACCATCTTTGCACATCTTGGTGGTGACATTTTGTCCCTTCTTTGCACATTTGCTCTCGCTCAGTGAGGTTGGATGGAGACACTTGTGATCAGCAATTTTTAAATTTGTCAGATTCTCTGGGATTGGAATCTAGTCTGTGACTTTCACACACATGAATATCTGCCGAGGGTCGTTATCCTGCTGGAAGGTGAACCATCACTTCTGACCAGCTTCCCTACCCCTGCTGATGAAAAGCCTTTACACAGCACCATGATGTCACTACTGTGACAGTGGTGTTGTGCAGTAATAGTTATCTGCCACACCGGGTTTTGCATGTAGCCCCAAAAGTTCTCTTTAGTTCTCATGTGACCAGATCCCCTACTTCCACATGCTGGCTTTGTCATCAACATGGGACTTCTTATGGCTCTCTTCTAGCTGTTCTTCCATAAAGGCCAGATTTGTCGAGTATACAACCATTAGTTGTCCTATTGACAGATTCTCCCCCAGCTATGGATCTCTGCGGCTCCTCCAGTGACCACGGGCCTCTTGGCTGCTTCTCCAATTGGTGCTCTCCTTGCTTGGGAGGTCAGGTTAGGTGGACGGCCATGTCTTGAGAGATTTGTGGTTGTGCCATACTCCTTTCATTTCTGGATGATGAATTGAATAGTGCTCCGTGAGATGTTCAGAGCTTAGGGTATTGTTTTTTTTTTTTAAATAACCTAACCCTGCTCTTCTCCACAACGTTAGCCATGACCGGTCTGGTGGGCTCCCTATTTTTCATGATGCTGTCTGATCCCTAATGTTCTCACACAAACCTCTGTGGCCTTCACAGAGCAGCTGTAGTTATACTGAAGAAATCACACACCGGTGGACTGAATTTACTAATTAAGTGACTTCTGAAAGCGTTTGGTAACTCAGACTACAGGGGGCTGAATACAAATGGATCTCACAATTGTCAGATTTATATTTTTAAAATTATTAAAAAACCCTGTATCATTTCCTTTACATGTCACAAATGCTTGCTACTTCATGTTGGTATCACATAAGCTTCCAATAAAACTATATTCTAGTTTGTGGGTGTAGTATGAAGAAATGTGGAAAGTTCACGTGGTATGAATACCTTTTCAAGGAACTGCATATAACACTACATAAGCTATTATAAGTGACCCTCCACCTGCGCTGCTTCTGATTCTTCCAACGTATAGAAAATGCAAACAAGAGCAAAGGCATATTGTAGAATTCTCCAAAAATATTCAAAATTTAGGGTCCTCAGTGGCTGAGATCTTTAACAGAGTGAAATGAAAAGATGGTAACAAAAAGCAGCTTCACTCCTTGGATCTCCTCATCAGTATAACACAAAATCTGAAGTCACATATTAGACACAATAGGACACAGATTTGAGTAGTAACGCGATAAGTGACGTGAAACAGGACCATCAAAATGGGAAGTGCAAATCTGGGGCACTATGCAAAATCTCACCTCGTAGAGTATCCTTGATCATGAGGAAGGTGAGAGATCAGCCTAAAACTACACGGGGGGGGGGGGGGGGGACTTGTTCGGCCTCTTTCACACTTCAGTTTTTTGCCAATCACAATTTTTTTGAAAAAAAAAAAATGATACGGCGACTGATGCCGCAGGATCCGTTTTTTTCTCATAGACTTGTATTAGCAAGGGGTTGCGACGGATGGCCGTAAGTTTCATCCGTTGTTCGACGTATCCGTCGAAAATTTTTGGTCTGTTGCCCGGACACGACACACAAAGCAACGTTTCTCTCCCGTCGGAAAATAGTACAGTTTGTTATAATGGAAGACTATGGGCGCAGGCCCCGTCGTCATCCGTCAATTGACGGATTTGCTTTTTTTTTTTAACGGAGCATGCTCCTGACAGATTAAAAGACAAAGAAAAGAATGGATATATACACATAGAATAGATATATAGATAGATAGATAGATAGATAGATAGATAGATAGAGATATATCCATCTATATACAGTACAGACCAAAAGTTTGGACACACCTTCTCATTTAAAGATTTTTCTGTATTTTCATGACTATGAAAATTGTAAATTCACACTGAAGGCATCAAAACTATGAATTAACACACATGGAATTATATACTTAACAAAAAAGTGTGAAACAACTGAAAAAAACGGATTACTTACCGGTAATGCTCTTTTATAGAGCCCACGACAGCACCCACTGAGAGAGGGGATCCGCCCCTAGGAACAGGAAACCTACAGAGAGATAAAAGGGGCGGCCCCCCTCGCTCCTCAGTTGGTTTACAGAGAATGAGAGGAACCGCCACATAAGTTTCAGTTAATTTGCTCCATAATTCGTTTAACATATATATACATATTTACACTGCTAGACTATGTATAGTCAATATATATATAATCAATCCTTCACCCAACAGAATGCACCGTGTATACTACAACTAGGGGAGGGAAGTGAGTGGGTGCTGTCGTGGGCTCTATAAAAGAGCATTACCAGTAAGTAATCCGTTTTTTTCTCTTCGCCACGACAGCACCCACTGAGAGATTTTCAGAGACAGTCACCTGGGAGGGATCACCGTGTCAAGGATTGATCTACCAAACACTAGATCTGATGAGGAAGATAGATCTAATCTATAGTGATCATAGAAGGTAGAAGGTGAAGCCCAGGTTGCGGCCTTACATATAAGGTCTATCGGGACATCTGCTCTTTCTGCCCAAGAAGACGATATGGCCCGTGCGGAATGTGCCTTCACGCCCTGTGGTGGGACTTTCCCTTTTGCCACATACGCCAGTGCTATTGCGTCTCTAATCCATCGAGATAGCGTGCTTTTCGTTACTCCTGTACCTTTGCGGCTGCCCTGGAAAGAGACAAAGAGAGCCCTGCTCTTCCTCCAGGGGCTAGTCCTATCTAGATATGCTAAGACTGTTTTTTAAACATCTAAAGTGTGGAATTTCTCTTCCTGTGGTGATGAGGGGTTATCATAAAAGGAAGGAAGATAAATTTCTTGAGATCTATGAAATTTAGTCGGCACTTTAGGAAGATAAGACGGGTCAGTTTTTAACACTATCTTGTCAGGATATATAGACAGGAAAGGAGGATCTATTGATAAGGCGTGGAGATCACTCACTCTTCTTGCTGAGGTCAAGGCTACTAATAAAATGGTTTTTAATTAAGCATATTTTATTGGAACTGAATGAAAGGGCTCAAATGGACTTTCTGTTAAGGCGTCTAGGACTAGGTTTAAGTCCCAAGATGGCATTTGTGGTATATGGACTGGTTCTGCTCGATGGCATGCTGAGATAAACCGAGCTACCCATTTATTGCCTGCTACGTCATAACTATATAAGGCCCCTAGAGCCGACACCTGGACTTTAAGTGTATTTACTGACAGACCTAATTCATGCCCTTTTTGCAAAAATTCTAGAATAGCCGGAATAGGTACTTCACTAGACAGGCGTACTGAATGAAAAGCTAGAAATTTCCTCCAGACTCTGGCATATATATTAGTTGTGGCCTCCTTCCTGCTATGTAGGAGCGTATTAATCAGTCCGTTTGAAAATCCTCTTAGTTTTAATAGCTGCCTTTCAAGTTCCAGGCCGTGAGGCGCAATCCTTTGACCTGAGGGTGATAGAAGGGCCCCTGTGAGAGAAGGTCCCGGTCCCAAGGGAGGATCCATGGATCCGAAATCGACATGGCCCTCAGCCACGAGAACCATGGCCTCTTGGGCCAGAACGGGGCTATTAGGACTACTCTCGCTCTTTCCTCTCTTATTTTCCGGATGACAATCGGTAACAGAATCATTGGAGGAAAGGCATAGGCCAAGTGGAATGTCCACGGGATCTGCAAGGCGTCGAGAATGTCCGGATTGTCCTTCTTGAATAATGAAGCAAACTTTTTTACCGGCCTGTTGTCTCGTGTGGCAAACAGTCTATGTCCGGTGTGCCCCATTTGGACATTATCCTTTTGAAAATCTGATGATTGAGTATCCATTCCCCTTGGTGCAGGGTATGACGACTGAGAAAATCTGCCTTGACATTGTCTATTCCTCTGACGTGCAGGGCCGACAGGGACAGGAGATGACTTTCTGCCAATGTTAAAATTTTTCTGCGATAAACATGAGTGGCATTGATCGTGTACCTCCTTGGTGGTTTAGGTAAGCCACTGAGGTGTTGTTGTCCGACAGTATCCTTGTATGAGTCCCTTGCAGCTGCGGAAGGAAATTACATATGGCATGATATATAGCTTTTAGCTCTCTCATGTTTGACGAATCCTCTGACTCTGATCTAGACCACTGTCCCTGCGCCACATTATCTTCCCAATGAGCCCCCCACCCTAAAGGGCTGGCATCTGTGGTTACTATATTTGAGGGAACCACTATCCACGGAATGCCTCCCGATAGATTTGAATCTAGCCACCAGGTTAGGGAACTGATTACTTCTGGGGTTAGGGATATTTTGTTTTCTAACTGTCCCTGTAATCTCTCTTCTTCTTGAAGGATTATTCTCTGCAGTTTCCTGGTATGAAACTGGGCCCACCGAACTGCCGGGATACATGAGGTCAAAGAGCCCAGCAAAGACATGCCTTCTCTTAGAGATAGTATAGGATTATTAATTACCGTTTGTACTTTATTAATTACGGTTAACTTTTTTGTCTCCGGTAGCAGACATTTCTGACTTACTGAGTCCAGATGAAGGCCTAGGAACGTCTGACAGGTTACCGGCCGTAGCCTTGATTTTTCCCAGTTGATCAGCCAACCTAAGCTCTGTAAGGATGAAATTACGTCAGACAGCCTACGCTCACATTGTTGGAATGAATTTACCTACTATTAGCAGATCATCCAGGTACAGGATTACCAGTGTGTCTCTTACTCGTAAATATGACATCACCTCCAGCATCAGTTTTGTGAAGACGCGTGGTGCCATAGAGAGCCCGAATGGCATTGCCGCAAACTGCAGATGACGGATTTGGCCTTCTAATGTGACCGCCACTCGGAGAAAGCGTTGATGTGAGGAATGTATTGGTAGATGATAATATGCATCTTTGAGATCCACGACCACCATGTAGCATCTGGGAAATAAGAGTTTTATGGCTGATCTTATAGACTCCATTTTGAAGGTTCGGGTTTTCAAAAAGGTATTTAGTTTTTTTAAATTAACTATGGTTCTAAATGAACCGTCTGGTTTAGTTACCAGAAATAAGGGAGAGTAAAAGCCTTTCTCTTTTTGATATACCGGAACCTCTACTAGCACTTTCTTGGATAGCAGGCCTTTAACTTCTAATTCTAACGCCTCCTGTTGAGCCTGGGATTTCAGAGAAGTCAATAGAAAGGAGTCCGGAGGATTCCGGACAAATTCTAATGTTAGGCCTGATTTTACGATGTTAATGGCCCAGGAGTTAGTTGTAATTTGTTCCCATTGATAACAGAAGTGTAACAGTCTGCCACCCACCGGTAAGTTGGTACTAGCGGAACTTATCTCCCGATCTGAAGGGACGTTTACCGAATAGGTTTCCCTTTTGTTTGAAATCCCTGTTATTCCAAGAATTCTGGGTTTTATAATCCTTCTTTCTGCTAAACAATGGCCTCCTGAATGCCCTCCTGTAGGATGGAATGTATGGATTAGGGAAGCCTTTTTTCCTTCCTCCTGCTTTGGTTAAGATATCATCCAATACTGCACCAAACAGGTACTCACCCTGACAGGGTATAGCGCAGAGTTTTGACTTAGCCTGTGTATCCCCCTTCCAACCTTTCAACCATAACGCCCTTCGGGCTGCGTTGGTTAGTCCTGCCGTTCTTGCCGCCAGGCGGAGAGAGTCTACTGAGGTGTCTGAAAGAAACGCCGCTGCACCTCTAATTAAATGGATGGAAGACCGTAGTTTGTCTCTGGAGAGGCCACTTTTTATATTCTCCTCCAACTGATCTAACCATACTAACATGGCCCTGCCTGTACATGTGGCCGATATTGCGGGTTTAAATGCCCCTATACACGACTCCCAGGACCTTTTAAGAAGTGTATCTGCTTTCCGGTCTAGGGGGTCCGACAAAATTCCAGCATCCTCTACTGGCAAGGATGACTTGCGGGAGGTTGACGCCACAGCTGCATCCACTTTGGGTGCTTTCTCCCAGGAGGCCAGGTCCTTATCATCAAAGGGATACCGTCGTTTTGACGCGGCTGGCATAAAACCTCTCTGCCCTTGTTTCTCCCATTCTTTCTTCACTAATTCTTTTATAGCGGATCTATTGGAAATACTCGCCGTTTGCGCTGGGAGATACCCGCGAACATAATCTCCTGAGGAGTTTTAGGGTCTTTTGCATCAGATAATCCCATAGTGTTCCGAACCGACTTAATCAGATTATTAATACTGTCGGTCGGAAAACAGGTGTGCTCCTCCCCCTCTGATGAACCTGATTCATGTGAGGCTTCTGAATTGAGTTCTCCGCTGTCCGTGGAGGATCCCACTTTAGGTGGGGTGATCTCACTAAGGGATTTCCTTCCCGTAATACTACTGGCTCCCCCTAGGGCCTGTAACTCCTCTCTGATCATTAGGCGGATATCTTCTGCTCTCACTGAACTTTCCTCCTGCAGCGTATGGCCAATACAATCCTGACACAATCTTTTGGGATAAGTGTCCGAAAGGGGTTGGGAGCATATGGCACATTCTTTATGTTTGGTCTTTTCCGTTTTTTTGGCCTAGGGACACACAGAAAAAGGGGGAGGGGAAAGGGCCATCAGCTTGACAGGTGTGACTTATAACACTCACCCAGTGAAGCTTTCCGTCAAGATGGTACCGGTTTTAAGGATGGAGGGTCCGGCTGCGGTATGGAGCGACTTGATTTTCCTCCAGACCTGCTTGTGGAACCACTCTGCTTAGAGTGTCCACTTCCACTTTTTCTGCCGCTGCTGCTGCCGCTGTGATGTGGCACCACCAGTTCCTTCGGTGGGCGCAAAACAGGATCGCTTGGGGACGACATTGCTGCGCACCGTTATGCCATATGGCCGGTGCTTTTATGCAGCTTCCCCATTTTTTTTTTTTTAATCAGCGCCGACCCGGAAGTGCTAGATTCACTTCCGGGTTCTCTGCCTCCCTGCGCGGCCGCTCAATCCAGCAGCGTCTCCATCGGCTGCAACTTCCGGGACCGCTCCTGACCACGCGACGCTGCGGTACCGTCCCTACCACCCGGAGAGAGAGGCGATGGGACCTTCCATCTTGACCTCCCGAGGCTCCCAGCGTCATCAGGTAGGGCAGCCTCGGTCTCACTGCTCCCCCCCAGTGTGCGACACCCATATCATATGCGAGCCAGAGCAACCTTGCTCCTGGCCTCGCACCTGGGAATCTTCTCCCCCCCGTGGCGGTGGGCTGCAACTCCTGCTGCTGCCCTCTTCAGACTCGGCCACGGTCCGTTACCTCCAGGTATGTGCGGTGTCTTTTATCCCAGCTGAGGAGGGAATAAACCCCCGACGCTGCTTCTGGTGTTGGAGCCCCTGCCGCTCCAAAATAAACCGCACAGGCGGCGATCCAGCCCAGGAATTCCTCTTCTAAGGTAGGTTCCTCTCCTAGGAACAGGAAACAACTGAGGAGCGAGGGGGGCCGCCCCTTTTATCTCTCTGTAGGTTTCCTGTTCCTAGGGGCGGATCCCCTCTCTCAGTGGGTGCTGTCGTGGTGAAGAGAAAATATATCTTATATTCTAGGTTCTTCAAAGTAGCCACCTTTTGCTTTGATTATTGCTTTGCACACTCTTGGCATTCTCTTGATGAGCTTCAAGAGGTAGTCACCGGGAATGGTTTTCACTTCACAGGTGTGCCCTGTCAGGTTTAATAAGTGGGATTTCTGGCCTTATGAATGGGGTTGGGACCATCAGATGTGTTGTGCAGAAGTCTGGTGGATACACAGCTGATAGTCCTACTGAATAGACTGTTAGCTGTTTTTTTTTCTTGCCATAATACAAATTCTAAGTAAAGAAAAATGAGTGGCCATCATTACTTTAAAAAATGAAGGTCAGTCAGTCCGAAAAATTGGGAAAACTTTGAAAGTGTCCCCAAGTGCAGTTGCAAAAACCATCAAGCGCTACAAAGAAACTGGCTCACATGAGGACCGCCCCAGGAAAGGAAGACCAAGAGTCACCTCTGCTTCTGAGGATAAGTTTATCCGAGTCACCAGCCTCAGAAATCGCAGGTTTACAGCAGCTCAGATTAGAGACCAGGTCAATGCCACACAGAGTTCTAGCAGCAGACACATCTCTACAACAACTGTTAAGAGGAGACTTTGTGCAGCAGGCCTTCATGGTAAAACAGCTGCTAGGAAACCACTGATAAAGACAGGCAACAAGCAGAAGAGACTTGTTTGGGCTAAAGAACATAAGGAATGGACATTAGACCAGTGGAAATCTGTGCTTTGGTCTGATGAGTCCAAATTTGAGATCTTTGGTTCCAAACACCGTGTCTTTGTGCGACGCAGAAAAGGTGAACGGATGGACTCTACATGCCTGGTTCCCACCGTGAAGCATGGAGGAGGAGGTGTGATGGTGTGGGGGTGCTTTGCTGGTGACACTGTTGGGGATTTATTCAAAATTGAAGGCATACTGAAACAGCATGGCTACCACAGCATCTTGCAGTGGCATGCTATTCCATCCGGTTTGCGTTTAGTTGGACCATCATTTATTTTTCAAGGACAATGACCCAAACACACCTCCAGGCTGTGTAAGGGCTATTTGACCAAGCAGGAGAGTGATGGGGTGCTACGCCAGATGACCTGGCCTCCACAGTCACCAGACCTGAACCCAATCAAAGATGGTTTGGGGTGAGCTGGACCGCAGAGTGAAGGCTAAGGGCCAACAAGTGCTAAGCATCTCTGGGAACCTCCAAGATTGTTGGAAGACCATTTCCGGTGACTACCTCTTGAACTTCATCAAGAGAATGCCAAGAGTGTGCAAAGCAGTCAAAGCAAAAGGTGGCTACTTAGAAGAACCTAGAATATAAGACATAATTTCAGTTGTTACACATTTATTTGGTAAGTATATAATTCCACATGTGTTAATTCATAGTTTTGATGCCTTCAGTGTGAATTTACAATTTTCATAGTCATGAAAATACATAAAAATCTTTAAATGAGAAGGTGTGTCCAAACTTTTGGTCTGTACTGTACATATATATATATATATATATATATAAATTTATTTATTTATAGTTCATAGAGTTCTACATAGCAAAATAGCCGCTAAATCAACTGCCGGCTTCTGTAAAATCATTACAGAACCCGACATGAAATGACACATGGTTTACATACAGTAAACCATTTCATTTCATTTAGTTTTATATATGTTTTTGAGTAATAATTAGATTAGTGTATGTGTGAAAAATTTGGGACATGTATGTGTTAAATTAACGGGTAAATTCGTTGAAAAAAAATGACGAAGAGAACCGCTGTTCTCAAAACGCGTAGGAACAGGAATCCTGCTACTGTTGGTCTGCATCGCGCTCCGTACTCCATATTCTTCCTTAGTCACGTGCGAAGACGTCACGGCAGGTCCTGCCACACCATCGCTCATGTCCTGCTGCCACACGCACAGCTCTTAGATTTGGACCGATGATCTCTCCACAGCGTGACACCTGAAAGAGGAGACTACGGACTGCCTTAGGTAAGCGCTTGCCTCCGGCCGGGGTAACGCACCTAAGTAAAGACCTTATTGTTTAGCCACTTTCACCTTCGGAATAATTACGCTTACGACTTCTTCTGAATACAGGATCCTTATTAGGCAACCAAGGTAAACACTGTTTTACTATTCCTTATTTTATTAAGGTCGATGTGTTTTCCCTCTTTCCTACAGGGCAGATATCAGCGCCAACTTTTTTATTTTTTATAGCTTCCATTAATCTGACGGCGTTGTGGTGCCGCCCTTTGTTTTGCTGCTTTATTTGCCCTACACATAGCGCCATATCCATACATCTTTGTGATTGAATAGTTTTATATATGTTTTTGAGTAATAATTAGATTAGTGTATGTGTGAAAAATTTGGGACATGTATGTGTTAAATTAACGGGTAAATTCGTTGAAAAAAATGTGTGGGCTCCCGCGGTATTTTCTCCACCAGAGAGGGAAAGCCAGTGAGTGAGGACAGATATTCATAGCCAAGAGAGGGACCATTGTTTTTGGGCCTCCCCTGGCTACAAACATCTGACCCTAGCCATCCCAGAAAAGGCATGTCTTTTCCCATTGCCTTTAGAGGTGGCTCACGGGTTAATAAGGGGTTAATGTCACCTTGCTATTGAAAGGTGACATTAATCAGGGTTAATAATGGAGAGGTGTCAATAAGACAACTATCCATTATTAATTCTATAGTAGTAAAGGGTTAAAAATTACATACATTAATTAAAAATTATTTTAATGAAATAATTACTGAGTTTTTGACCAAATTTATTATTCTGCCAATCCAACTGAATCCCTTGTTCTCCTGTAAAAAATAATAAAATAAAAAAGGAACAATATCCATACCTCTCCGCCGTTCAGTCAGGTCCCCCGCTGCAATTCATCACAAGGGGTTAACTAGTTTACAACAGGGACCAATGCTAATGCTACCGGCCTGGCTGTAAACCACTGCAGAATGAATGAAATCATGTCTGCGCAGGCGCCCCGGCTGACCGGAGATGAACTGATTAGCGTGGGAAAGTTTCTGAACTTTTTCCCACGTTATCGAGTTCACTTCAGGTCAGCCGGCGACTCCGCACATCCTCACTGACTACCGCTGACGTGGTATGTGCAGGCCCATCTGAAGTTTGCCAAAGAACACCTGGCTGATTCTGTGAGCGATTGGGAGAAGGTGCTGTGGTCAGACGAGACAAAAATTGAGCTCTTTGGCATTAACTCAACTCGCCTTGCTTAGAGGAAGAGAAATGCTGCCTATGACCCAAAGAACAGTCCCCACTGTCAAGCATGGAGGTGGAAACATGTTTTGGGGGTGTTTCTCTGCTAAGGGCACAGGACTACTTAACCGCATCAATGGCAGAATAAGATGGAGCCATGTGCCGTAAAATCCAGAGTGACAACCTCCTTCCCTACGCCAGGACATTAAAAATGGGTCATGGCTGGGTCTTCCAGCAAGACAATGACCCAAAACAAACAGCCAAGGCAACAAAGGAATGGCTCAAAAAGAAGCACATTAAGATCATGGAGGGGCCTAGCCAGTCTCCAGATCTTAATCCCATAGCAAACTTAAGGTACTGCCACACTACACAATCCCGCTAGCGATCACGATAACGACGCATACTAATGCGATCGCTAGCGGGATTGTTTCTATATCGCTAAGTGCGGCCACATTTAGCGATATAGTTAACGACGCTATCGCCGTTAGCGATCTTCTTAACGACTTTAGCGGTACAAAAGTACCGCTAAATCGCTAAGAAAAGGTGCCACACTAGCGATATATACTTACCCAGCGGAGCGCCGACGAGAAAATAGGGTCCAGAACGATTCCAGCGACGAGCGAGATCACAGCAGGAAGCTCGTCGCTGGCAGCTGCCGCACTGAACAACATCGCTAACGGGATCGCTAAATAGTGACGTTTTTTTAGCGATCCCGTTAGCGATATTGTTCAGTGTGGCATACCCTTTACGGAGGGAGTTGAAGCTCAGAGTTGCCAAGTGACAGCCTCAAAATCTTAATGATTTAGAGATGAACTGCAAAGAGGAGTGGACCAAAATTCCTCCTGACATGTGCGCAAACCTCATCATCAGCTACAAAAAACGTCTGACTGCTGTGCTTGCCAACCAGGGTTTTGCCACCAAGTATTAAGTCTTGTTTGCCATAGGGATCAAATACTTATTTCTCACTGCAAAATGCAAATAAATATATATAAAGTATATAATTCATACATTGCGATTTTCTGGATTTTATTTGTGATATTCTATCTCAATGTTAAAATTAACCTACCCTTAAAATTATAGACTGTTCATGTCTTTGTCAGCGGACAAACTTACAAAATCAGCAAGGGATCAAATACTTATTTCCTTCACTGTATGTATGCGGTATATATCTATATCTACACATGCATACATATATATATATACACATATACATACACACAGTACAGACCAAAAGTTTGGACACACCTTCTCATTTTAAAGATTTTTCTTTATTTTCATGACTATGAAAATTGTAAATTCACACTGAAGGCATCAAAACTATGAATTAACACATGTGGAATTATATACTTAACAAAAAAGTGTGTAACAACTGAAATTATGTCTTATATTCTAGGTTCTTCAAAGTAGCCACCTTTTGCTTTGATGACTGCTTTGCACACTCTTGGCATTCTCTTGATGAGCTTCAAGAAGTAGTCACCGGAAATGGTTTTCACTTCACAGGTGTGCCCTGTCAGGTTTAATAAGTGGGATTTCTGGCTTTATAAATGGGGTTGGGACCATCAGTTGTGTTGTGCAGAAGTCTGGTGGATACACAGCTGAGACCAACTGAATAGACTGTAAAGGCACTGCCACACTTAGCGATCGCACCAGCGATCACCACAACGACTTAACCTGGCGAGATCGCTAGTGCGATCGCTAGTTAGATTCCAAACACAACTCATCAGCGATCTGTGATTCCAAACACAACTCATCAGCAATCTGTGATTCCAAACACAACTCATCAGCGATCTGTATAACGACCTCTGCGGTCGTTGGGAAAACCTAGTCCCACCTGCGATGCTGATGAAGTCACTCATAAAGGGTGTCACACTCAGCGATTCAGGCTCACCAGCGGGACACCAACGACCAAAAAACGGCTCAGAACGTTCATAAGCGAGCAGTGACATCTCAGCAGGGGCCACATCGCTGCTACATGTCACACACAGCTAAGTCGCTAACGAGATCGCTACTGCGTCATAAATGGAACTCCTTCAAGATTGCTGAAAGACCATTTCCGGTGACTACCTCTTGAAGCTCATCAAGAGAATGCCAAGAGTATGCAAAGCTGTTATCAAAGCAAAAGGTGGCTACTTTGAAGAACCTAGAATATAAGACATATTTTCAGTTGTTACACACTTTTTTGTTATGTATATAATTACACATGTGTTAATTCATAGTTTTGATGCCTTCAGTGTGAATTTACAATTTTAAAAGTCACGAAAATACAGAAAAATCTTTAACCCCTTCAAGACCCAGCCTATTTTGACCTTAAAGACCTTGCCATTTTTTGCAATTCTGACCAGTGTCCCTTTATGAGGTAATAACTCAGGAACGCTTCAACGGATCCTAGCGATTCTGAGACTGTTTTTTCGTGACATATTGGGCTTCATGTTAGTGGTAAATTTAGGTCGATAATTTTTGCGTTTATTTGTGAAAAAAATGGAAATTTGGCGAAAATTCTGAAAATTTTGTAATTTTCAAATTTTTAATTTTTATTCTGTTAAACCAGAGAGTTATGTGGCACAAAATAGTTAATAAATAACATTTCCCACATGTCTACTTTACATCAGCACAATTTTGGGAACAACATTTTTTTGTTAGGAAGTTATAAGGGTTAAAAGTTGACCAGCGATTTCTCATTTTTACAGCAAAATTTACAAAACCATTTTTTTTAGGGACCACCTCACATTTGAAGTCACTTTGAGGGGTCTATATGGCAGAAAATACCCAAAAGTGACACCTTTATAAAAACTGCACCCCTCAAGCTACTCAAAACTACATTCAAGAAGATTATTAACCCTTCAAGTGCTTCACAGGAACTAAAGCAACGTGGAAGGAAAAAATGGACATTTAATTTTTCCAACAAAAATTTTCTTTTAGCATCAATTTTTTCATTTTTACATGGGCATCAGGATAAAATGGATCCTAAAATTTGTTGGGCAATTTCTCCTGAGTACACAGATACCTCATATGTGGTCATAAACCACTGTTTGGGCGCACGGCAGGGCTCAGAAGGGAAGGAGCGCCATTTGACTTTTTGAATGGAAAATATGCTGGAATATTTAGCGGTTGCCATGTCGCATTTGGAGAGTTCCTGTGTGCCTAAACATTGGAGCTCCCCCACAAGTGACCCCATTTTGGAAACTAGACCCCCTAAGGAACTTATCTAGATGCATAGTGATCACTTTGAACCCCCACGTGCTTCACAAATTGATCTGTAAAAAAAAGAAAGTACTTTTTTTTCACAAAAATTTTCTTTTAGCCTCAGTTTTTTCATTTTCACATGGGCAACAGTATAAATTGGATCCTAAAATTTGTTGGGCAATTTCTCCTGAGTACACAGATACCTCATATGTGGTCATAAACCACTGTTTGGGCGCACGGCAGGGCTCAGAAGGGAAGGAGCGCCATTTGACTTTTTGAATGGAAAATATGCTGGAATATTTAGCGGTTGCCATGTAGCATTTGGAGAGTCCCTGTGTGCCTAAACATTGGAGCTCCCCCACAAGTGACCCCATTTTGGAAACTAGACGCCCTAAGGAACTTATCTAGATGCATAGTGAGCACTTTGAACACCCAGGTGCTTCACAAATTGATCCGTAAAAAAAAGAAAGTACTTTTTTTTCACAAAAATTTTCTTTTAGCCTCAGTTTTTTTCATTTTCACATGGGCAACAGTATAAATTGGATCCTAAAATTTGTTGGGCAATTTCTCCTGAGTACACAGATACCTCATATGTGGTCATAAACCACTGTTTGGGCGCACGGCAGGGCTCAGAAGGGAAGGAGCGCCATTTGACTTTTTGAATGGAAAATATGCTGGAATATTTAGCGGTTGCCATGTCGCATTTGGAGAGTCCCTGTGTGGCTAAACATTGGAGCTCCCCCACAAGTGACCCCATTTTGGAAACTAGACGCCCTAAGGAACTTATCTAGATGCATAGTGAGCACTTTGAACACCCAGGTGCTTCACAAATTGATCCGTAAAAAAAAGAAAGTACTTTTTTTTCACAAAAATTTTCTTTTAGCCTCAGTTTTTTTCATTTTCACATGGGCAACAGTATAAATTGGATCCTAAAATTTGTTGGGCAATTTCTCCTGAGTACACAGATACCTCATATGTGGTCATAAACCACTGTTTGGGCGCACGGCAGGGCTCAGAAGGGAAGGAGCGCCATTTGACTTTTTGAATAGAAAATATGCTGGAATATTTAGCGGTTGCCATGTCGCATTTGGAGAGTCCCTGTGTGCCTAAACATTGGAGCTCCCCCACAAGTGACCCCATTTTGGAAACTAGACCCCCTAAGGAACTTATCTAGATGCATAGTGAGCACTTTGAACTCCCAGGTGCTTCACAAATTGATCCGTAAATAAAAGAAAGTACTTTTTTTTCACAAAAATTTTCTTTTAGCCTCAGTTATTTTCATTTTCACATAGGCAACAGTATAAATTGGATCCTAAAATTTGTTGGGCAATTTCTCCTGAGTACACAGATACCTCATATGTGGTCATAAACCACTGTTTGGGCACACGGCAGGGCTCAGAAGGGAAGGAGCGCCATTTGACTTTTTGAATGGAAAATATGCTGGAATATTTAGCGGTTGCTATGTCGCATTTGGAGAGTCCCTGTGTGCCTAAACATTGGAGCTCCCCCACAAGTGACCCCATTTTGGAAACTAGACCCCCTAAGGAACTTATCTAGATGCATAGTGAGCACTTTGAACCCCCACGTGCTTCACAAATTGATCCGTAAAAAAAAGAAAGTACTTTTTTTTTCACAAAAATTTTCTTTTAGCCTCAGTTATTTTCATTTTCACATGGGCAACAGTATAAATTGGATCCTAAAATTTGTTGGGCAATTTCTCCTGAGTACACAGATACCTCATATGTGGTCATAAACCACTGTTTGGGCGCACTGCAGGGCTCAGAAGGGAAGGAGCGCCATTTGACTTTTTGAATGGAAAATATGCTGGAATATTTAGCGGTTGCCATGTCGCATTTGGAGAGTTCCTGTGTGCCTAAACATTGGAGCTCCTCCACAAGTGACCCCATTTTGGAAACTAGACGCCCTAAGGAACTTATCTAGATGCATAGTGAGCACTTTGAACCCCCAGGTGCTTCACAGAAGTTTATAACGCAGAGCCGCGAAAATAAAAAATCATTTTTTTTTTCTCAAAAAATGATTTTTTAGCCCACTGTTTTTTATTTTCACAATGGTTACAGGAGAAATTGGACCCCAAAAGTTGTTGTCCAGTTTCTCCTGAGTACGCTAGTACCCCATATGTGGGGGGGAACCACTGTTTGGGCACACGTCAGGGCTCGGAAGGGATGTAGTGACACTTTGAAATGCCGACTTGATGGAATGGTCTGCGGGCATCTTGTTACGTTTGCAGAGCCCCTGATGTGCCTAAACAGTAGAAACTCCCCACAAGTGACCCCATTTTGGAAACTAGACACCGCAAAGAACTTATCTAGATGTGTGGTGAGCACTTTGAACCCCCAAGGGCTACACAGAAGTTTATAACGCCCGGGCATGAAAATAAAAAAATCATATTTTTTCCACAATCAGGATCTTTTAGTCCCCAATTTTTTTATTTTCCCAAGGGTAACATGAGAAATTAGACCCCAAAAGTTGTTGTCCAATTTGTCCTGAGTATGCTGATATCCCATATGTGGGAGAAAACTACTGTATGGGCACACGTCGGGGCTCGGATGGGAAATAGTGACGTTTTGAAATGCCCACTTGATGGAATGGTCTTCGGGCGTCATGTTACGTTTGCAGAGTCCCTGATGTGCCTAAACAGTAGAAACTCCCCACAAGTGACCCCATTTTGGAAACTAGATCCCCCAAGGAACTCCTATAGATGTGTGATAAGCACTTTGAATCTCCAAGTTCTTCACAGAAGTTTATAACGCAGAGCCGTGAAAATATAAAATCATTTTTTTTCCACAAAAATAATTTTTAGTCCCCAATTTTTTTTCCCAATGTTAACAGGAGAAATTAGAACCCCCAAAGTTGTTGTGCAATTTTTCCCCGAGTACGCTGATACCCATATGTGGGGATAAACCACTGTTTGGGCATACGTCGGGGCTTGGAATAAAGGGAGCACTGTTTGACTTTTTGAACGCAAAATTTGCAGGAATCAATGGTGGCGCCATGTCGCGTATGGAGACCCCCTGATGTGCCTAAATAGTGGAAACCCCTCAATTCTAACTCCAACCCTAACCCCAACACACCCCTAACCCCAACCCTAACCCCTACACACACCTAACCCTAATACAAACCCTAATCATAACCCTAACCCCAACACACCCCTAACCCTAATCCCAACTCTAACCAACCTAAACCTAACTAACAAGCCTAACCCTAATTCCAACCCTAACCCTAATTCCAACCCTAACCCAAATTCCAACCCTAACCGTAATTCTAACCTTAACCCTAATGCTAACCCTAACCCTAGTTCTAACCCTAAGGCTGGGTTCATATTGCGTTTTACCAGCCCGTTCAACACGTAGCGGTGACCGGCTGGTAACGGTATAGCATAACGCGATCGCGTTATGCTATACCCGCTAGCGCAGATGAATCAGCGGATAATCAGCCGCGGATCCGCAGCAAAATCCGCCGCCGATCTGCAGCGAATCAGCAGCGAAATCCGCCGCGGATCAGCAGCGAAATCAGCCGCGGATCAGCAGCGAAATCAGCCGCGGATCAGCAGCGAAATCAGCCGCGATCAGTAGCGAAATTAGCCGCGGATAGCAGAGAAATCCGCTGCGATCCGCAGCGAATCAGCAGCAAAATCAGTCGTGGATCAGCAGCGAAATCCGCCGCGGAATCAGCAGCAAAATCAGTCGCGGATCCGCGCGAACCAGCAGCGAAATCCGCCGCGGATCAGCAGCGAAATCCGCCGCGGATCAGCAGCGAAATCCGCCGCGGATCAGCAGCGAAATCAGCAGCGGATCAGCAGCGAAATCAGCCACGGATCAGCAGCGAAAATGCGCTGCAGATCCGAGCGAAAACAGCAGCAAAATCAGTCCGTGATCAGCAGCGAAATCCGCTGCGATCAGCAGCGAAATCCGCCGCGAATCAGCAGGCGAAATCAGCCGCGGAATCCGCCGCGGATCAGCAGCGAAATCCGCCGCGGATCAGCAGCGAAATCAGCCGCGGATCAGCAGCGAAATCAGCCGCGGATCAGCAGCGAAATCAGCCGCGGATCAGCAGCGAAATCAGCAGCGAAATCAGCCGCGGATCAGCAGCGAAATCAGCCGCGGATCAGCAGCGAAATCAGCCGCGGATCAGTAGCGAAATCAGCCGCGGATCAGCAGCGAAATCCGCTGCGGATCCGCAGCGAATCAGCAGCAAAATCAGTCGCGGATCAGCAGCGAAATCCGCCGCGATCAGCAGCAAAATCAGCCGCGGATCCGCAGCGAATCAGCAGCGAAATCCACCGCGGATCAGCAGCGAAATCCGCCGCGGATCAGCAGCGAAATCAGCCGCGGATCAGCAGCGAAATCAGCCGCGGATCAGCAGCGAAATCAGCCGCGGATCAGCAGCGAAATCAGCCGCGGATCAGCAGCGAAATCAGCCGCGGATCAGCAGCGAAATCAGCGCGGATCAGCACGAATCAGCAGCAAAATCAGTCGTGGATCAGCAGCGAAATCAGCCGCGGATCCGCAGCGGATCAGCAGCGAAATCAGCAGCGAATCAGCAGCGAAATCAGCCGCGATCGCAGCGGAATCAGCAGCGAAATCCGCAGCGGATCAGCAGCGAAATCCGCTGCGAATCAGCAGCGAAAATCAGCCGCGGATCCGCCGCGGATCAGCAGCGAAATCCGCTGCGGATTCGCAGCGAAATCAGTCGTGGATCCGCAGCGAAATCAGTCGCGGATCCGCAGCGAAATCAGTTGCGGATCAGCAGCGAAATCCGCTGCGGATCTGCAGCGAAATCCGCCGCGGATCCGCAGCGAAATCCGCCACACGTTGCGTATTTTGCTGCGGATCCGCGGCGTATTTTGCTGCGGATCCGCGGCGGATTTCGCTGCTGATCTGCGGCGATATCGCTGCGCATCCGCGGCTGATTTCGCTGCTGATCCGCCGCGGATCAGCAGCGAAATCCGCGCGGATCCGCAGCAAAATACGCCGCGGATCCGCAGCAAAATACGCCGCGGATCCGCAGCAAAATCCGCAACGTGTGCACAGGGCCTAATAGGAAAAAAAAAAAAAAAAAAATCTTTATTTTTTTTATTTGTCCCTACCTATGATAAAGGGGGGGTTCATTTACTTTTTTTATTTTGATCACTGTGACAGTTTATCACAGCGATCAAAATAAATTTTTGGACACTGGGGGGCGCACTGCGCATGCGCCGGCCGGCGGGCGCACTGCGCATGCGCCCGCCATTTTCCAAGATGGCGGCGCCCATGAAGAGGCCCGGGCGGACGCCGGGACCGATCCAGGGACATCGGTGGATCGGGAGAGGTGAGTAGGGTGGTCGGAAGGTTAGGGGGGGGATCGGAAGGTGGGGGCACCGGAGCAAAGGAGGAGGGGAGCTGTTAGTGACGGCGGTGACCGATCGCTGCCATCTTTCGGTGGCGGCGGCCGATCGCCGCCGTGACTACGTGTGGGGGGGGTCAGGTCTCGGTGTCCAGCCATGGCAGATGCTATTGCAGCATCGGCCATGGCTGGATTGTAATATTTCACCAATTAAATTGGTGAAATATTACAGATTGCTCTGATTGGCTGTTTCACTTTTAACAGCCAATCAGAGCGATCGTGGCCACGGGGGGGGTTAAGCCAACCCCCCTGTGGTGAAGCACAAAGGGTCCTGTAACTGCGGGTCGGGTGACCTTTGAGTGACCCCGGTCTCCCGGCCCGCAGGAACACGATCCTTTCATGACGCAGGGTATGCGTCATAGGTTCGGAATGGCACCGACTTTCATGACGCATACGCTGTGTCAAAGGTCGGGAAGGGGTTAAATGAGGTGTCCAAATTTTTGGTCTGTACTGTATACACATATATGTGTGGTGTGTGTGTGTGTGTGTGTGTGTCTCCGAATTCGATACATCTATGTATTCTAGTATTCTATGCTTATACAGTACAGGCCAAAAGTTTGGACACACCTTCTCATTCAAAGATTTTTCTGTATTTTTATGGCTATGAAAATTGTAGAATCACACTAAAGGCATCAAAATTATGAATTAACACATGTGGAATTATACATTACACTTTACAAAAAAGTGTGAAACAACTGAAAATTTGTCTTATATTCTAGGTTCTTCAAAGTAGCCACCTTTTGCTTTAATTAGTGCCTTGCATGCAGAAAAGGTGAACGGATGGATTCTACATGCCTGGTTCCCACCGTGAAGCATGGAGGAGATGGTGTGATGATGTGGGGGTGCTTTGCTGGTGACACTGTTAGGGATTTATTCAAAATTGAAGGCATAGTGAACCAGAATGGCTACCACAGCATCTTGCAGCGGCATGTTATTCCATCCGGTTTGCGTTTAGTTGGACCATCATTTATTTTTCAACAGGACAATGACCCAAAACACACCTCCAGACTGTGTAAGGGCTATTTGACCAAGAAGGAGAGTGATGGGGTGCTATGCCAGATGACCCGGCCTCCACAGTCACCAGACCTGAACCCAATCGAAATAGTTTGGTGTGAGCTGGACCGCTCACCGCTTCACTTTTGAATAAATCCCCAACAGTGTCACCAGCAAAGCACCCCACACCATCACACCACCTCCTCCATGCTTCACGGTGGGAACTAGGCATGTAGAGTCCATCCGTTCACCTTTTCTGAATGAAAAGCAGTAATCAAAGCAAAAGGTGGCTACTTTGAAGAACCTAGAATATAAGACATACTTTCAGTTGTTTCACACTTTTTTCTAAAGTGTAATGTATAATTCCACATGTGTTAATTCATAGTTTTGATGCTTTCAGTGTGATTCTACAATTTTCATAGTCATGAAAATACAGAAAAATCTTTGAATGAGAAGGTGTGTCCAAACTTTTGGTCTGTACTGTATATCTATTCCATCTATTCTATTATAATTTGTCACTCTGATTTTACTGTATGCGCACATCTATGTATTCTATGTTTATATATCTATTCCATCTATTCTATTATAATTTGTCACTCTGATTTTATTGTATGCGTCACACGAATTGATGGCTTTTCAAAAGACATCAGTGCGTTAAAAATCGGACAGCACTCGCATAGTCCGAGTGCTGTGCGATTTTTTTTCTCGCACCCATAGGCTTGCATTGGCGAGTCTTGGTGCCAATCACAGCCTGCTGCGATTTTACACGCACGTCTAATACGCCTGAGGAAAAAAAAAAAAAAAGCTGATGTGGGCTACCCCATAGATTAACACTGGGCCGAGTGTTATGCGATGATTTCTCGCATAGCACTTGACTGTCTCCTTCGGTAGGTGTGACTCCGGCCTAACATTTGACCACATAAGTTTTGGAGTATTTCAGGTTTTGCTAACTATTGCTCGTTTGCATTTTTAATGTGGTGGAACAATTAGAAATGATCCATTAAATTGCTTTCTTCAGAAGTCATTTCAGGTCTCTATGGATGGAAAAATTAATGTGGTACTCTGATTTTTTGAACATTGCCTGGATTCTCAGACTCATCAGTACAGTCTACTACTAAACTGCTATGTAAACCTGCTTCTAGGAGGATTTTCCATGTCTTGTTGGTTTCCTGCATAGTCTGCAAGAGTGACGGCTATGCCACACTAAACAGCGTCGCTAACGAGATCGCTAAAAAACGTCACTATTTAGCGATCTCGTTAGTGACGTTGTTCAGTGTGGCATGTAGCAACGACGTGGCCCCTGCTGAGATCCTGCTGTGATCTCGTTCGTCGCTGACATCGGTCCGGACCCTATTTTTATCGTCGGCGTCCCGCTGGTAAGTATATATCGCTGAGTGTGGCACCTTTTTTTAGCGATTTAGCGGTATTTTTGTACCGCTAAAGTCGTTAAGGAGATCGCTAACCGCGATAGCGTCCTTAACGACATCACTAAATTAAGCCGCTACTAGCGATATTGAAACTATCCCGCTAGCGATCGCATTAGTATGCGTCGTTATCGTGATCGCTAGCGGAATAGTTTAGTGTGGCAGTACCTTGAGAGGTGACGCCTACTAATCAGAGTAAAATTAAATATCTGTACTCATGAGAACACATTTTCATAGCGATAGCAATGTATATACTGATAGCCATAGTACAGCAGTACATCATACACAAACCCAATGCGACAGTGTAAAATGTCAAGAAAATAATATTACAATGATATGGAAATCAGTGGTTAGCACTATACTACTGTATAGGGCAGCATGTTGGCCCAGTGGATAGCAGTGCACCGTATAGGGGGCAGCACATTGGCTTGGTGGCAGCACGTTGGCTCAGTGGTTAGCACTGTACTGTATAGGGCAGCACGGTGGCTCAGTGGTAAGCAGTGTACTGTACAGGGCAGCATGGTGGCTCAGCAATTAGCACTGTACTGTGTATAAGGTAGCACAGTGGCTTGGTGGTTAGCACTGTACTATATACAGGGCAGCACGGTGGCTCAGTGGTTAGTACTGTACTGCATATAGGGCAGCATGGTGACTCAGTGGTTAGAACTGTACTACTGGGTTTCTCCGAAAATAACTGTCTTGTAACAATCCACATTTATTCTTGAGCAAATAAAATAAAAAAAAAAAAAAAACATTTATTCAAATATAATCATTTGATCACATTCTGCAACAGCATACAGTTGTGCTCAAAAGTTTACATACCCTGGCAGAAAAAAGCACAGGAAACTTGGTCAAAGTTGAAGGAAAGATTTATGCAGCATGTTATCAGCAAATACTGGAGGCAAATTTGAGATCAAAAACCCGGAAGCTGTGCATGGGACGTACTTGGACGTTCCAACATGACAAGGATCCAAAAAACAAAGCCAAGTCGACCTGTCATAGGCTACAGCAGAACAAAGTGAAGGTTCTGCATTTCTGTCTCCTGACCTCAATATCATTGAGCCACTCTGGGGAGATCTCAAGCGCGCAGTTCATGCTAGACAGCTCAGGAATTTACAGGAACTGGAAGCTTTTTGCCAAGAAGAGTGGGCAGCTTTACCATCTGAGAAAATGAAGAACCTCATCCACAACTACCTCAAAAGACTTCAAGCTGTCATGGATGTTAGAGGGGGCAATACAAGATATTAAGAAATGGGTGTGTGAACTTTTGATCAGGGTCATTTGGAAGTTTTGGGTTGTCATTATGATATGATTTAAAAAGAGAAAACACAGTAGTTTGGCAATAAATAGCTTCACCCAACCACTAACCATGAGTGGAGAAAAAGTTTTGGTGTTATCATTCATATTCTCTGAAAAAAGGCCAAGAAAGCAAAAATTCTGCCGCTGTGGCATGTAAACTTTTGAGCACAACTGTAACTCTCCAAACCCTGAATTCTATCATTAATTTCTTGAGATCCCATTTCCTTTTCAGATAAGAAAATGTGCAACTGAACCAGTAATAGGATAAACACCAAATTAAAATGTATTAACAATATATATTGGCCAGTAGATGGCACCACATAGGAGCAAATAAATAGGTAAATAGGGTAAGGTAGAAAGGTATGAAGAACAAATAAATGGTATGAACATACAAATTACTTTAGTAACCCTAAGTGGAGTATTCATCAAAATATATGACCTACAATTTCCAAAAGGAATTTTACCTAACATGTATATGACAGATGTGGTATCAATTCCTTTTGGAAATTGTAGGCCTTATCACTTGATGAATAACTCCACTAAAGCCCCGTCTCACACAGCGATCTCGCTAGCGAGATCGCTGCTGAGTCACTAGTTTTGTGACGCAACAGTGATCTCCCCAGCGATATCGCTGTGTGTGACATTCAGCGACGATCAGCCCCCCTGCTGGGTATCGCTGATCGTCGCTGAATGTCCTGGACATTTTTTTGATCGCTGGTCTCCCGCTGGCCAGAACGCATCGCTGCTTGTGACAGGCGGGAGACCAGCGATCCGCTGGTAACCAAGGTACACAGAGGGTTTCCAGGCGTGGGGCTGTGCCTGGAAACCCGCTGTGTACCTTGGATACCAGCGCCCTGATGCAGGGAGCTGGTAACCGAGGTACACAGCGGGTTTCCAGGCACCGCGCAGCGCCTGGAAACCCGAAGGTGTACCTTGGTTACCAGCGGATCGCTGGTCTCCCGCCTGTCACAAGCAGCGATGCGTTCTGGCCAGCGGGAGACCAGCGATCAAAAAAATGTCCAGGACATTCAGCGACGATCAGCGATACCCAGCAGGGGGGCTGATCGTCGCTGAATGTCACACACAGCGATATCGCTGGGGAGATCACTGTTGCGTCACAAAACTAGTGACTCAGCAGCGATCTCGCTTTTTTTACATCAATTAAGGAATTTACTCCAAAGACCCTGTGAAAACATCACAAAACATTACCAGAGCCCAATCAGAGGGCAATAAAACTTTCACACTCCTTATCTATGAACTGTTCCAATATTTATGTTCATCTCTATCTCCCATAATGACAGTTCTGCTTTACGTCACTTGTCTTACCTATTGCATTTTTTCTGTGCTGTGTGGTGTATAAATATGTGATTCTTCAGATTTTGTATTAGTTTAGCCTGATGAAGAGACCTGAGTAGTCTCGAAAGCTTGCAATTTGTTACCATCTTTTCAGTTAGCCATTAAAAGGTATCAACCACTGAGGACTCTCAACTCTAAAGGTTTTTCTTTAATCAATCAGGAGTTTAAAAAAATAGCATGGGGCAAACAGACTCCGAGAATTAAACTGGAAACATTGCAAAGAAATAAAACATTGGGATTGCTCACGGTTCCTAACCCATGGGTATATTATGCAGCATTTCAGTTTCAACATATTTGGGGATGGGACGACCCTGGGGGAGGAGGAGCTCAGCGTATGTTGCTGCAGCACTATTTTCAATCGGATAAACTCTATGAGGTATTGGAGGCGCATAAGTTTAGGACAATTGGAGGCAAAATACCTTCTCTGCTGTTATGTCATAAACTTTGGGGGACGGTGAAAAAATAACAAGAAATAATTTACTTCATTATGGAACACTCCATGGCTTACAAATCTATACCAACTAGTGGGATTTGGCTCCTGGAGCACCAAGGGTTTAAACAGACTAAATCAAGTGCTGATAGGTGATGTGATTAAGGAATTCTCAAGCGAATATGGGTTACCTACCTTTGAATTCTATAAATACTTACAATTTAGACACGCATATTGGGCGGACGGAATTGTTTTGGAAGGAGAGGTATCTAGAAACTCAATAATACAGAGAATAGCTAATCTACACAGTTCTTCTGGACTGATCTCATTGCTTTATAACGTTCTTTTAGACATTATATTGACAAACCAGCCGATGTGATCAAAAGAGAAATGGGAGAGTGCAATGGGACCCATAGAGGAAAATCACTGGTCAGATATACTGGAAAGAGTTCCACAGCTGTCTTTAAGTGAATCCCATAGACTATCCCATATATATATATATATGTGATACACCAGGTATACCGGAAACCTCAATTCTTATTTAACATAGGATTTTGGTCAAGTCCCTACTGTCCTAGATGCAAAACTAACATAGCAGATATGCTTCATATGATGTGGAACTGTCCTAACTAGGTGTCCTTTTGGAGGAGTGTTGTAGCAACGATTAACAGTTTATTCAGTTGATGTAGAGCTTACCCCATTAGTTTGTATATTGGGATATGTTAAAGATCTGTCTATTGATGAGTACGGCAAAATTGCGGCGGTACGTATGTTATATATTGCAAGAAAATTGATAGCCCAAAAATGGATAGCTGATCAGGAGCCTATGATATCAGAATTTACTGATAAAGTTAACTGGTTAGTAAATTTGGAAAAAGGCATATACCTAAAAAGAGATGCTATCTCTAAATTTGACAAGATAGGTCTATGGATTGATGGCTCTGGTTTGATATCTAGGGAACTGAGGAGATTTTGCCTCGGCTTGCTTTGAGTTATGATTATATGATGCCTTAAATTAAACTTCTTTGAAAATTAATAAAAATGCTATTAGGGTTTTCACAAGTTATATGTAATTGGTTTGACTACTGTTACTATGTTCAAATATTTGTTCATCCAATTATACTGGTTTTGCTGAGCCAAGATGTATAAATAACTCATGAATAATGCTTCTTAAGGTTGGGGGTGGAGAACTGTTTCTCCAATGTTTGTCTGGTTGTTATTTTTCTCTTTGTGTTAATTTTTATAAAATTCAATAAAAAAAACATTTGATTTAAAAAAAAAATTACAATTATTCTCTATGTACTTGGACTGATTGCTAATACAGGTTTACCCCCAAACAAATGCAGACACCCCCAAAAGCATTGCACTCACCATATATCAAACAATTAGATTTAGCAAGTGATGGGCTCGCCTCTCACACTCAAATCTGCGTCACCGGCAGGGTCCCCCTGGTGACTGGAAAAAGTATAATTAGCACTCCAAAGCAAAGTGACACCAGATCTGTGTAGGAGAGCTGCAGTGCAATGCAGCCGGAATAATGAGGACCTGACAGTGAAGCAGAAAGCCCATCCACCATCGGCACTTGCCAATTGTAAGTGTTTGGGTTTGGTGATTGCGATTCTTTTGGGGGTATCGGATTTCTTTAATGAAGGGTCCTGCTTTATTTTTTTCACTTTTTTTTACCTGGCTTGAAACTTTCTTATGAATCGCAACAAGGGCTTATTTTTGGAGTAGGGTTTAGATTTTACACACAAAAATCATGCATGTATGTAAAAATATATAGGTTTGGAGTGTTCTATAATATATGACAGCACAGTTGCTCAGTGGTTAACACTGTACTGTATATATGGCAGCAAGATACCTCAGTGGTCAGCACTGTACTGTATATAGGGCGCA
>JARQOD010000003.1:409748248-409905349 GCA_033576555.1 Oophaga sylvatica
GGGTGCTTTCTGGTGACATGTTGGGATTTATTCAAAATTGAAAGGATAGTGAACCAAATGGCTACCACAGCATTTGCAGCGGCATGTTATTCCATCCGGTTTGCGTTTAGTTGGACCATCATTTATTTTCAACAGGACAAGACCCAAAACACACCCCAGACTGTGTAAGGGATTTGACCAGAAGGGAGGATGGGGTCTATGCCAGATGACCCGGGCCTCCCATCACCAGACCTGAACCCAATCGAAATAGTTTGGTTGAGTGGACCGCTCACCGTTCATTTTGAAAAATCCCCAACAGTGACAGCAAAGCACCCCCCAACCATCCACCCCCCTCCATGCTTCACGGTGGGAACTAGGCATGTGGTCCATATTCACCTTTTTGAATAAAAGCAGTTTCAAAGAAAAGGTGGCTACTTTGAAGAACTAGAATAAAGACAACTTTTCATTTGTTTCACACTTTTTTCTAAAGTTAATGTATAATTCCCATGTTTAATTCATGTTTTGATGCTTTCAGGTGATTCTAAATTTTCAAGCATGAAAATACAGAAAAATCTTTGAAGAGAGGTGTTCCAATTTTGGTCTGTACTGTATATCTATTCCATCTATTCTATTATAATTTGTACTCTGATTTTACTGTATGCGCACATCTATGTATTCTATTGTTTATATATCTAGTCCATCTATTCTATTATAATTTGTCACTCTCTGATTTTTATTGTATGCGTCACACGATTGATGGCTTTTCAAAAGACATCAGTGCGTTAAAAATCGGAAGCACTCGCATAGTCCGAGTGCTGTTGCATTTTTTTCTCGCACCCATAGGCTTGCAATTGGCGAGTCTTGGTGCCAATCCAGCCTGCTGCGATTTTACACGCACGTCTAATACGCCTGAGGAAAAAAAAAAAAAAGCTGATGTGGGCTACCCATAGATTAACACTGGGCGAGTGTTATGCGATGATTTCTCGCATAGCACTTGACTGTCTCCTTCGGTAGGTGTGACTCCAGCCTAACATTTGACCACTTAAGTTTTGGAGTATTTCAGGTTTTGCTAACTATGCTCGTTTGCATTTTTAATGTGGTGGAACAATTAGAAATGATCCATTAAATTGCTTTCTTCAGATGTCATTTCAGGTCTCTATGGATGGAAAAATTAATGTGGTACTCTGTTTTTTTTGAACATTGCCTGGATTCTCAGACTCATCAGTACAGTCTACTACTAAACTGCTATGTAAACCTTCTAGGAGGATTTTCCATTGTCTTGTTGGTTTCCTGCATAGTCTGCAAGATGACGGCTATGCCACACTAAACAGCGTCGCTAACGAGAATCGCTAAAAAATCAGCCGCGGATCAGCAGCGAATCAGCGCGATCAGCAGCGAAATCAGCCGCGGATCAGCAGCGAAATCAGCGCGGATCAGCAGCGAAATCAGCCGCGGATCAGTAGCGAAATCAGCCGCGGATCAGCAGCGATCAGCAGCAAAATCAGTCGTGGATCAGCAGCGAAATCAGCCGCGGATCCGCAGCGGATCAGCAGCGAAATCAGCCGCGAATCAGCAGCGAAATCAGCCGCGATCCGCAGCGAAATCCGCAGCGGATCAGCAGCGAAATCCGCTGCGAATCAGCAGCGAAAATCAGCCGCGGATCCGCCGCGGATCAGCAGCGAAATCCGCTGCGATTCGCAGCGAAATCAGTCGGGATCCGCAGCGAAATCAGTCGCGGATCCGCAGCGAAATCAGTTGCGGATCAGCAGCGAAATCCGCTGCGGATCTGCAGCGAAAATCCGCCGCGGATCCGCAGCGAAATCCGCCACCCGTTGCGTATTTTGCTGCGGATCCGCGGCGTTATTTTGCTGCGGATCCGCGGCGGATTTCGCTGCTGATCTGCGGCGGAATCGCTGCGCATCCGCGGCTGATTTCGCTGCTGATCCGCGCGGATCAGCAGCGAAATCCGCCGCGGATCCGCAGCAAAAATACGCCGCGGATCTGCAGCAAAATCCGCAACGTGTGCACAGGGCCTAATAGGAAAAAAAAAAAAAAAAATCTTTATTTTTTTTATTTGTCCCTACCTATGATAAAGGGGGGGGTTCATTTACTTTTTTTATTTGTTCACTGTGACAGTTTATCACAGCGATCAAAAAAATTTTTTGGACACTGGGGGGCGCACTGCGCATGCGCCGGCGGGGCACTGGCATGCGCCCGCCATTTTCCAAGATGGCGGCGCCCAATGAAGAGGCCCAGGCGGACGCCGGGACCGATCCAGGGACATCGGTGGATCGGGAGAGGTGAGTAGGGTGGTCGGAAGGTTAGGGGGGGGATCGGAAGGTGGGGGCACCCGGAGCAAAGGAGGAGGGGTGCTGTTAGTGACGGCGGTGACGATTCGCTGCCATCTTTTCGGTGGCGGCGGCCGATCGCCGCCGGACTACGTGTGGGGGGGTCAGGTCTCGGTGTCCAGCCATGGCAGATGCTATTGCAGCATCGGCCATGGCTGGATTGTAATATTTCACCAATTAAATTGGTGAAATATTAAGATTGCTCTGATTGGCTGTTTCACTTTTAACAGCCAAATCAGAGCGATCGTGGCCTGGGGGGTTTAAGCCAACCCCCTGTGGTGAAGCACAAAGGGTCCTGTAACTGCGGGTCGGGTGACCTTTGAGTGACCCGGTCTCCCGGCCCGCAGGAACGCGATCCTTTCATGACGCAGGGTATGCGTCATAGGTCGGAATGGCACGACTTTCATGACGCATACGCGTGTCAAAGGTCGGGAAGGGGTTTAAATGAGGTGTCCAAATTTTTGGTCTGTACTGTATACACATTATTGTGTGTGTGTGGTTGTGTGTGGGTGTCTCCGAATTCGATTACATCTATGTATTCTAGTATTCTATGCTTATCAGTACAGGCCAAAAGTTTGGACACACCTTCTCATTTCAAAGATTTTTCTTTATTTTTAATGGCTATGAAAATTGTAGAAATCACACTAAAGGGCATCAAAATTATGAATTAACACATGTGGAATTATACATTACACATTACAAAAAAGTGTGAAACAACTGAAAATTTGTATTATATACTAGGTTCTTCAAGTAGCCACCCTTTTGCTTTAATTAGTGCCTTGCATGCAGAAAAGGTGACGGATGGACTCTACATGCCTGGTTCCCACCGTGAAGCATGGAGGAGATGGTGTGATGATGTGGGGGTGCTTTGCTGGTGACACTGTTAGGGATTTATTCAAAATTGAAGGCTAGTGAACCAGAATGGCTACCACAGCATCTTGCAGCGGCATGTTATTCCATCCGGTTTTGCGTTTAGTTGGACCATCATTTATTTTTCAACAGGACAATGACCCAAAACACACCTCCAGACTGTGTAAGGGCTATTGACCAAGAAGGAGAGTGATGGGGTGCTATGCCAGATGACCCGGCCTCCACAGTCACCAGACCTGAACCCAATCGAAATAGTTTGGTGTGAGCTGGACCGCTCACCGCTTCACTTTTGAATAAAATCCCCAACAGTGTCACCAGCAAAGCACCCCCACACCATCACACCACCTCCTCCATGCTTCACGGTGGGAACTAGGCATGTAGAGTCCATCCGTTCACCTTTTCTGAATGAAAAGCAGTAATCAAAGCAAAAGGTGGCTACTTTGAAGAACCTAGAATATAAGACATACTTTCAGTTGTTTCACACTTTTTTCTAAAGTGTAATGTATAATTCCACATGTGTTAATTCATAGTTTTGATGCTTTCAGTGTGATTCTACAATTTTCATAGTCATGAAAATACAGAAAAATCTTTGAATGAGAAGGTGTGTCCAAACTTTTGGTCTGTACTGTATTATCTATTCCATCTATTCTATTATAATTTGTCACTCTGATTTTACTGTATGCGCACATCTATGTATTCTATGTTTATATATCTAGTCCATCTATTCTATTATAATTTGTCACTCTCTGATTTTATTGTATGCGTCACACGAATTGATGGCTTTTCAAAAGACATCAGTGCGTTAAAAATCGGACAGCACTCGCATAGTCCGAGTGCTGTGCGATTTTTTTTCTCGCACCCATAGGCTTGCATTGGCGAGTCTTGGTGCCAATCACAGCCTGCTGCGATTTTACACGCACGTCTAATACGCCTGAGGAAAAAAAAAAAAAAGCTGATGTGGGCTACCCCATAGATTAACACTGGGCCGAGTGTTATGCGATGATTTCTCGCATAGCACTTGACTGTCTCCTTCGGTAGGTGTGACTCCAGCCTAACATTTGACCACATAAGTTTTGGAGTATTTCAGGTTTTGCTAACTATTGCTCGTTTGCATTTTTAATGTGGTGGAACAATTAGAAATGATCCATTAAATTGCTTTCTTCAGAAGTCATTTCAGGTCTCTATGGATGGAAAAAATTAATGTGGTACTCTGATTTTTTGAACATTGCCTGGATTCTCAGACTCATCAGTACAGTCTACTACTAAACTGCTATGTAAACCTGCTTCTAGGAGGATTTTCCATGTCTTGTTGGTTTCCTGCATAGTCTGCAAGAGTGACGGCTTATGCCACACTAAACAGCGTCGCTAACGAGATCGCTAAAAAATCAGCCGCGGATCAGCAGCGAAATCAGCCGCGGATCAGCAGCGAAATCAGCCGCGGATCAGCAGCGAAATCAGCCGCGGATCAGCAGCGAAATCAGCCGCGGATCAGTAGCGAAATCAGCCGCGGATCAGCAGCGAATCAGCAGCAAAATCAGCCGCGGATCAGCAGCGAAATCAGCCGCGGATCCGCAGCGGATCAGACAGCGAAATCAGCCGCGAATCAGCAGCGAAATCAGCCGCGGATCCGCAGCGGATCAGCAGCGAAATCCGCAGCGGATCAGCAGCGAAATCCGCTGCGAATCAGCAGCGAAAATCAGCCGCGGATCCGCCGCGGATCAGCAGCGAAATCCGCTGCGGATTCGCAGCGAAATCAGTCGTGGATCCGCAGCGAAATCAGTCGCGGATCCGCAGCGAAATCAGTTGCGGATCAGCAGCGAAATCCGCTGCGGATCTGCAGCGAAATCCGCCGCGGATCCGCAGCGAAATCCGCCACACGTTGCGTATTTTGCTGCGGATCCGCGGCGTATTTTGCTGCGGATCCGCGGCGGATTTCGCTGCTGATCTGCGGCGGATATCGCTGCGCATCCGCGGCTGATTTCGCTGCTGATCCGCCGCGGATCAGCAGCGAAATCCGCCGCGGATCCGCAGCAAAATACGCCGCGGATCCGCAGCAAAATCCGCAACGTGTGCACAGGGCCTAATAGGAAAAAAAAAAAAAAAAAAAATCTTTATTTTTTTTATTTGTCCCTACCTATGATAAAGGGGGGGTTCATTTACTTTTTTTATTTTGATCACTGTGACAGTTTATCACAGCGATCAAAATAAATTTTTGGACACTGGGGGGCGCACTGCGCATGCGCCGGCCGGCGGGCGCACTGCGCATGCGCCCGCCATTTTCCAAGATGGCGGCGCCATGAAGAGGCCCAGGCGGACGCCGGGACCGATCCAGGGACATCGGTGGATCGGGAGAGGTGAGTAGGGTGGTCGGAAGGTTAGGGGGGGGATCGGAAGGTGGGGGGCACCGGAGCAAAGGAGGAGGGGAGCTGTTAGTGACGGCGGTGACCGATCGCTGCCATCTTTCGGTGGCGGCGGCCGATCGCCGCCGTGACTACGTGTGGGGGGGGTCAGGTCTCGGTGTCCAGCCATGGCAGATGCTATTGCAGCATCGGCCATGGCTGGATTGTAATATTTCACCAATTAAATTGGTGAAATATTACAGATTGCTCTGATTGGCTGTTTCACTTTTAACAGCCAATCAGAGCGATCGTGGCCACGGGGGGGTTAAGCCAACCCCCCTGTGGTGAAGCACAAAGGGTCCTGTAACTGCGGGTCGGGTGACCTTTGAGTGACCCCGGTCTCCCGGCCCGCAGGAACGCGATCCTTTTCATGACGCAGGGTTATGCGTCATAGGTCGGAATGGCACCGACTTTCATGACGCATACGCTGTGTCAAAGGTCGGGAAGGGGTTAAATGAGGTGTCCAAATTTTTGGTCTGTACTGTATACACATATATGTGGTGTGTGTGTGTGTGTGTGTGGTGTCTCCGAATTCGATACATCTATGTATTCTAGTATTCTATGCTTATACAGTACAGGCCAAAAGTTTGGACACACCTTCTCATTCAAAGATTTTTCTGTATTTTTATGGCTATGAAAATTGTAGAATCACACTAAAGGCATCAAAATTATGAATTAACACATGTGGAATTATACATTACACTTTACAAAAAAAGTGTGAAACAACTGAAAATTTGTATTATATACTAGGTTCTTCAAAGTAGCCACCTTTTGCTTTAATTAGTGCCTTGCATGCAGAAAAGGTGAACGGATGGACTCTACATGCCTGGTTCCCACCGTGAAGCATGGAGGAGATGGTGTGATGATGTGGGGGTGCTTTGCTGGTGACACTGTTAGGGATTTATTCAAAAATTGAAGGCATAGTGAACCAGAATGGCTACCACAGCATCTTGCAGCGGCATGTTATTCCATCCGGTTTGCGTTTAGTTGGACCATCATTTATTTTTCAACAGGACAATGACCCAAAACACACCTCCAGACTGTGTAAGGGCTATTTGACCAAGAAGGAGAGTGATGGGGTGCTATGCCAGATGACCCGGCCTCCACAGTCACCAGACCTGAACCCAATCGAAATGTTTGGTGTGAGCTGGACCGCTCACCGCTTCACTTTTGAATAAATCCCCAACAGTGTCACCAGCAAAGCACCCCCACACCATCACACCACCTCCTCCATGCTTCACGGTGGGAACTAGGCATGTAGAGTCCATCCGTTCACCTTTTCTGAATGAAAAGCAGTAATCAAAGCAAAAGGTGGCTACTTTGAAGAACCTAGAATATAAGACATACTTTCAGTTGTTTCACACTTTTTTCTAAAGTGTAATGTATAATTCCACATGTGTTAATTCATAGTTTTGATGCTTTCAGTGTGATTCTACAATTTTCATAGTCATGAAAATACAGAAAAATCTTTGAATGAGAAGGTGTGTCCAAACTTTTGGTCTGTACTGTATATCTATTCCATCTATTCTATTTATAATTTGTCACTCTGATTTTACTGTATGCGCACATCTATGTATTCTATGTTTATATATCTAGTCCATCTATTCTATTATAATTTGTCACTCTCTGATTTTATTGTATGCGTCACACGAATTGATGGCTTTTTCAAAAGAATCAGTGCGTTAAAAATCGGACAGCACTCGCATAGTCCGAGTGCTGTGCGATTTTTTTTCTCGCACCCATAGGCTTGCATTGGCGAGTCTTGGTGCCAATCACAGCCTGCTGCGATTTTACACGCACGTCTAATACGCCTGAGGAAAAAAAAAAAAAGCTGATGTGGGCTACCCCATAGATTAACACTGGGCCGAGTGTTATGCGATGATTTCTCGCATAGCATTGACTGTCTCCTTCGGTAGGTGTGACTCCAGCCTAACATTTGACCACATAAGTTTTGGAGTATTCAGGTTTGCAAAACTATTGCTCGTTTGCATTTTTAATGTGGTGGAACAATTAGAAATGATCCATTAAATTGCTTTCTTCAGAAGTCATTTCAGGTCTCTATGGATGGAAAAATTAATGTGGTACTCTGATTTTTTGAACATTGCCTGGATTCTCAGACTCATCAGTACAGTCTACTACTAAACTGCTATGTAAACCTGCTTCTAGGAGGATTTTCCATGTCTTGTTGGTTTCCTGCATAGTCTGCAAGAGTGACGGCTATGCCACACTAAACAGCGTCGCTAACGAGATCGCTAAAAAAAACGTCACTATTTAGCGATCTCGTTAGTGACGTTGTTCAGTGTGGCATGTAGCAACGACGTGGCCCCTGCTGAGATCCTGCTGTGATCTCGTTCGTCGCTGACATCGGTCCGGACCCTATTTTTATCGTCGGCGTCCCGCTGGTAAGTATATATCGCTGAGTGTGGCACCTTTTTTTAGCGATTTAGCGGTATTTTTTGTACCGCTAAAGTCGTTAAGGAGATCGCTAACCGCGATAGCGTCCTTAACGACATCACTAAATTAAGCCGCTACTAGCGATATTGAAACTATCCCGCTAGCGATCGCATTAGTATGCGTCGTTATCGTGATCGCTAGCGGAATAGTTTAGTGTGGCAGTACCTTGAGAGGTGACGCCTACTAATCAGAGTAAAATTAAATATCTGTACTCATGAGAACACATTTTCATAGCGATAGCAATGTATATACTGATAGCCATAGTACAGCAGTACATCATACACAAACCCAATGCGACAGTGTAAAATGTCAAGAAAATAATATTACAATGATATGGAAATCAGTGGTTAGCACTATACTACTGTATAGGGCAGCATGTTTGGCCCAGTGGATAGCAGTGCACCGTATAGGGGGCAGCACATTGGCTTGGTGGCAGCACGTTGGCTCAGTGGTTAGCACTGTACTGTATAGGGCAGCACGGTGGCTCAGTGGTAAGCAGTGTACTGTACAGGGCAGCATGGTGGCTCAGCAATTAGCACTGTACTGTGTATAAGGTAGCACAGTGGCTTGGTGGTTAGCACTGTACTATATACAGGGCAGCACGGTGGCTCAGTGGTTAGTACTGTACTGCATATAGGGCAGCATGGTGACTCAGTGGTTAGAACTGTACTACTGGGTTTCTCCGAAAATAACTGTCTTGTAACAATCCACATTTATTCTTGAGCAAATAAAATAAAAAATAAAAAAACATTTATTCAAATATAATCATTTGATCACATTCTGCAACAGCATACAGTTGTGCTCAAAAGTTTACATACCCTGGCAGAAAAAAGCACAGGAAACTTGGTCAAAGTTGAAGGAAAGATTTATGCAGCATGTTATCAGCAAATACTGGAGGCAAATTTGAGATCAAAAACCCGGAAGCTGTGCATGGGACGTACTTGGACGTTCCAACATGACAACGATCCAAAAAAACAAAGCCAAGTCGACCTGTCATAGGCTACAGCAGAACAAAGTGAAGGTTCTGGAGTGACCATTTCTGTCTCCTGACCTCAATATCATTGAGCCACTCTGGGGAGATCTCAAGTGTGCAGTTCATGCTAGACAGCTCAGGAATTTACAGGAACTGGAAGCTTTTTGCCAAGAAGAGTGGGCAGCTTTACCATCTGAGAAAATGAAGAACCTCATCCACAACTACCTCAAAAGACTTCAAGCTGTCATGGATGTTAGAGGGGGCAATACAAGATATTAAGAAATGGCGTGTGTGAACTTTTGATCAGGGTCATTTGGAAGTTTTGGGTTGTCATTATGATATGATTTAAAAAAAGAGAAAACACAGTAGTTTGGCAATAAATAGCTTCACCCAACCACTAACCATGAGTGGAGAAAAAGTTTTGGTGTTATCATTCATATTCTCTGAAAAAAGGCCAAGAAAGCAAAAATTCTGCCGCTGTGGCATGTAAACTTTTGAGCACAACTGTAACTCTCCAAACCCTGAATTCTATCATTAATTTCTTGAGATCCCATTTCCTTTTCAGATAAGAAAATGTGCAACTGAACCAGTAATAGGATAAACACCAAATTAAAATGTATTAACAATATATATTGGCCAGTAGATGGCACCACATAGGAGCAAATAAATAGGTAAATAGGGTAAGGTAGAAAGGTATGAAGAACAAATAAATGGTATGAACATACAAATTACTTTAGTAACCCTAAGTGGAGTATTCATCAAAATATATGACCTACAATTTCCAAAAGGAATTTTGCCTAACATGTATATGACAGATGTGGTATCAATTCCTTTTGGAAATTGTAGGCCTTATCACTTGATGAATAACTCCACTAAAGCCCCGTCTCACACAGCGATCTCGCTAGCGAGATCGCTGCTGAGTCACTAGTTTTGTGACGCAACAGTGATCTCCCCAGCGATATCGCTGTGTGTGACATTCAGCGACGATCAGCCCCCCTGCTGGGTATCGCTGATCGTCGCTGAATGTCCTGGACATTTTTTTGATCGCTGGTCTCCCGCTGGCCAGAACGCATCGCTGCTTGTGACAGGCGGGAGACCAGCGATCCGCTGGTAACCAAGGTACACAGAGGGTTTCCAGGCGTGGGGCTGTGCCTGGAAACCCGCTGTGTACCTTGGATACCAGCGCCCTGATGCAGGGAGCTGGTAACCGAGGTACACAGCGGGTTTCCAGGCACCGCGCAGCGCCTGGAAACCCGAAGGTGTACCTTGGTTACCAGCGGATCGCTGGTCTCCCGCCTGTCACAAGCAGCGATGCGTGCTGGCCAGCGGGAGACCAGCGATCAAAAAAATGTCCAGGACATTCAGCGACGATCAGCGATACCCAGCAGGGGGGCTGATCGTCGCTGAATGTCACACACAGCGATATCACTGGGGAGATCACTGTTGCGTCACAAAACTAGTGACTCAGCAGCGATCTCGCTTTTTTTACATCAATTAAGGAATTTACTCCAAAGACCCTGTGAAAACATCACAAAACATTACCAGAGCCCAATCAGAGGGCAATAAAACTTTCACACTCCTTATCTATGAACTGTTCCAATATTTATGTTCATCTCTATCTCCCATAATGACAGTTCTGCTTTACGTCACTTGTCTTACCTATTGCATTTTTTCTGTGCTGTGTGGTGTATAAATATGTGATTCTTCAGATTTTGTATTAGTTTAGCCTGATGAAGAGACCTGAGTAGTCTCGAAAGCTTGCAATTTGTTACCATCTTTTCAGTTAGCCATTAAAAGGTATCAACCACTGAGGACTCTCAACTCTAAAGGTTTTTCTTTAATCAATCAGAAGTTTAAAAAAATAGCATGGGGCAAACAGACTCCGAGAATTAAACTGGAAACATTGCAAAGAAATAAAACATTGGGATTGCTCACGGTTCCTAACCCATGGGTATATTATGCAGCATTTCAGTTTCAACATATTTGGGGATGGGACGACCCTGGGGGAGGAGGAGCTCAGCGTATGTTGCTGCAGCACTATTTTCAATCGGATAAACTCTATGAGGTATTGGAGGCGCATAAGTTTAGGACAATTGGAGGCAAAATACCTTCTCTGCTGTTATGTCATAAACTTTGGGGGACGGTGAAAAAATAACAAGAAATAATTTACTTCATTATGGAACACTCCATGGCTTACAAATCTATACCAACTAGTGGGATTTGGCTCCTGGAGCACCAAGGGTTTAAACAGACTAAATCAAGTGCTGATAGGTGATGTGATTAAGGAATTCTCAAAGCGAATATGGGTTACCTACCTTTGAATTCTATAAATACTTACAATTTAGACACACATATTGGGCGGACGGAATTGTTTTGGAAGGAGAGGTATCTAGAAACTCAATAATACAGAGAATAGCTAATCTACACAGTTCTTCTGGACTGATCTCATTGCTTTATAACGTTCTTTTAGACATTATATTGACAAACCAGCCGATGTGATCAAAAGAGAAATGGGAGAGTGCAATGGGACCCATAGAGGAAAATCACTGGTCAGATATACTGGAAAGAGTTCCACAGCTGTCTTTAAGTGAATCCCATAGACTATCCCATATATATATATATGTGATACACCAGGTATACCGGAAACCTCAATTCTTATTTAACATAGGATTTTGGTCAAGTCCCTACTGTCCTAGATGCAAAACTAACATAGCAGATATGCTTCATATGATGTGGAACTGTCCTAACTAGGTGTCCTTTTGGAGGAGTGTTGTAGCAACGATTAACAGTTTATTCAGTTGATGTAGAGCTTACCCCATTAGTTTGTATATTGGGATATGTTAAAGATCTGTCTATTGATGAGTACGGCAAAATTGCGGCGGTACGTATGTTATATATTGCAAGAAAATTGATAGCCCAAAAATGGATAGCTGATCAGGAGCCTATGATATCAGAATTTACTGATAAAGTTAACTGGTTAGTAAATTTGGAAAAAGGCATATACCTAAAAAGAGATGCTATCTCTAAATTTGACAAGATAGGTCTATGGATTGATGGCTCTGGTTTGATATCTAGGGAACTGAGGAGATTTTGCCTCGGCTTGCTTTGAGTTATGATTATATGATGCCTTAAATTAAACTTCTTTGAAAATTAATAAAAATGCTATTAGGGTTTTCACAAGTTATATGTAATTGGTTTGACTACTGTTACTATGTTCAAATATTTGTTCATCCAATTATACTGGTTTTGCTGAGCCAAGATGTATAAATAACTCATGAATAATGCTTCTTAAGGTTGGGGGTGGAGAACTGTTTCTCCAATGTTTGTCTGGTTGTTATTTTTCTCTTTGTGTTAATTTTTATAAAATTCAATAAAAAAAACATTTGATTTAAAAAAAAAATTACAATTATTCTCTATGTACTTGGACTGATTGCTAATACAGGTTTACCCCCAAACAAATGCAGACACCCCCAAAAGCATCGCACTCACCATATATCAAACAATTAGATTTAGCAAGTGATGGGCTCGCCTCTCACACTCAAATCTGCGTCACCGGCAGGGTCCCCTGGTGACTGGAAAAAGTATAATTAGCACTCCAAAGCAAAGTGACACCAGATCTGTGTAGGAGAGCTGCAGTGCAATGCAGCCGGAATAATGAGGGACCTGACAGTGAAGCAGAAAGCCCATCCACCATCGGCACTTGCCAATTGTAAGTGTTTGGGTTCTGGTGATTGCGATTCTTTTGGGGGTATCGGATTTCTTTAATGAAGGGTCCTGCTTTATTTTTTTCACTTTTTTTTACCTGGCTTGAAACTTTCTTATGAATCGCAACAAGGGCTTATTTTTGGAGTAGGGTTTAGATTTTACACACAAAAATCATGCATGTATGTAAAAATATATAGGTTTGGAGTGTTCTATAATATATGACAGCACAGTTGCTCAGTGGTTAACACTGTACTGTATATACGGCAGCAAGATACCTCAGTGGTCAGCACTGTACTGTATATAGGGCAGCACTGTAGCTCACTGCTTAGCACTGTTGCTTTGCAGCGCTAGGGTGCTGGGCTCAAATCCCACCAAGGACAACATTTGTAAAGAGTTTATGTATTCTCCCAATGTTTTTGTGGGTTTTTCTCTGGGTTTTCTCCCACTCCCCAAAGACATTGTGATAGGGAGTTTAGACTGTGAACACCGATGGGTACAGTGAGGATGTCTGTAAAGCTGTGGAAATACTTGTGATATACACTTCTCAAAAAAATAAATGAATGAATGAATTAAATATTCTCATTGAATACTTTGTTCTCTACAAAGTTGAATGTGCTGACAACAAAATCACACAAAAATCATTAATGGAAATCAAATTTATTAACCAATGGTTGCCTGGACTTGGAGTCACCCACAAAATTAAAGTGGAAGTAATGTCCTTAAAACAAAATGATGCTCAGTAGTGTGTGTGGCCTCCATGTGCCTGTATGACCACCCTACAACGCCTGGGCATGCTCCTGATGATGCGGCGGATGGTCTCCTGGGGGATCTCCTCCCAGACCTGGACTAAAGCATTCGCCAACTACTGGACAGTCTGTGGTGCAGCGTGACGTTGGTGGATGGAGCGCACCACAGATGTCCCAGATGTGCTCAATTGGACTCAGGTCTGGGGAACAGGCGGGCCAGTCCATAGCTACAATGCCTTCATCATGCAGGAACTGCTGACACACACCAGCCACGAGGTCTGGAATCGTCCTGCATTAGGAGAAACCCAGGGCCAACCGCACCAGCATATGGTCTCACAAGGGGTCTAAGGATCTCATCTCGGTACCTAATAGCAGTCAGGCTACCTCTGGCGAGCACATGGAGGGCTGTGTGGCCCTCCAAAGAAATGCCACCCCACACCATTACTGACCCACTGCCAAACCAGTCATGCTGAAGGATGCTGCAGGCAGCAGATCGCTCTCCACGGGGTCTCCATATTGTCACATCTGTCACATGTGCTCAGTGTGAACCTGCTTTCATCTGTGAAGAGCACAGGGTGCCAGTGGCGAATTTGCTAATCCTGGTGTTCTGTGGCAAATGCCAAGCGTCCTGCACGGTGTTGGGCTGTGGGCACAACCCACATCTGTGGACGTCGGGCACTCAGACCATCCTCATGGAGTCGGTTTCTAACCGTTTGTGCAGACACATGCACATTTGTGGCCTGCTGGAGGTCATTTTGTAGGGCTCTGGCAGTGCTCCTCCTGTTCCTCTTTGCACAAAGGCGGAGGTAGCGCTACTACGGCCCCCTCCACATCTCCTGGTGCACTGGTCTGTCTCCTGGTAGCGCCTCCAGCCTCTGGACACTAAGCTGACAGACACAGCAAACCTTCTTGCCACAGCTCGCATTGATGTGCCATCCTGGATGAGCTGCACTACCTGAGCCACTTGTGTGGGTTGTAGAGTCCATCTCATGCTACCACGAGTGTGAAAGCACAAACAACTTTCAAAAAGTGACCAAAACATCAGCCAGAGAGCATTGGTACTGAGATGTGGTCTGTGGTCGCCACCTGCAGAACCACTCCTTTATTGAGTGTGTCTTGATAATTGCCAATAATTTCCATCTGTTATCTATTCCATTTGTACAACAGCATGTGAAATTGATTGTCAGTGTTGCTTCCTAAGTGGACAGTTTGTTTTCACAGAAGTTTGATTTACTTGATGTTATATTCTGTTGTTTAAGTGTTCCCTTTATTTTTTTGAGCAGTGTATATAAAGTACGGTATATATAAATGAGTAAAATAATGAAAGATCACAGATCAGAAGTTGAAAGTTGCACATTTCTCTATTTCATTTGAGAAAATGAACTCAAACTGACAGCAGTGACATCTCCAAAAACTTGGAACAAGGTTAACAAAAGGCTGGACAGTAAGTGTTACTAATAAAGCACAGCTGGAGGGTCAATGTGCAATTTAAAAAATCCGTTTGCGGAGAAGGTCTTGCATATTTCATGAGGACAATGCTAAAACACACATTGCTTATATCAGGGTTCGACAAACCTGGGCGCCAGGTCGCCAGTGGCGCCTAGAAAATCATGCCTGGCGCCCGGGCAGTAGCGTAGCTACCGGGGGGGGCAGTGGCCCCGGGCCCCGCGCTCGGAGGGGGCCCACCCGGAGCTACGCTACTGTAACTGTATCGGCGTGCACAGCGCACTGATACAGTTACATTCTGCGGCAGAGCAGGGAGAATCGCTCTCCCTGCTCTGCCGCTATGGGGCCTGAGCATCCAGCCGATACAGCTGACCGCATTGAGAGAGTAGGAGCGAGTGCTCCTTCTCTCCCATAATCCCCCTCTCAGTGTCTGACAGCGGGCACGATGACGTCATTGCCCGGCGCTGGCAGTTAGACGCTGAGAGGGAGAGCAGTGAGCAGCGCAGGAGCCGGGAGCAAGAGAGGGGAGTACAGGATTTATTATTTTTGTAAAGGGGGCTGCATTATATTACAGAGCAGAGGCTCCATATGGGGGTACATTATAAATAAGGCTGCCTATGGGGTGCATTAGAAAAAAATATGGACTGCCTATGGGGGTGCATTATAAATAAGGCTCCCTATGGGGTACATTATAAATAAGGCTGCCTATGGGGATGCATTATAAATAAGGCTGCCTATGGGGTGCATTATAAATAAGGCTGCCAATGGGGGAGTGCATTATAATAGAGAGGCTGCCTATGGGGGTGCATTATAAGTAAGACTGCCTATGGGGTGCATTATAAATAAGGCTGCCTATGGGGTGCATTATAAATAAGGCTGCCTATGGGGTGCATTATAAATAAGCCTGCCTATGGGGGTGCATTATAAATAAGGCTGCCTATGAAATCTAATATATCAAAATATAATATTTATTATATTTAGAAGTTAAATGTTTATAACGTTTGTAATGTTTTTTTGTTAAATTAAAAACCAAGTTTGTTAAAAAAAAATTCTGGCTCCTAAATTTTTTGGCTGGCTCCTAGATTCTGAACAACTTTGTCGACCCCTGGCTTATATCATTCAGTGATGAACCTTTCACCAATAACAAACATTTAGCACACTATGAAAAGATAGCGAGAATCCAGCATCAGACAACAAAGGGACAACGTTCCTCTTTCAAAACTCCAACCCCGAAGTTTACAGATTGTGAAAAGAGGAATCAGGGAAGTTGCACAATGGGGAACACGGCCCAGGGACCTCTTTTTTGAGGTGTCACCACCATCAATTTGTAAATAAGTTAAAGCGAACCTGTCATCAGGTTTGGCCGATACGAGTTACGGCCACCGCCTTTCAGGACTTATCTACAGCATTCTATAATCCCGGCATTTCACCCCTGCGCACTCGTACTTATCTGCCCTGTTGAGGGCAGAGGAAAGTACTTTGGAGTGCAGGGAAAGGTCAGAGAGGCCCAGCGCCTGTGCACTGCAGTACTTTCATTTGCCCTCAAGAGGGCAGATAAGTAGATCTGCGCATGAGCACAATGCTGGGAAGCCATGAAGCAAGCAGGAGGGCAGCATTGCAAGAAGATGGGAGGAGCCGAACCAGGACCTGCAACACCCATCGGACCGGACAGCCCCCCCAGAGGAGAATAATAAAACTTATTTTTCTTCTCTTGCAGGTCGGATCGGGAGCTTATCTACAGCATTATAGAATGCTGTAGTTAAGTCCTGAAAGGCAGTGGCCGCATCTCGTATACCAGCCAAACCTGGTGACAGGTTCCCTTTCATTCTTTCAAATGAAATGGAGAGATGTTCAGCGTTCACCTTTTGATCTGTTCTATGTTCTGTGTGATAAAATATGGCAACAAGAAATTTCCAGATCATTGCACTCTTGTGTTACTTACACAGCATCCAAGATTTGAGCACTGGGGTTGTACATTAGATGGCACACACAACCATGGATGGATCATGTGCCAAAGGCATCCACAGTTACATTCACCCAATTCCTAAACATGAACGATTTGAGAGTTTGCAAAGCTCATTAAGGGACGTCACGCAGGAAGCATGTGAGGGCAGCAAAATGTTCCATAACTTGTGGGAAAACCAGACTTGTGTTGGTGATTTAAGAAGTCTGTCATCTCTAATGCAAAAATAACTTCTTATAAAGTGGGTGTGAAGAAAAAATGCAATGACACGGCCCTGTGAGCTGCATGGTGACTTTAATTACCTGAATCACCAAGAATACAGGTCACAAAAAAGCAGCGACTGCAGTCTTTTCACATCCTTAAAGGGAATGTGTAGTCAGAAAATGCCCCCTGTTTAAATCAGATTTTCATAATGCCATTATTTTTTGGGGGCTATGTGTTTTCTTGAATATGAAAATCTTTAGCAGAAAATTTTTTTTTGCAAAATTAGAAATCTTACAGCTTTCACACAGGGGCTACTTAAGACCCCAACTTTCTGTTTTATCTAGAGATAAGCAAACAAATGTGCAGGTCCCTGGCCAGCGATCAGGTCAGTATCTTGCAGCTGCAGAATACTGACATGGCAGCTGGATTAGGGTGCTTTCACACTGCGTTTCTTTGCACGTCCGTTCATCCCATCAGGGCTTGTATCCAAATCAAACCCAGCAAAACGGTATTCGGACGTATGCGCAGAAAAAGCCATAGACTATAATGGTGTAGGCAGAGCGAACGTGAGCTCTGTTGTGCCATTTATTCCATGGCGCTTTACGTGTGAATAGGGGTATACATGTTGTTATGCATCATTTTCAGGCATATACGCCTATTGAACATGGACACCCAGATGCAGTCTACTACGTCCAAGCGTCCGCCTCCAGTAGGCTTATATGCCCGAAAATGACGGACGACTGATTGCACATCCACTCTGCCACCAATATTATAGTCTAAGGCCCCTTCGGCGCATACGCCCGAATCCAGTTTGTTAGGGGTTTGGACATAAGCCCTGTATGAGACCCACAAACAGGTACCTGAACGCAGTCTGAAAGGATCCTTAGGGTCATGCGATAATCGCTCATCTCTAGTCCTTTCAGGAAGAGTTTACAGATAAGTGATGTCGATGCAGACTCTGCTCTCCCTCCTCCCTCACAATGCTCAGTAGATGGTTCAATAGAAAATCCAGAGTCAAAGGTTGTTCATTGTGGCTAATGTGCGAATTTCATGGAATAGTAAGTTAAGACTCTAAAAAGCCCCAGTGGCCAATGTGAAAATTGCAAGATTTCTCAAAAATATAAATAAGAATTGTGAAATAGAGGGGAAAAAAAAGGGGTCAGAATTTTTTTAACCCATTAATTATATTGTGGTACCGTGTTAGCCGGAAAAATCGATGAGAATACTTTTGCATCCAATTATGACAAGAGCATTCTTAAGGTGATACCTTTAATTTTCTGGTTAGCCAATAAAGGTATCACCTTAAGAATGCTCTTGTCATAATTGGATGGAAAAGTATTCACATTAACCCATTAATCAAAGAGCCAATTTTGACCTTAATGACCAAGCCAAATTTTACAATTCTGACCACTGTCACATTACGAAGTTATGGCTTTGGAACGCTTCAATGTATCCCACCGATTCTGAGATTGTTTTATCATGACGTACTTCATGATCGTGGTAAAATTTCTTTGGTTATGATTTGCGTTTATTTGTGAAAAAATGTAAATTTGTCAAAAATTTCACAATCTTCAAACTATTAATTCTTATGTCCTTAAATCAGAGAGTCATGTCAAACAAAATCATTAATATATAACATTTCCCACATGTCTACTTTACATCAGCACAATTTTGGAAACAATTTTTTTTTGGTTAGGACATTATAAGTAGACATAGACCTGGATGTTCTGAACCAGCATGGCTACCACAGCATCTTGCAGCGGCATGCTATTCCATCCAGTTTGCGTTTAGTTGGACCATCATTTATTTTTCAACAGGACAATGACCCCAAACACACCTCCAGGCTGTGTAAGGGCTATTTGACCAAGAAGGAGAGTGTTGGGGTGCTACGCCAGATGACCTGGCCTCCAGTCACCAGACCTGAACCCAATCGAGATGGTTTGGGGTGAGCTGGACCGCTCACCGCTTCAATTTTGAATAAATCCCCAACAGTGTCACCAGCAAAGCACCCCCACACCACCTCCTCCATGCTTCACGGACATATTTTCAGTTGTTTCACACTTTTTGTAAAGTGTAATGTCTAATTCCACTTGTGTTAATTCATAGTTTTGATGCCATCAGTGTGATTCTACAATTTTCATAGTCAAGAAAATACAGAAAAATCTTTGAATGAGAATGTGTCCAAACTTTTGGTCTATACTGTATTATATTATTATATATATATTATATACATATATATATATATATACAACACACACACACACATATATACATATATGTGATAATAGATATATATATATATAGATAGATAATATGTATATCTATCTACTATATAATTGTCTTATCACGTCTGTCTGTCTATCTATCTGTCTGTCCAGGAAATCCGCGTCGCTGATTGGTCCGGCCGCGGCCAATCAGCGACGCAGGGCTAACTCTGCCCATGTGGTCAGGTGACTCACCAACTGCCCATGATGTACTGAACATTTTTGTCAGTTCTGTCTGTCTGTAACGGAAATCCCGCGTCGCTGATTGGTCGCGACCTCTCTGCTCAGATGCCTCCGGATTGGATGTGTTTGTTGCTGAGGGAGTGGTGCGAGCACACCCCTTGGATACCCGACCGTGGCCTTAGCAACGTCACAGGGACTGTCACAGAACCTGTGTTAGAGAGCAGTTCTATGGGCAATAACATTTAATGATAATGTATATATTTTACCCGGAAAATCCTGTGTATTCATTGCATTATTCTTAAATCTTCATAAATAAACTACATACTATATTCTAGAATACCCGATGCAACAGGCGCAGTCGGCCGTGAATTGGCACAGGATTTGAACCACGCACGCCACCGTATCGTCGGGAGATCAGTGGCGCTAGCCGCTGATCTCTCAACATTAGCCACGGGTCATCTCCTGCCACATGGAGGTCAGCGGCGACGCAGCCGGGAGATGACCGGCGCTAGCCAGTCATCTCCCGGCTGCTCGCAGCGGAAGTACCCTGACCGGTGGCCTCCCAGCAGCAGCCTCCACGCAGACCCCACCAGCAGCAGCCTCCACTACACCCCAGCAGCAGCCTCCACGTACACCCCAGCAGCAGCCTCTATATACACCCCAGCAGCAGCCTCTATATACACCCCAGCAGCAGCCTCTATATACACCCCAGCACAGCCTCTATATACACCCACAGCAGCCTCTATATACACCCCAGCAGCAGCCTCTATATACACCCCAGCAGCAGCCTTATATACACCCCAGCAGCAGCCTCTATATACACTCCAGAAGCCTCTATATACACTCCAGAAGCCTCTATATACACCCCATCAGCATCTATAACACCCCAGCAGCATCTATATACACCCACCCATCACAGCCTCTATATACACCCAGCAGCAGCCTCTATATACACCCAGCAGCAGCCTCTATATACACCCCAGCACAGCCCTATATACACCCAAGCCTCATAACACCCAGCAGCCTCTATATACACCCAGCAGCCTCTATATACACCCAGCAGCAAGCGCTCTATATACACCCCAGACAGCCTCTATATACACCCAGCAGCCTCTATATACACCCCAGCAGCAGCTCTATATACACCCCCAGCAGCCTCTATATACACCCAGCAGCACCTCTATATACACCCCAGCAGCAGCCTCTATATACACCCCAGCAGCCTCTATATACACCCAGAAGCCTCTATATACACCCGCAGCCTATACACCCAGCAGCCTCTATATACACCCCAGCAGCCTCTATATACACCCAGCAGCACCTCTATATACACCCCAGCAGCCTCTATATACACCCAGCAGCCTCTATATACACCCAGCAGCCTCTATATACCCCGCAGCAGCCTCTATATACACCCCAGCAGCAGCCTCTATAACACCCCAGCAAGCCTCTATATACACCCCAGCAGCCTCTATATACACCCCAGCAGCCTCTATATACACCCCCTCTAACCCCCAGCACAGCTCTATATACACCCCAGCAGCCTCTAATAACCCACAGCCTCTAATACACCCAGCAGCCTCTATATACACCCAGCATCTATCACCCAGCAGCCTCTATATACACCCCAGCAAGCCTCTATAACACCCCTAGCAGCAGCCTCTATATACACCCCAGCAGAGCCTCTATATACACCCCACAGCAGCCTCTATATACACCCCAGCGCAGCCTCTATATACACCCCAGCAGCCTCTATATATACACCCACAGCAGCCTCTATATACACACCCACCAGCAGCCTCTATATACACCCAGCAGCCTCTATATACACCACAGCCTCTATATACACCCAGCAGCCTCTATATACACCCCAGCAGCCTCTATATACCCAGCACTCTATACCCCAGCAGCCTCTATATACACCAGCAGCCTCTATATACACCCCAGCAGCCTCTATATACACCCCAGCAGCCTCTATATACACCCCAGCAGCCTCTATATACACCCCAGCAGCCTCTATATACACCCCAGCAGCCTCTATACACACCCCAGCAGCATCTATAACACACCCCAGCAGCATCTATACACACCCCAGCAGCAGCCTCTATATACACCCAGCAGCAGCCTCTATATACAGCCCAGCAGCCTCTATATACAGCCCAGCAGCCTCTATAAACACCCCAGCAGCAGCCTCTATATACACCCCAGCAGCCTCTATATACACCCCAGCAGCCTCTATATACACCCCAGCAGCCTCTATATATTCCCCAGCAGCCTCTATATACACCCCAGCAGCCTCTATATACACCCCAGCAGCAGCAGCCTCTATATACACCCCAGCAGCAGCAGCCTCTATATACACCCCTGCAGCAGCAGCCTCTATATACACCCCTGCAGCAGCAGCCTCTATATACACCCTGCAGCAGCAGCCTCTATATACACCCCTGCAGCAGCAGCCTCTATATACACCCCTGCAGCAGCAGCCTCTATATACACCCCTGCAGCAGCAGCCTCTATATACACCCCAGCAACCTCTACTATATACACCCCAGCAGCAGCCTCTATACGTAAACTACAAACATATTCTAGAATACCAGATGCGTTAGAATCGGGCCACCATCTAGTATCTATCTATCTATAGATATGTAGATATATCTATCTATCTTTCTATATATAAGAGAGAGAGAGAGGAAGAGAGATCACCCATTCTGCCAAAAAACATGCGGGGATTTGTGATACTCCGTGCATACCCGATGCAAGCACGAGCAGCGAGCACTTACGCTCAACACTAGCTGTCATATCGTCATTGTCTATTATTTTTTTTTGGGGGGGGGGGGGATTTTGAAAAACAATTGTAACCCCAACATACCCCTAACCTCAACCCTAACAGAGCCCTAACCTTAACCCTTACTGCAAAGAGTGGGAAAAAATAAAATTTGATAATTTTTATCTACGATAACAAGGGGGTGACAAAGGGAAGATTGATTTACTATTTTTTTATTTTGATCACTGTGACAGACCCTATCACAGTGATAAAAAGGAACCAATAGGAAAAATTTCCCATTGTCGCTGGGTACCGGCCGGCAGATCTCGGCAGGTGCACTGTTGCCATATTTTATCCCCAGGAAGATGATGCTGGGCCGGGGATAGCAGAGGTACCGGGTGGTTTTTGGGGGCATCATTTTTTTCTCCTCTGACATATATATCATGTCAGAAAAGAGAGAAATGATTGAAACAGCAGGAATGCTTTTATTTTGTGATCAACGTTATTCACTGAATAACGGCGATCATACGATCAGATATTAGAAAATTCTGCCCTGATCATGTTCTCTGGGGTCTCTGCTACCCCTGGTAGCCAAGATCCCAGAGAATTTCCGATTCTGGGGGCACTACTGCCCTATTCCCAATCGTCGTTTTAAAACGGTGATGAGGAAATACAGTAAGTACCCTTAGTGGCCCCTGTTTTAATGCGTATAGGCAGACGCTAAGGGGTTAAAAAATACATTTAACACAAAAATTTGATTTAAAGAACAAAGTTATTTTCTGCTGTCACGTTCCTTGTAAGGGAAACTGCTCATATTTATACTAAAAATAATCAATTGCTCCAATCGCAGCTAAGAACTCAGAACACGATGCCTAAAGCTTGAAATCCACATGGAAGGCTCAATTCACAAAGCGCACAACTGAAAGAGGCCATCTCATGAAGAACATACCTTGCTCAAGTCTGTACAAACTGGTCCAGTCCTGTTTCTGACTTCAGCCATCCATACATTAAGTTGACAGTCATATAACTCAATGGCTGCCACGGACACTACGTTTGGACTTTATATATATTACTTGTAGGATCACTACTTCCAACAGGTGGCGCTATAGAGTTCAAGTCCTCTTTTTTTCTGAAGAGGCAATTTGAATATTAAATTTCCCAGAGGAGTATTGCACGGCGAATAAGCCTCCTTACCTTGACACGCCAGAGCTGGTATGTTACTCTCCTCAAGGAGAAACCTTACCCCTTAGACCCCAGTCCAGAGCCTCTCACCTAGCCAAATCAGTTCTCATACTTTGCACTGACGAGGGCCAATAGCCCGAAACACCGTGTCTGCAAATGGAGATTCTGATTTGGCTTTTATCCTAAGTCATATTACAAGACTCGTTGAGGCTATTTTCACACTAGAGTATGGCTGCGCTGTGGACTTCCTCCGTGAAGCTCCGCCCACCGTCGCACCTCCTCCAGTCAGCTCCGCCTATGTCTGCAAGCGGCCTTCGTACCTATATTTAACATTAGGTACGCAGGCCGTGCAGATGTAAGCGGATGCAGCCACATGCGTCGTTTTGACGGTGCGGCGACCTCCGCTGAACGCAACATGTTGCATTTTGTTGCGGTCGCCGCACCGTCAAAACGAACCATGCAACGGCATCCGCAAACATCTGCACGGCCTGCGTACCTAATGTTAAATATAGGTACGCAGGCCGCTTGCAGACATAGGCGGAGCTGACCGAAGGTGCGGCGGTGGGCGCAGCTTAACGGAGGAAGTCCGCAGCCTTCCGCTAGTGCGAAACTAGCTTAAAAGGTTGATTGTGACTTGTAGGATCGCTACTTCCAACAGGTGGCGCTATAGAGTTCAAGTCCTCTTTTTTTCTGAAGAGGCAATTTGCATATTAAATTTCCCAGAGGAGCATTACATGGCGAATAAGCCTCCTTACCTTGACACACCAGAGCTGGTATGTCACTCTCCACAAAGAGAAACCTTACCCCTTTGACCCCAGTCCAAAGCGTCTCACCGAGCCAAATCAGTTCTCATACTTTGTACTGACGAGGGCCAATAGCCCGAAACACCGTGTCTGCAAATTGAGATTTTGATTTGGCTTTTATCCTAAGTCAAGACTCGTTAAAGGGTTGAGTGTGACTTGTAGGATTGCTACTTCCAACAGGTGGCGCTATAGAGTTCAAGTCCTCTTTTTTTCTGAAGAGGCAATTTGCATATATTACAGTCACTTATACAACACCATTAATTCCATAGACATCACTGCCCTATTGGGGCTCACTTTCTACATTCCTTATCACTTTGTCTTTTGAAACCGGAGAACCCTGAGAAAACTCACACAAACATGGGGAGAACTTACAAACTCCTTGCAAAGGTCATCCTTGATGGGATTTGAACCCAGGACCCCAGCGCTGCTGGCAGCGCTAGTTTCCTCACACACTGACCCGCACTTCTGCTCTTACAATGGCTGCTTTTGGAGGAGCATGTGACCAGACACGCTCGTCAATCTTCTCCAACTGCAACACGTCACATGGGAAAGCTGCTTTTCTATTGGAGGAGGCTGAGTGGCAGGTCTGGTCACATGCTCCATTAGTAGATATTCTGAGGAAAGAAGTGCTGGTCAGTGTGTGAGGACAGCTGTACTAACAAGCAAAAGTGGCCAACCCTTTTAAAGGAGTGATCCAAAACCAATATGGATTTCCATCCTAAATGTCTGTTTAATAGTTTTTCTAATATGATTTAATTAAAAAGTCCATACCGTGCCCTCTCTAATCTAACTGCTTTATTTTTGTTACCTATTTTTCTTATGATGATGCTTCATGTGTGAATCGCCAGTGCATGCTGGGATACTCAAACGAGCAGTCAACAGGGGGCTGGGGCTGAAGTCAATCACAGCCTCTTGTCCCCACTGAGCACAGTGACAGTGAGAAGGGAGCTCATACTCAGAATATGTGGGAATTGACAACTGGCACATGCTCAGTACAAGAGGAACAAGCCCCACCCCTGTAAAGGATGTAATTGATGACACTTTGCTTTGGGGTGTGTCAGGACCAAAGCCCCTGAAAGATTGGCGTTTTACCTATCTATGGTGTTTCCTTGGTCAATATATGTTTAATAGGTTTCATTAAACTATTGCCACCAGAAAGCTGGTTCTTGAGTGTGAGGCAGTAACTCAAGGAAACTGCTTTCTACGGTCCAAGGTTTCTGAGGGAGAAGTCTCATATACAATTATAGGTGTTGTCCAGCATCTAAGTTATCATCATCAGATCAGCGGTTGGTTCCAACACCTGACAACCCAATGATCTGCTGTCTGCAGCTCCTGAAGTGTCCAGATGAAAGCAGTGTTCAGATTATGGACAGCACCACTTCGTACACTGTAATGGCCATTCTCAGGGGCGGCAGTTCCACTCCCATGGAGGTCAATGGCTGAAATTACCAAAGCATATCTGGCAGCCAGATGTTAGGACCCCACTGATCTCACATTGAACTAAGGTACCCCACACAGAATAGACAGCTTTTGTCTGAATGATGGTTTGGCCAGCAGCCTTCACTACGAACGCCACAATACACAGGAGCGCTCTCTCTGCAGTGTTCTCTATAGAAATACTAAAAAACAAAATCAGGCAGACATGGGGTTTCTATAAGTGATATTGTTATAGCAGATATAGTAAGGATGAAAAATCAAAAAGGCTCACCTTGCAGCGTTATGCAACCATAGTAATGTGCAAGTTGACTGCTGCCGGCCCCCATGCGGATCACCTCCTGGCTCAGAGGACAAGTTTATCTGTTAACATTTTTATATTATATTCTTTTTTTTGTAATTTACCACAGTTTTATTCTGGGTTCAACATACCAGCAATGAAAGCAGTTTAATCAGACAGCGGCATTGGACTTCCTATTTACTACTGATTTTCTCTATGACAGAGCCATAGCCAAACTCCGAGAGAACAAAAGAATCGGCATTCTGAAATGCGATATGCTGGATCCTTATCTCCTCTGACAATCATCTGTCAGGGAAAAAGTAGCACCCCCCAAAGCACAACAATCTGTTGTCCAAGCTCAACAAAATTGCTGACCTCTGCCGACATTGGTTTAAGGTGCGTGGGGAGTAAAATATGTTAACGATATAGAAGTCCTGAGCAACACAAACAATATCATAAAAAATATATAGGGAAGGCAAAGATTTTGTGTGGCAATTAAGAACAGCACTTGATGCAGTCGAAAACCAACTAAAATGGTACCCTGAGGAGAAAAGAGCAAGAATGAGAGTAGTCACAAAAAGCTTTACTACCTAATTAATCAAATTAGTCCTCAGTATTTGATATCTTATTCATTCAGTCATTGAAAATGTAACAAATAAGTTTTCGACACTGCTCCGATGTCGACAGCTCAAAAGCCAATTGTCATCTTTTCAGTCAGCCATTAGAAGGTATCAACTACTGAGGACTCTCAGATTTGGCTACATTTCTATTTAGTAGCTAATACAAAGTACAGATAGATTTTTCGGCTACCTAATTGCACAATCCTCTGCCATTAGGGTAAGGCTTCACAGGTCAGTGGTCTCCAGTTATTTGATTTTGCAGCTATAACAATCGGCAGCAGTTTTGTAGGAGAAACAGTCATTCTCAATTAAAATAAATAATTCTTTACTAGGCAATGTTTTAAACCACAGCAACCATGTGAATGCCACGTCTGACCTTACCCGAAATCTTATGAAGGAATTGTTCTATTAGCAAGTTCTAAATGCTCTTCAGGTAAATATGCAGAGGACAAAAGTTCAGGCAGTCACAGACATCACCCACATTCAGGAGGAACCAGGGCAAACAGGCTGAGGAGCAGCAGGAAGAATGGTAGGAGGTGACTATTCCTCACAAACAAGGTCTGTCTTTCAGGTTTGCACATTTGCATGTAATAGCCACCTGCTTATCACTGGTCATCTTTAATTGCTGAAAAATGAAAAACAAAACTGCATGGAGATTAACTGTGTGCTAGGAGATTGTGTAACAAGATCCAGGGAGAAGCCAAAATGGCCCTCGTCTTTATACCCAGTCTGGTAGTACATAGGTTTATCAATGATTCGGAAGTCACCTGTCCAACAGCTAGGAACTTTCCTGTGGTCTGTATCAGAAGTAAGAACTGGACAAAGGTATTCATTCTCACATATGAGAAAACAAAAGAGCAAAAGGAGGATGACGATGGACAGAACTATAACCCATGACCTTTGATGAGTAAGCTCTAAAATTATAAATCAGTTTATTTCTTGGGGCTAGCATAAAAGTTCTATCAATGTTAGAGATAAATACTGGATCTGTATCATTGCCTGAACAAACAGCACAGGAACAATACTAAAGCAGCGGCCGTGGCCTTGTCCAGGGAAGGTCTGCGCCTGACAATGTATTAGCATTGTGTATAAAACAGAATCCATAACTGGTTTCAATAGAGGAAAGATGTGTATCTTCGTACCGTGTTAGCCAGTAGATAGAAAAATATTTAGACTTGAGAGTCCTCAGTGGTTGATACCTTTTAATGGCTAACTGAAAAGATGGTAACAAATTGCAAGCTTTCGAGACTACTCCGGTCTCTTCATCAGGCAAAGACTAAAACAAAAACTGAAGAATCACATATATATATATATATACACAAGAGGACACAGGAATAGTGCAATAGGTACTCTCTCCTTATCTATGATCTGTTCCAATATTTATGTTCATTCCTCTGCCATAATGACAGTTCTGCTTCACGTCACTTGTCTTACCTATTGCACTATTCCTGTGTCCTCTTGTGTGTATATATATATATATATAATATAATATATATATATATATATGTGATTCTTCAGTTTTTGTTTTAGTCTTTGCCTGATGAAGAGACCGGAGTAGTCTGGAAAGCTTGCAATTTGTTACCATCTTTTCAGTTAGCCATTAAAAGGTATCAACCACTGAGGACTCTCAAGTCTAAATATTTTTCTATTGGTTTCAATAGATAATTTTAGGTTCCATAAGAAATCCAGAAAACAAATCCCTAGGACAGATCCAATATAAGAGATGTATCAATGTGAGGAATCTGTCCACAAAGCAGAAATCTCAGCAGAGATATGCTATGTAAATCGAGGAGGGGGTGCGCATAGTAAATGACTAAGCATAATCCCCTCCCTGGGCGTTTTTGTAAGGTATCCTGGTTAATTGTAAAGCAGTTCACTTAGCATTAATGAGAATAGCGCTCCCTCCCCCATCATGCTCTACACGCCAGGATGAGGAAGTGCAATGTGTTCGGCCTGGGAGGTGGCATTCAGCCAAACGAAACTGGATTATTCCAGTCCAGACTGGCTGCAGACATACAAACAAGGAATCCCATCCTCCACTCAGCGACCACCTCTTTCCCCACACCAGGCACACAGCACACACACACACTGGCCCACAGATGCGGTTCATTCCCACGCACAGAGGACACACTTCACAGGGCTGATAGCGCAGCACACGCCTCCGACTTCCTGCATTTTTATGGCTAAGGACAAATAAGAGTGACTAAATATAAAGCGGCACACTCCAGAATTTCATCACACTTTTCACACTGCAGAACTGAAGTTAGGACCAAAGGATTTCATTTTTTTCTAGATTACTGATTTATATGGACCTTTCAACAAATCAAACAGATCCTCATTGTTCTGGACTGTAAATAAATTGTGTTACTAATGTCCCTTGTGGCTTCATCCTATCAGATGACAAATAGCTCATTTGTGCCTCGCTAATGCAACAAAACAAATAAAAATATCTCTACTAAGCCCGACCACCAGAAACATTTCATACAGATGGCAGACGACTAATTTGCCCACTTCATGCTATGAACAGTGGCTGATATACCCTGTATTAAAGTGTTGGAATAAATTAACACGCACATATATTGTCCACCACTAACCCGATGGACACACGAGTGTCCTTTTAACCTTTGAAGACGACATACATTTTTTTTTTTTAAGTGTAAAGAGGTGCAGCAAAGTGCCAACAAAAAACTATACAAAGTGTACAAAGTGGTGTAAGTTTACAGTAGGACCCTATGGTCAACTTATGCAGCTGTAAAGCCTATATAGGAGCCTTGTAACAGAGGTCTGTGTCATTTCCATGTATCTACATACAGAGTGAAGCCTTGAATGCGGAGTATACAAGGTCTGAGGGCTCAGTCACACGGACATATAATGGCTGCATGTTCCACTCCGAGTTATAGACAATTCCTGACCAGAAATAACAGTCTCGTATCTGCCTAGGAGGTTGTTCGATGAGGTGGCGAGACTCAGAAAATATGTCTGCTATACGGTCGTGTGAATAAGCCCATAACCAGCAGCTGCGCCTCAGAAACGTCAGCTTCTGCATTTACCTTGGCTGATCTATTCCTGAGGATCCTCCAGTGCACAGGGAACACAATTGTGTCTTCCACAGCCTCAGAAAATACATGGAAGCAGGTGTAGCCAGGGATAAATCTGGTGGTCGGTACTCAGCGTCACATTGTACCTGGTAGGATTACACTCTGGACACATTTCAACATTTTAAAAGGCTGGATCTCAACAAGCAGCCATAGACAGACATCACATCAACTCTTCAGCTTAGTACTGGCAGCATGACCAGAATAAGGCCTGAGTCCAGGCGCCGGTAGATCACAGTCCGAGGATGGGCTTTGGGGCTGCTGATACATTAGGGCTGTATAGCTCGGGTCAGGAGACTCACAGTCAGGCCTAAAGACACAGACGGTACTAGGTTCACGATATACAGACATCTGCATTTGGCCTTAATTTTGCAATCAAAAAAGCATAGTGGGATGAAATAAAAAGGTCTTCTAGATGTGATACAGCAAAGCTCAAAACCCCTTGTAGAAGCTGAACACATAATATATAAGCAAAAGCATAATATTCCATCTGACTAATAACAGCTGAACCAAAGTCCATCAGCGTTTCCTGATCACAGATGGTGAGGACAAGGATAAAACATCGTAGACTAACACGAGAAATCCTTTCATCCTACATTAGATAGATCACTACCGGAGGGGTCTTATTCCTATCAATGGAGGTGAATCGCAAACTACTAAATCACATAATAGCAATAATTCACAAAATGAAAACAGACGAAAAGAAAAAAGAGAATATCCACATATTTCCTGGGAAAACCCATTCTAATAGATTGTAAAGGAAACCAAATGTAACGCAAGATATTAAAAATATAAAAAACTTTGCTTCTCAGAAACTCGGCGTCTACAAGATGAACTCAAGGGCAAAAGCCATGAATGGTGCAAAGTGACCAACGGCATCTGAGGACGTCAGCACAGAATGACTGTTCAAACCAAGCACATCATGGCATGGCCAAAGATTCAGGCGTACCTCTCCATCTGCTGGTTATCCATCTCCATGTCCCCTCCTCTTCTTTGATCGACAGCTCTGGCTCTATAGAGCAGAGGACAAAGGTAGATGAAAACAAGCAGGTGGGAAGGTACACCTAAATGTCAGGCCGCCATGATGCCCCCAGCTCCTGGATTTGGCTTGACCAGTCATTCTATGCTGACAGACGCCCTTCATAAAACCGCAAACATAGCAGTTATAGAAGATGATCAGCAGTCATTTAATAGAACGATCGGTAAATAGCACAGAATATCATCCTCAGCAGCACACGCTGAAAAACCGCAATTGTAAGGCTATGTTCACACTTTGCGTTTTTTGCTGCGTTCTTTTCTGCAGGCAAAACCTGCTCTCTGGGCAGTAAAGAAGCTGCTTACAAAAAGCAGGTTTTGCTGTGTTTTTATTGCCTCTTGGGCTTGTTGATAAAGTTTAGTGGACCCTCCAAAAAACATGATCAGTCAGGAAAAAAAACAATGTGTGTGCATGATATTTCTGAACTCTCATACCCTTTGCTGGTACTTTAAGACGCAGCTTAAAATTTGCATAAAAAATTCAGCAAAAACAAACCAAAATATGAGCATAGCCTTACAGATACAGTGGACGACCCTGTCATCACCTTTTGTGTGTTTTTGTTTTAAACAACGACAGCAGAGCAATAAAAACAATCACTGTAAGAAACAATAATTAAACTTTAGATTTAGTAATAATATATGGACATTTACTAACTTTGTGTGTAAGTTGTCATCAAAGCTTCACCAATGCAAATAAAGTGACAAGATGAATGCCCATGACAAAACCTATCCAAGCACAGCTGCAGCGAAACCTACCTGTCACTACTGGTACTACTGCTGCTGCTGAGAGAATCACTACTAGATGATCTACTCCGCGAGCCACTGCCGCTGGGGGATCTTGCGGGCCTAGATGCTTGGCTGGCCAGCCGCTGGGGGGACTGATTCCTTGACTGTGATGAATGAGGTGAGCGGCTCCGGCTGTGCTGGTAGTTCCGTTCAGTTCGCCTGCCTCGTGCCTCCCGTGAAGCGTCAGTCCGGTAAATATCCCTGTGTACTACACTGGGCAATGTAAACTGCTCTCGGGTCCTAGATTCATAACGTGGATCATGAGCATCAAAACGGCTTGGACTCCTACGAGAATTATAGTATATTCCATGTTGTAAGGTCCGGTCACGTTGGTCTCTATAGTAATCCTGATCATAGTGTCGTGTCCGTTCAAACCCTCCAGTCCCACGTTCATGGTGTCCATAGGCACTATGCTCATAAGAACGCTCCCGTGTATCAGAAGCCCTGTGATTAAAGAAAAAAAGAAATAAAAAAAGAGGGAGGAACGATCAGTCTCCCATCACAAAGTAAAAATGTAAAAATACAATTAAGCATTTCATGCATTCAAATATAAAATGCCATACTACTAATAAACTAATACACACTAGTTCAACCGCAGGTCCACATGGGAGTATGACCATTTAACAACATATGGGAGGGATGCATCATTTACACTACTAGTCTGAGGGCATCACCGCTTGTCGGTCGGCTGCTCACACAGTCAGCAGCAACAAAAGGCCTAAGAATTAGACAAGGAGTATACAGTCTTCTGTCTTTTACAATCAGAAAAGGATTGTTATATTAAAGCACGCCAGCTATAATGGTATGTACCTTAAGGCACTGCCACACTTAGCGATCGCACTAGCGATCACGACAACGACTTAACCTGGCGAGATCGCTAGTGCGATCGCTAGTTAGATTCCAAACACAACTCATCAGCGATCTGTGATTCCAAACACATCTCATCAGTGATCTGTATAACGACCTCTGCGGTCGTTGGGAAAACCTAGTCCCACCTGCGATGCTGGTGAAGTCGTTCATAAAGGGTGTCACACTCAGCGATTCAGGCTCACCAGCGGAACACCAACAACCAAAAAACGGCTCAGAACGTTCATGAACGATCAGCAACATCTCAGCAGGGGCCACATCGCTGCTACATGTCACACACAGTTAAGTCGCTAACGAGATTGCTACTGCGTCAAAAATGGTGACGCAGTAGCGATCTCGTTAGCGATCTCGCTTGCGATCTCGCTTAGTGTGGCATACCCTTTACTCAATGTATCTAAGGGGTTGGATGACACTGTAGGAAAGAATGTCCAGACATCCACAAAAAGGCTCTGCACTTCTAAGATTGTTCAGTGTTTCATCAGGATAAAATAAAGTATACGCCACCTAGACAGGCAGTTCAATAGAGCCCATCTCTACTAGGAGACATTTTTTCCTGCCATGTTATATGTGCTCACTAAGTTTCCTATAGCACAGTTTCCTATCCCGTAGCTCCTAGATCCCACTTAAGTCGCTTCTGTTCATACAGACGGCAGTTCTTCTACTTGCTGGTAGAGAAAATCAATCAAAGAAAAGCAGAAAGATGGATGGCTCTTCAGTAATTATCCCGGTATGAGCAGCCTATCTTACTCTCCCAGCCCAGAAGGTTAAGATCATGTTTGCAATCTTGACTCTAGAATGTCCCATAGGTAATATTAAAGGTCTAGCACATCCAATCACACCAAATCAGAAATAATCTGTATATTAAGATAAGTCTTCAGCAACACTGCAAAGGTGAGAGGCTGCAACACATTGAGCAGGACAATAGGCTTCATTGTCAAGTATTAGGAAAGCAGAACTACAGATAAAAGTGCCATTGCTTAGAGTTATATATGACGGAGGAAACAATCAACACAATTACTAAGATGTAACAGAGAAAGGAGGAAAAAGAGGAAGAAAAGTTGTAAGAAAACTAATCACTAACAAGCTGGATACGAATCTATTAGTGCTAAGGTCTATAGGGGTTAGTGGAAATAAAGGAGGACTTTGGGTTAGGAAAGGGGCGGAATATATACAGGGCAGCACATACCAACCTTTTCTGAGTGAGGAAACACGACCTACAATCCCAATTAAATCTAGGGAGTGATTTGAGAACATAACTTCCCCAATTTGCTCCCTTTTTAGGGTACATCCACCTTCTTAATGAGGCAAAAGGGCAAGGATTTCAAATGAAACTTTGGTTCAACCAAGAAAAAAAACACAGGTAACCAAACCAAAAAATAAAAAAAATAAAATAAAAAGGGAGCAATCCGCAGAGGAACGGTGTCCAATAGGGAGGAGAGGATTTACCTTTCTCCAACCCCTGACTTGGATCAAAGTTATCCGCTGTGGGCTTTGAAAAAAAAAAAAAAAAATATATATATATATATATATATACACATATCAGGATGTCCCATTGCAGCTGCTGTTTTCAAGGAGACCATATCCATTAGCGTCCAAGTATCCTGTAAGTCACAGGTGTACGGTATAGACATCCATACTTAGTACATCCTCAGGCCACCAGTTTGTGCGACAAAATTATTTTATGTCTTGATTTTTTTTTTCATAAATTATAGTAACTCCATCCTGACTTCGACCAATATTCAGGAAGAATTTAATATCCCATATTACACTCCACGTAATATAGATTTATATTGCCATGTAATGAATAATTCCCAGCTTTGCTGTAAATCCCAGGTATATAGTCTTCACTCTTCTTAAACTATTCCCAGTCAAATGAGTACAATCCAGAGCGGTCAGAAGATATGACCCAGCGATTAACAATCCATGACCAAGGGCAACTCCACCAGCTGAACGATTGTACCTTACACCAGGCCCAAACGATACATCCATATGGATAGCAGCATGTTCCTGCAGGGAGGGTAATCCATGGAATAAACGCCATACTTCACACTAAGTCAGGACATACATCCAGCCAGCTGCAGGAAGACTCCCTTACAAATCCACAAGGTCCCAGCCATTAGGATAAGAATTATATATTTTCCAAACCCAGAGGTAGCATACAGATTTCCCAAAATTTTAAATCCATCAGGGGGAACCTAAACGTTGTTTTTTTTCTCACCATAATAAATACAAAATACCTGCCTAGCGAAACCTTACAACTTACCCATCAAGTCTCCGTTCATAACGTCCTTCCCGTGCATGAAGTGATTGTGGGGGTCCATAAGTGGGCCCTCCACCACCTCCTCTGAAACCAGAAACCTCTCTACTACGAGATGTTATGGAAACTGTCTCATCCAAAACTCGGGCAGCTCCTGGAATAGTGCCCGGCTCGTTATAATCCGTTCGTAGGTCTCGGTCCCCCATTTTGTTGACAGCATTGTGCGCTTTTTGTGCACTTTTAATATCCACAAAATCCACAAACGCTGCCACTCCACCATCAGATCCACGTTTAGGTAAAATTTTGACACTTTCGACGCGTCCATATCTGAAAAAAAAAAGTAGGAAAAAAAAAAGAACAAATTTAAGAAAACATTAGACCAAGACAAGAAGGCACTTATATTTTTATCATATCCATGTTAACTACAGTAAACACATTTTATTATAGCACTACAAACCCAAAGATCTGGGCTGATCATGGGGTTTGTCAGATCAGACATTTACCTTTGCAATTAGAAGCAGGTTTCATAAGACAAGTCCTTACCTGCTAAGACAATAACCTCTTTAAAAATGTGAACATTTCAGCCTGAACGTTGACTAATGGCTGAAAACTTTTCGCATTCTGTCCTCACACCTGGCAAGTGAAACACCTTGTGTAAGCAGGGTAGAAAGCAACAACCACAGCTGAGTGTTTCATGCCCAAACTTGCATTAACTATTGAGAAAGTAGAAGGAAGTCTCAACTAACCGATATAATACGTCGTGAGCTACCGAGCCGGCATTTACAAAATAATCAGAATGCCATCTCACATGACAGTCACTTACCTATGCTAGAGATGAACAGAAAAAAACAAAACTTGTCACATTATCATGTAACCGAACATTTCTAGAACAGTCAATTTGAGCATAAAACTGAATCTGTTTCCAGGTTTATGCTGCCTATACAGTGGGCACGGAAAGTATTCGGACCCCTCTAAATTTTTCACTCTTTCATTGCATCCATTTGGTAAATTCAAAAAAGTTCATTTTTTCTCATTAAAGTACACTGTACCCCATCTTGACTGAACAAAAAAAACAAAAAAATTTTAGAAATTTTTGCAAATTTATTAAAAAAGAAAAACTGAAATATCACATGGTCATAAGTATTCAGACCCTTTGCTCAGTATTGAGTAGAAGCACGATTTTGAGCTAGTACAGCCATGGGAATGAAGCAACAAGTTTTTCACACCTGGATTTGGGGATCCTCTGACATTCTTCCTTGCATATCCTCTCCAGTTCTGTCAGGTTGGATGGTGAGCATTGGTGGACAGCCATTTTCAGGTCTCTCCAGAGATGCTCAATTGGGTTTAGGTCAGGGCTTTGGCTGGTCAAGAATGGACAGAGTTGTTCTAAAGTCATTCCTTTGTTATTTTAGATGTGAGCTTAAGGTCATTGTCTTGTTGGAAGGTGAACCTTCGGCCAAGTCTGAGGTCCAGAGCACTCTGGAAGAGGTTTTCATCCAGAATATCTCTGCTTGGCTGCATTCATGTTTACTTCAATTGCAACCAGTCGTCTTGTCCCTGCAGCTGAAAAACACCCGCATAGCGTGATGTTGCCACCACTATGTTTCACTGTTGGGATTGTATTGTGCAGGTGATGAGCAGTGCCTAGTTTTCTCCACACATACCGCTTAGAATTATCACCAAAAAGTTCTATCTTCGTCTTATCAGACCAGAGAATCTTATTTCTCATAGTCTGGGAGTCCTTCATGTGTTTTTTTTTAGCTAACTCTAAGCGGGCTTTCACATGTCTGACACTGAGGAGAGGCTTCCGTCGGTCCAATCTGCCATAACGGCCCGACTGGTGGAGGGCTGCAGTGATAGTTGACTTTGTGGAACTTTCTCCCATCTCCCTACTGCATATGTGGAGTGCAGCCACAGTGATCTTGGGGCTCTTCTTTACCTCTCTCACCAACGCTCTTCTCCCACGATTGCTCTGTTTGGCTGGACAGCCAGCTCTAAGAAGACTTCTGGTGGTCCCAAACTTCCTCCATTTAAGTATTATGGAGGCCACTGTGCTCTTAAGAACCTTAAGTACTGCAGAAAATCTTTCGTAACCTTGGCCAGATCTGTGCCTTGCCACAATTCTGTCTCTGAGCTCCTTGGCCAGTTCCTTTGACCTCATGATTCTCATTTGGTCTGACATGCACTGTGAGCTCTTATATAGACAGGTTGTGCCTTTACAAATTAAGTCCTATCAGTTTAATTAAACACACCTGGACTCCAATGAAGGAGTAGAACCATCTCAAGGAGGATCACAAGAAAATGGACAGCATGTGACTTAAATATGACTGTCTGAGCAAAGGGTCTGAATACTTATGACCATGTGATATTTCAGTCTTTCTTTTTTAATAAATTTGAAAATATTTCTACATTTCTGTTTTTTTCAGTCAAAATGTGGTGGAGAGTGTACATTAATGACAAAAAAAATAACTTTTTTTAATTTACCAAATGGCTGCAATGAAACAAAGAGTGAAAAATTTAAAGGGGTCTGAATACTTTCCGATCCCACTGTACACTGGTAATGCCACAGACTGTGTTTCTGTAATATCACAATGTAATATGTGCCGTCCATGTCGAGCGCAGCAGTCTTATGAATTGTACGTCCACGCTGTGGCATCATCACCATTCATTCGCAGCTGCTCCCAAGCCCACCTGCCACTCATCTCAGATTTCTACTGATGCACAGTATAGCAAGAAAATGGTCAATCATCAGGGGCAAGAAGCGAGAGTGCGAGACGCTCATGAACCACCGTGAGCGAACAGTCAGGATCTGTCACTACCTCTGCGCTGCCCTTATATTGGGTAGCACAAGCCTGGTAGCAGATCTCTCTTTTACAATGTACATCACATGATACATTACATTGGAACAGACAGATATGACCTGCTATGGGTGGGATCACCGCCTATAACACTCCACGTCTTATTCACACCTGGAGGCTATTGCACAAAAAGAAGCCACAAAAGTGAACACTTAATAAAGCAAGAGAGTGATTACTTACAATTATCTATTCTCAAAAAGCCAACTGTGTACTCAGATTGCGGAGTGAGGCATGCATAAAACTATGAGCCTAGTTATAGTTCACTAAAATGGATGATTTTAATCAAAATAATTGTTTGCTGGGTCATCGCCAGGAAAGACAGTGGATATGTTTAAAATTTTCAGCAGATAATTGCTGGTCCATGAAAGATCCTTCTGAAAAAGAACATTCCCAGAACGTTTTTTCATCCACACCTCGTGTCATTGAATATGGGGGCCAGTTTGGATTACTCGCTCATTATGGACTAGAAAAGTGTATGGCTGCGTCAGCAAAAATATTGTTCCTTAGTCGGTTCTTGGCTGAACAGCATTTAAATGAGCCGTCTAAGGAACATGTATGGCCACTGTTAGACCTTTGTAGATTCTCCTTAGGCTCATGTTTGGAAGAAGGTTAAGATTTGCTTATTGAGGACGTCACAGAAAAAAAACAAATGGGATTGAGGACACGGCACTAACTAAACCCGTCACGAGCAGCAGTTGCAGCATTATGCAACAGGATAAAACGCATCTGTATCTGGATTACGACAAGCTGTGCTATTTCAACACAAACTAAATGTGCCATCACTCACAGGTCTTTTCATAAGAAAAACATCAAGAAAGCTAAATCCTAGCAATTGCGACTAAAGGCCATGATTGTTGTGCACCATGTGCTCAAAATCGGAGACCACTAACCAAGATTTAAATGGAGATATACAGCCGATGTGAGAAGTGATCATTGCACTCAGACATCAGGGAGAAACTACCATGGCACCCATCTAGTATGTTCTCACAGGCTGTGTAGCTATGGATTGCCGTGTTCACATTACAGGCCATGGATATGTCAGATGCCTACAAGTACAAGGGATCTAATGTTCCAAACATATGCTTCTAAAATCAGAATCAATCGAGAGCTTCCAGTGTTTTTGACAGACTGCACTGGTACACATGATAGTCAATACATAGAGCAGCACGGTGGCTCAGTGGTTAGCACTGCAGCCTTTGCCGCGCTGGAGTCCTGGGTTCAACTCCTACCAAGGACAACATCTGCAAGGAGTTTGGATGTTCTCCCTGTGTTTGTGTGGTTTCTTCCTCCCCACATTCCAAAGACATACTGATAGGGAAATTAGATTGTGAGCCCCATCGGGGACAGCGATGATAATGTGTGCAAAACTGTAAAGCGCTGTGGAATATGTTAGCGCTATATAAAAATAAAGATTATTATTATATTATGATAGTCTATAGGGCAGTTCACTTGACCAATTTTCCACAACCTGAGCAGTCCGCCCTGAAGCAAGAAGACTTGTCCAATATTTATCAGACTATGAGGTCATGCTTGCCACTACAAATCTATAGATCCGTGCAAAAAAAAAAAAAAAAGATCAGACCGCGCTCAGGTGCCCTGCGTTTGCAGTCTGTTTTTAGTAATGTCTGTTTTTCAGACTGATTGTAAAAGCTTTAGAAACCTCTATCAAGATTTTTTATCAAATAAAAATTGATGAATTCTGAGCAGACTAATGGTAACAACTGACAAACTCCAATGACTGATCAGAAACACTAATGAAACAAAAATTCCCAATGAATGAGCCATGAGAGCGTGTTCATAGGTACAAATTTGCAGCAGACGGACAAATGAACCTGTTTATACACTATATAAAAGTGTTTTGTAATATTTCATGTGTCAAAGTGCGTAAACCAGTTTCACATGAAGATTTTGGTGTTGATTCACTCCATGCATTGTAAAGGAAGAAATTGGTGATGAAAATTAACGAAAAATGGCACACTGCAAATCTAAGATCCACACCACATGTCAATTTGCTTGTTGGATTTTTCCCAATTTCTTTATTCACTTTTGGTACTATAATATGCTAAATATTTTCTGGACAAAATACTAAATTGAGAATTGACAGCGCATCTGCCCCGTGTGAACGTACTCTGTCGGTGGTCATAGAAAACTCATCTATGGCACTACAAACATACATTTAAACGTTTGGAACACGATTCAGACTTGTCCATATGTTTTTCATGGTTATCTCTTAATCAAAAGAGTAGAAATACAGCAATAAAATATAGTCATTGTACAACATAAAAACACTGCATAATACCTGCAGATAATCACCTGGGCATCCCCACAAGTCCATTAACCAAACATCCACATGAATAAAAGCAACAAGAACTGAATCCGTTGATTAAACAAAATTACAGATACAATGTAAAGAAGAAATATGTGATATCGCAGCTACATAGGTGGTGGCCATTGCAACAAAGATGCCAGTTATAAGACGCTCTTATTCTCTGGATACGATCAGCTAAAGACAATTCCACTTTTCACACTCAGCTTCTTTAGTCAAGAGATGTGACATAACGAGCAGGGCTGCCCAATCTAAAATAATCCTAACATGCTGCAGAATGTGTCCTTGACTGACAATTGGCCTATAAAGCAGTGAGTCACTACATAGGCATGTGCACTGAATACACACACTTGTATAACCATTACCCATGATAACTTATGGGAGATAAAACTGACCCAAGAACAGCAGAGAAAAGCAAGTATCGGAGGACTGAAAAGACTAGGAAACAAAGTGCAACCAAACTGTGCTCCCTGCGGCCCGACAACTCTTCAAGGGCGCTGATGTACGTCCAGAACAACCAGCAATTCCCAGTGAAAAAGATGGCGACAAGGAGATTCCGCCTATCTGCAGCATGAGAGCAAACTAGGCCGGCAGATGAGATCCATCTGTGTGAGGGGCAATAAGCAGGAATTGCTCTCAGACACAGATTTTCAGCAATGAACTTAAAAATATATACCGTAACAGAAAAAAAAAAAAGTAGTACACTAAGAGCCAACCAATCCAATGTTTTGGCGGATCTCCTCCCAAACAGTATTTAGTATGGTGGAAAGGACAGTAAACATATCCCTGAAGCAACCAAGCCAGCAATTCAAATGTTAAATATACAAGACAAAAGCATTTATACAACAAAAAGGCTGAGTAACTGCACATATTGAACAATAAGAGTCATTCCAACCCTATACAATAGCAAAATGCTGTTTACACATCCACAAGGACAATGAGGATTTAAGAAAAAAAATAGCTAACAATTTCTACATAGGAAAAATGGCTGCATCTCTCAGCACAACAGAGCACATGTTCTGTGGAGCTCCAGCTCTGTCTTCAGGGGCTGGGGGATGGGTGGGAACAAGGAGTGCATAGAACAAAAACAAAATGCAGAAGGGTATGGAGCAAGAAGCGCCTGTCTGGAGACGTGTCTGCACCACTTCTATCACTCGTTCCGATTTTTATTTTAAGATGCAGGGCACGATTCTCTGTTCGGATTCGCAGCTCACACATATTACCATGTACAATAATTATTACAAAAAAATCTCGTTGCTCAACGACGTACACTCGCCAGATGCTCTGCTTCCAGTAAGAGACGCTTATTGTGAATATGCCACCTAAATCCCTCCCTCGCTGCATCTCTTAGCAACATCTCCATGGTAACTTTGGGCACAATATTTAAAGCCCTATTCAGTTTATGTGAAAATCCTAGCAACACAAGAGGCTTTATTTGCTCAATCCTAGAGTACAAAATGTCAGATTAATCTGGGGTCCAAAAATAACCCGTGCTGAAGGTGAAAGGAGCCCTCCTGGCATATAAAATGCCTGCATATTACAGCGACACTGCAGAGGGAGAGGCAGGGAGGAACATGGGCAGAGTGGAGGAAGGCTCTGTGTACACAACTTGTGCCCGGATCGCAGACGCTGGGGGCTTTTCTGCTTTCAGTAAGCCAGGCAGCCATTTTACGGAGATCGCTCGCTCCGTGGCTCTGGATGATATGGGTGGGAGCGGGGAGGCCACAGCTGGGAATTATCCATACAAGGATGAAGCGTAAGAGATGCCGAGATCGCAGCTTCCCTCCCCCACCATACAATAGGCTAAAGACATTTTGTTTTTGTCCACAGGAACAAGCAGAGCATTGCCCCTTGCTACATGACCCCATCACAGGGAGTGCGTGTTGGATTCTCTGGGTCTATTCCCAGCCCAGCAGCCATGAACAGAACCGGCTCCCAGCCTCAGATTCCCACGAAATCCAGGACTATTAGCCATTATGAATGGAGAGCAATGACATCCCGCAGCTCCCCTCCCCCACACACAGAAAGCAGAGGGGAGGAAGGGTAAAACGATTAATAATTCACCAGCCCAGAGCAAAATCACAAACAATACCAGCATCTGCACCTCCAGGCCAGCGCACACTTCGCTATACATGCACCATAACGGCCACATAACAGTCCCTCTGCATGCACATGTCCAAAGGTATCCACTGCTACAAATATACAACCCGAAAAAAAAAAAAAAAAACTGAAACCTGCAGAGCTCACAATTCACAGTGGGCTCAGATCCAGGAAACCAGCGTCTTGCATGTGCCGTAAACATGTGCACCCCACAGCCTACGTTCACATACACAGAGATCTAAAAACCGAACATGGCAGCACGGACTCAGTGCACTCCTGCAGCCATCAGAAAAGATGTGGGACGCGCAACACTGGCCCCAAGTCACAATCGGGGGGGCTCTCCCAACACTGGCCCCGATTCACAGCCGGGGGGTGGGGGGGTCCAACACTGGCCCCGAGTCACCCCTCATTTGCTCTTTATTGGTGGCTTTAGTATATTCTCTTTGTGCCATTCTTATGTTTTTCTCTTTTAAGTCTTTTTTATTTTTCCTTGACAGATTCATGAAATGTGACTATAAAATGCCATAAGGATTCTGTGACTTTTTCCATAAAAAATAAAAGTCACAAATGAGTAAAAGATGAAAAGCACAAAGCTAATAAACCACTTGCAACATTTTGACAAATTTGGCACAAAAAAATGTCACCACCAGGAATAACAAAATACTTAAAAGATGCAAATGATAAATCAGGGCCATCGAGTGCAATCACAGAACCAATAGAATGGCTTTGTGGAGAAGGGAAAGGACAGGAGCAGCAGTCACCAAAAAGGGGGAGGGGACAGGGCATCATGTCCAACCACAGATGGGGATGCTGGGGGGGGCATCAGGAATTAACCACAGCCACCCAAAGGAAGGAGGATGTCAGGTCCAACCACTGAGCCACCAAAGAAGAGCGGGAACATCAGGCTTAACCACTAAGCCACCAAAAGGGGCAGAATGTCAGGTCCAGCCACTGAGCCACCAAAAGGTGGGGGGGGCACATCAGGATTAACCACTAAGCCAGAGAGGGGGAGGGGATGTCAGGTCCAAACACTGAGTCACCAGAAAGGGGGGAGGGGCGGACATCGGTCCTTCAACAACAATTATAAGGCTATGTGCGCACATTGCATATTTGATGCCTATTCATTGAATTTTCTTCCACGCGTAAATGGTCCAAAAATGCAATGGAATACTTTTGCAAACTTGTTCAATGACAATCCTGAAGAGATGTGCACATGATCAGTAAATTTCCGCGCGTATTTGCAGTGCAATTTTTTTCTGCAGCATGTCAATTCTTTCTGCGTTTTTGACCCATTGAATGCACAGGAAGAAAACGCATGCAAAAACGCACCAAAAACAGTGTATTTTTCCGCAGCATTTTTTCTGCCAAGAGATGCAGAAACCTTGCAGAAATTTCTGCAAGCAAAATACGCAACGTGAGCACATAGCCTTAAAGGGGCACAGAACAGAATCGGAGACAGATTCCAACAGAATAATGGTGTGCACTGGACATCGGAGGTAAATCCTGTCAGGAATATTCAGGGTACATGCTGATATTGGGGCACAGCTGGCATCGGAGGTAAATCCTGTCAAGAATATTTGGGGTATACGCTGATCTCAGGGCACAGTCGGATCTGAGGTAAATCATGTCAGGAATATTTAGGATACACGTAAATATCGGGGCACGGAAAGTATCTAAGGTAAATCCTGTCGGGAATATTCGGGGCACACGCCAATATCGGTGACAGTCGGCATCTAAGGTAAATCCTGTCAGGAATATTCGGGGTATATGTCGATATCGGGGCACAGCCTGTATCTGAGGTAAATCCTGTCGGGAATATTCGGGGTACACGATGATATCGGGGACAGTCGGCATCTAAGGTAAATCATGTCAGGAATATTCGGGGTACACGATGATATCGGGGCACAGCTGGTGTCTGAGGTAAATCCTGTCGGGAATATTCGGGATACATGCTGATATCAGGGCACAGCCAGTATCCGAGGTAAATCCTGTCAGGAATATTCAGGGCATTAGCCAATATTGGGGACAGCCAGCATCTAAGGTAAATCCTGTCAGGAATATTCGGGGTACACATCGATATCAGGGCACAGCCAGTATCGGAGGTAAATCCTGTCAGGAATGTTCGGGGTACACGCTGATATTGGGGCTCAGCCTGTATCTGAGGTAAATCCTGTCAGGAATATTGTGGGTACACCTGATATGGGAGCAGCCGTATCTGAGGTAAATCCTGTCAGGAATATTGGGGTACACGATATCGGGAGCAGCCAGGTATCGGAGGTAAATCCTGTCAGGAATAGTTCAGGGGTACACATGATATTGGGGTACACCGTATCTGAGGTAAATCCTGTCAGGAATATCGGGGTACACGTGATATTCGGGGACAGCCTTATCGAGGTAAATCCTGTCAGGAATATTGTGGGTACACGGATATCGGGCACAGCCGGTAACTGAGGTAAATCCTGTCAGGAATATTCGGGTGCACGATGATATCGGGGTACAGCCGGTATCTGAGGTAAATCCTGTCAGGAATAATCGGGGTACACGATGATATCGGGGCACAGCCGGTATCATGAGGTAAATCCTGTCTGGAATATTTGGGGTACACGATGATATCGGGGCACAGCCGGTAACTGAGGTAAATCCTGTCAGGAATATTCGGGGTACACGATGATATCGGGGCACAGCCGGTATCTGAGGTAGAATCCTGTCAGGAATATTCGGGTACACGATGATATCGGGGCACAGCCGGTATCTGAGGTAAATCCTGTCAGGAATATTCGGGGTACACAATATATCGGGGCACAGCCGGTAACTGAGGTAAATCCTGTCAGGAATATTCGGGGTACACGATGATATCGGGGCACAGCCGGTAACTGAGGTAAATCCTGTCAGGAATATTCAGGTACACGATGATATCGGGGCACAGCCGGTATCTGAGGTAAATCCTGTCAGGAATATTCGGGGTACACATTATATCGGGGCACAGCCTGGTATCGAGGTAAATCCTGTCAGGATATTCGGGTACACGATGATATCGGGGCACAGCCGGTAACTGAGGTAAATCCTGTCAGGAATATTCGGGTACACGATTATATCGGGGCACAGCCGGTAACTGAGGTAAATCCTGTCAGGAATATTCGGGGTACACGATATATCGGGGCACAGCTGGTATCTGAGGTAAATCCTGTCAGGAATATTCGGGGTACACGATTTATATCGGGGCACAGCCGGTAACTGAGGTAAATCCTGTCAGGAATATTCGGGGTACACGATGATATCGGGGCACAGCCGGTAACTGAGGTAAATCCTGTCAGGAATATTCGGGTACACGATGATATCGGGCACAGCTGGTATCCGAGGTAAATCCTGTCAGGAGTATTCGGGGTACACATATATCGGGGCACAGCCGGTAACTGAGGTAAATCCTGTCAGGAATATTCGGGGTACACGATTATATCGGGGCACAGCCGGTAACTGAGGTAAATCCTGTCAGGAATATTGGGTACACGATGATATCGGGGCACAGCCGGTATCTGAGGTAAATCCTGTCAGGATATCGGGTACACAATTATATCGGGGCACAGCCGTAACTGAGGTAATCCTGTCAGGATATCGGGTACACGATGATATCGGGCACAGCCGGTATGAGTAATCCTGTCAGGATATGGGGGTCACGATGATATCGGGGCCAGCCGGTAACTGAGGTAAATCCTGTCAGGATATTCGGTAAAGATGATATCGGGCACGCAGTATCTGAGGTAATCTGTCAGGTACCCGGAACTCGGGGTGCAGCCGGATAAATCCGTCTGGAGATCTCGGTTGTCGGTTACAGCCGGCGGAGTCAGTCTCCAGCCCGACTGTGCTCTCGGAGGAATCTTGCGCCACGTCGCGGCCACTCACCGTTTAAAATGCTCGATAATCTTGTCATCCCGCACGTTCTCGGGTAAGTTCCCCACCCACAGGTGCCTGGTTTCCCGGACCATGCTGGCTCGGTGTTCCGGCTCATGCAGACGGAGGTGAGGGGAGATGGGCCGTGGAGCCTAACATTAGCGGGCAGGGTGCTGGGATCTCTTCGGATTTTACTCGGATCTCTCCGCCGTGTCCCGGTCACACTCGCACAACCAGCCCTTCGGCGCCGACACTGCTTCTGCGCATGCGCGGCGGCTACTGAGTTGAATGGGTAGCTGAGGAGGCGGCGGAGGGCGGGGCCGTTATGCGCATGCGCTAACATTTCAGTTCCCAGTCTGCGCATATGCCAGTGGCAGGTCTCATCACAGCGCATGCGCACTGACAATTGGCAGTGAAATCCTGAAGAGGGAGCGCTGGGAAATTACAGAGGAGGGGGAGAGAAAGGCACAAGCCAGAAAAAGGGGCGGAGCGAGAAGGTGGGACAGAGTAGAGAACGGACCCTGAGAGGAAGGAGGGCAGAGAACGGACCCTGAAAGGGGGGGCAGAGAACGGACCCTGAGAAGGGGGGGCAGAAAACGGACCCTGAGAAGGGGGGGCAGAAAACGGACCCTGAGAAGGGGGGGCAGAGAACACGACCCTGAGAGGTGGGAGGAGAGAACGGACCCTGAGAGAGGCAGAGGACAGACCCTGAGAGATGGAGGGGAGCTGAGGACAGACCCTGAGAGACGGAGGGGGGCAGAGGACTGACCCTGAAAGACGGGGGGGGGGCAGAGGACGGACCCTGAGAGAGAGAGGGGGCAGAGAACGGGCCTTGAGAGAGGGGGGGGCAGAGAACGGGCCTTGAGAGAGGGGGGCAGAGAACGGGCCTTGAAAAAGGGGGGGCAGAGAACGGACCTTGAGAGGGGGGCAGAGAACGGACAATGAGAGGGGGCAGAGGACCGACCTTGAGAGAGATGGGGCAGAGGATGGACCCTGGGAGAGAGGGGGTAGAGGATGGACCCTGAGAGGGGGAAGGGGGGCAGAGAACGGACCATGAGAGAGAGGTGGGGGCAGAGGACGGACCCTGAGAGGGGGGGCAGAGGACGGACCCTGAGAGAGAGGGGGGCAGAGGATGGACCTTGATAGAGACAGGAGAGGGGCAGAGGGCGGACCCTGATAGAGAGGGGAGGGGGAGCAGAAGGCGGACCCTGAGAGGCAAGAGGGGCAGAGAACTGACTGAGAAACGGGGAGAGGCAGAGGACAGACCCTAAGAGATGGTGGGGCAGAGGACGGACCCTGAGAGAGAGGGGGCAGAGGACAGACCTTGAGAGGGCGGGGCAGAGGACCGACCTTGAGAGAGATGGGGCAGAGGATGGACCCTGGGAGAGAGGGGGCAGAGGATGGACCCTGAGAGGGGGAAGGGGGCAGAGAACGGACCATGAGAGAGAGGGGGGGCAGAGGACGGACCCTGAGAGGGGGGGCAGAGGACGGACCCTGAGAGAGAGGGGGGCAGAGGATGGACCTTGATAGAGACAGGAGGGGGGCAGAGGGCAGACCCTGATAGAGAGGGGAGGGGGAGAAGAAGGCGGACCCTGAGAGGCAAGAGGGGCAGAGAACTGACTCTGAGAAACGGGGAGAGGCAGAGGACAGACCCTAAGAAATGGGGGGGCAGAGGACGGACCCTGAGAGAGAGGGGGCAGAGGATGGAGCCTGAGAGAGACAGGAGGGGGGCAGAGGACGGACTCTGAGGGACGGGAGGACAGAGGACGGACGCTGAGAGACTGGCGGGCATAGGATGGACCCTGAGAGAGGGGGGCAGAGGATGGACCTTGAGAGAGAGTGGGGCAGAGAACGGACCCTGAAAGACGGGGGTTGGGGGCAGAGGACGGACCCTGAGAGAGGTGGGGGGCAGAGGACGGACCCTGAGAGAGAGGGGGGCAGAGGATGGACCTTGATAGAGACAGGAGGGGGGCAGAGGGCGGACCCTGATAAAGAGGGGAGGGGAGCAGAAGGCGGACCCTGAGAGGCAAGAGGGGCAGAGAACTGACTCTGAGAAACGGGGGAGCAGAGGACGACCTGATGGGGGGGAGAGGACGGACCCTGAGAGAGAGGGCAGGGACGGACCTGAAGAGAGGGGACAGGGACCTGAGAGAGGGGGGCAGAGGACGGACTCTGAGAGAGGGAGGGCAGGACGGAGTGAAGACGGGGGCATAGGATGGACCCTGAGAGAGGGGGGGCAGAGGACGGACCCTTTAGAGAGAGAGGGGCAGAGACGGACCCTGAAGACGGGTGGGGCAAGGAGGACCCTGAGAGAGGGGGGGCAGAGGATGGACCCTGATGGAAACGGAGGTGGCAGAGGATGGACCTGAGCGAGGAGTCACAGGATAGATGCTGATGGAGAGGACACAAAGCGTACCCTGAGGCAGGGGGCATAGGATAGACCCTGAGTGAGGGGTGCACACAAGGGACCCTGAGAGGGAGGGCGCACAATACGAACCCTGAGAGAGAGGGAGCACAGGACAGACTCGGGAGGAAAGAGGGAGTGGACACAAGGCAGACCCTGAGAGAGGAGGCACAGGACAGACCCATAGGGAGAGAGGGAGGGGGCACAGGACGGACCCTGAAAGAGGGAGGAGGCACAGGACGGACCCAGAAAGAAGGATGGACCTGAAACGGAGGGAGCTCAGCACAAACCCAGGAGAGAGTGGGGGCACAGAAAAGACCCTGAGGGAGGATGCACAGGACAGACCTGTAGGGAGAGAGGGAGGGGGTACAGGACGGACCCTGAAAGACGGAGGGAGCTCAGGACAGACCCGGGATGAAAGAGGGAGTGGACACAAGGCAGACCCTGAGAGAGGGGGCACAGGACAGACCTATAGGGAGAGAGGGAGGGGGCACAGGACGGACCCTGAAAGAGGGAGGTGACACAGGACAGACCTAGAAAGGATGGAGCACAGGATGAACCCTGAAACGGAGGGAGCTCATCACAGACCCAGGAGAGAGTGGGGGCACAGAACAGACCCTGAGGGAGGGTGCACGGGTACAGACCTGTAGGGAGAGAGGGAGGGGGCACAGGACGGACCCGAATGAGGGAGAGAGCACAGGACGGACCCAGGGGAGAGAGGGGGCACAGAACAGACCCTGAGGTAGGGGACACAGGACGAGTTAGCTGTGCTTGCACAGATTGAGAGGATTTCTTGACGATAGAAGCCGCCGGCACCATTTTCCTGGAAGAAGAAAAAGATTTGGCTGCAGCAAAGTCGCCGCTGCTGACATTTTGCTGGAGGTCTTTTTTTTTTTCAAAGCCCACACTATAAACTGCAATATTTAAAATAGGAGACAGGTCACTGAAGGATCAGTGACCTGTCAATTAAGCTACAATAATGAAAATGAGGCCAGAGACCACCAAATAAAGACCCGCCCACAAGCCTGCCCCGAAACACGAGAATCTCATCAACTAAAAACAAAAGTTAAACAACCACAAGATGGATTTCTTCAACCCAGGTATTATTTTAATCAGTGTAATAGGGTCAACAGTGTCTGCAGTTTACTGAGCACAATCCTGATGACAGGTTGGCTTTAAAGGGAATCTGTCACCCCATTTTGGCTATATCAGATAAAGATATGCCTGAATAGTGCGTCCATAAGTAACCTATCGGTATCTATCATATATCCTGACACCCCCGTTTTCATGCCCAAATACCTTTGTAAAGTTTGGTTTTCTGTATGGTAATCTGGGCGGTCCGGAGGGCGGTGTTTTTTGCTCCCTCTCCCCCCTCTCCTCGGCTTCTCTTGCGTAGGTCCGTCTGTGCATAGCACAGAGGCGTAGTGTTCCCGCGATTGCGTGTTTTAAAATCCCCCCGCGCCTGCGCTGTGTGCTTTGCCCAACAGTGGGCAAAGTGTAAAATCATTACAGCGCATGCACAACTATTTTCGGTCACTTTCCTTGCCCCGGAAGTCGTCCATGGCAAGCAGTCATTTCCGGGCTCATCAAGAGAATGCCAAGAGTGCAAAGCAGTCATCAAAGCAAAAGGTGGCTACTTTGAGGAACCTAGAATATAAGACATAATTTCAGTTGTTACACACTTTTTTGTTAAGTATATAATTAAACATGTGTTAATTCATAGTTTTGATGCCTTCAGTGTGAATGTACAATTTTCATAGTCATGAAAATACAGAAAAATCTTTAAATGAGAAGGTGTGTCCAAACTTTTGGTCTGTACTGTATATGTATATATACAAATGGGGACAAAATGTGCAAAAGATGAGCCACACACTATAGGTAAAGCACCGAAGAGTTGAATATATCAATGAAGGCCAAAAAAGAAGAAAATAATGTATTTGTAAGGAATATTTTAAAGGCCAAAGGAAGAGAAAGTCAGGAGTTAGCAATGAACTTCCTATATTAGTAGAATTGGCAAATTAAATAGATACAATTAAAATACATGGCAGTCAAAAAAGTATGAGCCCTTAAAATGTCAGCAAAGTCAATATATTAATGCAAGTGAGCCAAATATATAGTCAAAGGTAGATGCCTACAGCAGTAGGTGCATGTGTATCATAGCTCAGAGTATATACATGTTTTGTAAGACAGATTAAGGGCAAATGCATGATGAATTCAAAGGCACATTATCTTTAAATGGTGGTGAATACCCCAACACGCATTTCACATATAGCTTTGTTGAGGCTCCATCTCTACATGTCTGACAGCCATTCTATTCCAGTGTCAGTTGAATTCGAACCAGAGTACAAGTCATTCTACTTAGGCTGTGGTTCCACGGTCCGGAACCACAGCGCTTTGGACGGAGCGGAAATTCCGCGCCGTCTAAGCCCCGCCCCCTTTGTGACGCGCGCTCTTTCCGGAGGTGTTCAGGACACCTCTGGAATCACCTCCGGAAAGAACGCAGGGCTACATAGCCCTGTGTGAAATTCTGTTGCGGCGACGCACCGTCGCCGCAACACGCGAGGACATGCTGGGTCTGAAAAGACGCGCCGCATGTCCGTTTACGCAGGTCTGCCACCTGCGTGTTGTTACGCATAGTGGAGACGGGATTTCTTGAAATCCCCTCCACTATGCTGTAACATCTGGACGCTGCGTGTTTGGCGCTGCGCCAGCACACAGCGCCAAACACGCAGCGTTTACTGATCGTGGAAACTCACCCTTAATGTGCTTCTGATTAGGTGATCACCTGAACCAAATCTTATATAACGAAGGAAAATATAAAAAAAAACACTGCTGTGGTGTTCACAATCCTCTTGCAATAGGACAAGCTGGATGGCAAAACAAGTGCTAGTAATATCCCAAAAGTAATAGGAATGAAAAAATAACTTTTAACCATGCCAAATGAGTTGAAAATAAAAGTCTTAAATGAGGAAAAGAAGGGCTCAATTCTGGCTTTACTAGCAGAGGGATACAGTGAGCGTCATGTTGCCTCCATCCTTAAAATTTCTAAGACGGCAGTCCATTACAACAAGGTCAAGCAGCAGACATTGGGGAGACAACAATGCTACAGACTGGCAGAGGGTGAAAACAACTCTCCACTGACCTGGATAACCGTCATCTTATTTGAATGTCACTCAGCAACCGCAGGATGACATCAAGTTACCTACAAAAGAATGGCAAATGGCAGCTGGGGTGAAGTGCACGGCAAGAACAGTTCGTAACAGGCTCCTAGAGACAGGGCTCAAGTCATGTAAGGCTAGAAAAAAGCCTTTCATCAATGAGAATCAAAGGAGAGCCATGCTGAAGTTTGCCAAAGATCATAGGATTGGAGCATAGAGGACTAGAGTAAGGTAATCATCTCTGATGAGTCTAATTTTCAGCTTTGCCCAACACCTGGTCGTCTAATAGTTAGACGGAGACCTGGAGAGGCGTACAAGCCACAGTGTCTTGCACCCACTGTGAAATTTAGTGGAGGATCGATGATGATCTGGGGATGCTTTAGCAAGTCTGGAATTGGGCAGGTTAATCTTTGCGAAGGACGTATGAATTAAGCCGCATACAAGGTTATCCTGGAAAAACAGTTGATTCCTTCTGCTCAGGCAATGTTCCCCAACTCTGAGGACTGTTTTTTTCCAGCAGGGCAATGCTCCATGCCACACAGCTAGGTCAATCAATGTGTGGATGAAGGACCACCACATAAAATCCCTGTCATGGCCAGCCCAATCTCCAGACCTGAATCCATTGAAAACCTCTGGAATGTAATCAAGAGGAAGAAGGATAGTCACAAGCCATCAAACAAAGAAGAGCTGCTTAATTTTTTGTACCAGGAGTGGCATAAGGTCACCTAAAAGCAGTGTGAAAGACTGGTGGAAAGCATGCCAAGACGCATGAAAGCTGTGATTAAAAATCATGATTATTCCACAAAATATTGATTTCTGAACTCCTCCTGAGTTGAAACATTAGTATTGTTGTTTCTAAATGATTATGAACTTGTTTTCTTAGCATTATTTGAGGTTTGCAAGCACTGCATTTTTTTTTATTTTGAACATTTCTCATTTTCTGAAAATAAATACAAAATTTATTGCTTGGAAATTCGGAGACATGTTGTCAGTAGTTTATAGAATAAAAGAGCAATCTACATTTTACTCAAAAATATACCTATAAAGAGAAAAATCAGACAAACTGAAAATTTTGCAGTGATTTCTTAATTTTTGCCAGAGCTGTATATATTTTTTCTCATGTTTTTAATCTAATTATTTCTCAATAAAAGCTGTAATTTTATGGCAAATAGCTTCTTTTTCCTTTGGATTCATTTTTGATCAATGGAAGAGGCCACTTCTCTAGGCATTTATAAATTTTGATGTGTCAGTTTCCTATTTAGGTAGAGAACAGGATGCTCCTCTCCATGTATCTCCTGAGAAAGGAAGGACATAATACGACTTCTAAGGCGTCCATTTGGAGTTCAAATTCCTACTTAATGTCGAGGGCTATCAGGACCAGACGTTTACAGAGAGCTACTGTCAGTTCTTGAAAGGCCGTCTCTGCCACCGAAGTCCATTTGGCCATAACCGATTCTGCCCCTTTAAGGCAGTCGGTCAGTAATGTGGCCATCATGGCAAAGTTTCGGATGAACCTCCTGTAGACCATTCCAAGAAAGACCATAACTTGTTTTTTTTAGAGGGGTTTCGAACATTTCTGGATTGTGTCCACTTTATTGGTCTGGGGTTTGATATCGCCTCTACCTACCACATATCCAAGGTATTTGGCCTCCTCTTTCCCCATGGCACATTTTATGGATTTATAGAAAACCCCACCTTCCTGAGAGCATCGAACACCGCCTGGATCTTTTCAGGATGATTTCCCCCAATCCGGGCTGAAGATTACTATATCACCCAGGTATGCTGCAGGTATTGTAGTTCTTATGGGGTGTAAGGATCAGGTCCATGGCCCTCTGGAAAGTGGCCAGAGCTCCCTGCAATCCAATCAGCATACGGACGTGTTGGAAGCATCCGTTGGGTGTAGAGAAAGCAGTCTTTTCCTTGCCTTTTTGTGACTTGGGAATTTGCCAATATCTCTTTGTAAGGCTAGGTTCACATTTGCAGTTGAGTCCACAGCCTATCGTCCGCAACCATGAACGCATGCAAAAACATATGTGAACGCATTAAAACGCAGTTTTTTTAGCCGCATCATCTTACGCAAGACGTAAAAAACGCTGCGTTTTTACAGTTTGCATGCATTTTTGCATGCGTTTGCGTTTTTTATGTGCATGCTTCCCATAGTTGAAAAATTTTCCAAATTTTCTGGGACACAAGCCACTCCCAATGGGCGTGTCTCATTGGATTTCATTCTATAGACCCTTGTCGAGCTGAAATCTTCAGATTTTGCTCCTGTATCTTGCGTCAAGATGGATATTCGCAAGGAGAGCTTCTATTTTAAACTGGATTTGGATATCAAATTGTTTCTTGCCTTTGCTTGTAAGCAAGAAGGGAAAAGAGAAAGACAGAAAAGGCGCATTTGGCAACACCCCATTAGGCTAAGTGCACACGTTCAGGATTATTTGCGTTTTTTTCGCGGGAAAAAACGCGTCAAAAACACATGAATTAAGCATCCTATCATTTAGAATGAATTCCGCAATTTTTGTGCACATGGTGCGTTTTTTTCCGCGAAAAAACGCATCTCGGAAAAAGAACCAACATGTTCATTAATTTCGTGGAATTCTAGCGTTTTTCCCGCTATATTATTGACCTAGAAAGTTCAGGAAAAAATTTCGGTAAAAACGTGCAAAATCCGCGCAAAAAACGCAAAAAACGTGTGCACTTAGCCTTATTGAAGTCTGGGAGAGTCGTGGGACCTACCACTCCTTATTCAGTGAGCTCCGTGAAAACCCGGATAAATATTTTGATTATACGAGGATGTCTGAAGAGAGCTTCCGGGATTTGCTGGGTCGTATACAAGGAGCCATCAGCAGGCACCCAGCTCCGTAGAGCAATTCCAGCTGAGGAACGTCTACTGGTGACACTAAGGTACGTAATATTTAAAAATAAACGCTTGTCATAATTATTATTGTTCTGCAATGTCCTTATTTTTTTTTCCCTTTTTTTTTTCAAAACCCTGTCGTAAATATTATTATTCATAATATTTTTTTCTTTATCTGTTTGGCAGATTCCTGGCTACCGGAGAGAGCCTATCATCGCTCCATTTCCAGTTCCGGATTGGCCTTTCCACCCTTTCTGGGATAGTTTCAGACACTTGCCGGGCTTTGTGGGATGTCCGTCAAGAATTTATCCCCCTACCCACCAAGGAAATATGGCGGGAAACTGCGGAAAAATTCTGGGAAATGTGTAATTTCCCCAACTGTTTAGGAGCAGTGGATGGGAAACATTAGAATTACAAAACCGGCACAAAGTGGATCTGAGTACTTTAATTATAAAAAATACTTTTCTATAGTGCTGATGGCCATTGCAGCTGCAGACTGTAGATTTATTGCCGTGGACATTGGTTCTTTTGGCTGTGGAAATGACTCCCAGACCTTTAAAAACTCTGACATGGGCCAACTGTTGTATAGCAATAATTTTAATTCCCCCTCCTACGACCTCTTCCCAACACTCAAGGCCCGGCAATGCCATTTGTTGTGGTTGGGGATGAGGCCTTTCAGATGTGTGGAAACCTACTGAAGCCATACTCCAGTCGTGATTTGAACCACACAAAAAAGGATTTTTAACCCCTCTCTGCCATCCGACGTACTATTCCGTCCATGTGACCCTGGACCTCATTCCCATGGACGGAATAGTACGTCATACGCGATCAACTGCGCTCCCTGGTGTCAGCTGTTTATCACAGCTGACACCCAGCACTATGTGTCAGGAGCGGTCACGGACCGCTCCTGGCACATTAACCCCTGGCACACCGCGATCAAACATGATCGCGGTGTACGGGGGCACAGGGGAGGATCGCACAGGGAGGGGGCTCCCTGCGCGCTCCCCTGAGACCCTCAGAACAAGCCGATGTGTCGCGCTGTTCCGAGGGTCCGTCCTCCCTCCAGGTCCCCGGATCCAAGATGGCGCTGGGGTCCTGCAGGGAGGCGGCTTCCTCAGCGCCTGCTGAGAGCAGGCGCTGAGGAAGCCTGCAGCGATGCCAGAGCGATCGCTGGTGTGACAGAGTGCTGTGCACACTGTCACACCAGCGATCTGCTAAAATACTGTGATGTCCCACCCTGGGACAAAGTAAAAAAAATAAAAAGTGGTAAAAAAAAATCATAAAAAAAAAAATATTCCCCAATAAATTCATTTCTTCCTGTAAATAAAAAAAAAACCAAAACAATAAAAGTACACATATTTGGTATCGCCGCGTCCGTAACGACCCCCCCCTATAAAACTGTCCCACTAGTTAACCCTTTAGTGAACCCCTTAAAAAAAAAAAAAACTAAGCAAAAAATCAATGCTTTATCATCATACCGCCGAACAAAATGTGGAATAACACACGATCAAAAAGACCGATATAAATAAACATGGTAGCGCTGAAAACGTCATCTTGTCCCGCAAAAAACGAGCATACAGCATCATCAGCGAAAAAATAAAAAAGTTATAGCTCGCAGAATAAAGCGATGCAAAAATAATAATTTTTTATATAAAATTGTTTTTTATTCTATAAAAGCGCCAAAACCTAAAAAAAATGATATAAATGAGGTATCGCCGTAATCGTACTGACCCGAAGAATAAAACTGCTTTATCAATTTTACCACACGCGGAACAGTATAAACGCCTCCCCCAAAAGAAATTCATGAATTGCTGATTTTTGTTCATTCTAACCTCCCAAAAATCGAAATTAAAAGCAATCAAAAAATGTCACGTGGTCGTAAATGATACCAATAAAAACGTCACCTCGTCCCGCAAAAAATAAGACCTCACATGACTCTGTGGGCCAAAATATGCAAAAATTATAGCTCTCAAAATGTGGTGATGCAAAAAACTATTTTTTGCAATAAAAAGCGTCTTTTAGCGTGACAGCTGCCAATCATAAAAACCCGCTATAAATAGTGAATCAAACCCCCCTTTATCACCCCCTTAGTTAGGGAAAAATAATAAAATTAAAAAATGTATTTATTTCCATTTTCCCATTAGGGTTAGGGTTGCGGCTAAAGTTAGGGTTAGGGTTGGCGCTAACGTTAGGGTTGGGATTAAGGTTAGGGGTGTTTAGGGTTAGGTTTGTGGTTAGGGTTGGGACTAGGGTTAGGGGTGTGTTGGGGTTGAGGTTTGAGTTAGAATTGGGGGGTTTCTGCTGTTTAGGCACATCAGGGGCTCTCCAAATGTGACATGGCGTCTGATCTCAATTCCAGCCAATTCTGCGTTGAAAAAGTCAAACGGTGCTCCTTCACTTCTGAGCTCTGCCATTGGCCCAAACAGTAGTTTACCCCCACATATGGGGGTATCAGCGTACTCTGGACCACAAGAGTTATTGTTCAATTTGTCCTATTTCTTCTGTTACCCTTGGGAAAATAAAAAACTGGGGGCGACAAAATCATTTTTGTAAAAAAAAAAAAATGATTTTTTTGTTTTTACGGCTGTATGTTATAAAACTTCTGTGAAGCACTTGGGGCTTCATAGCGCTCACCACACATCTAGATAAGTTCCTTTGGGGTCTATTTTCCAAAATGGGGTCACTTGTGGGGGGTTTCCACTGTTTAGGCGCATCAGGGGCTTTCCAAATGCGACATGACGCCCCCAGACCATTCCATCAAAGTCTACAATCCAAAACATCACTACTTCCCTTCCGAGCCCAGATGTGCACCCATACAGTAGTTTTCTCCCACATATTGGGTATCAGCGTACTCAGGACAAATTGGACAACAACTTTTGGGTCCAATTTCTCCTGTTACCCTTCTGAAAATAAAATATTGGGGGTGAAAAAAATCATTTTTGTGAAAAAAAAAAAGATTTTTTATTTTTACGGCTGTACGTTATAAACTTCTGTGAAGCACTTCGGGGTTCAAAGTGCTCACCACACATCTAGATAAGTTCCTTGTGGGGTCTATTGTTATGATTTGGTAGCTGAGGAGAGCAGGCCAAAAGGAAATACACCAGAGCAGTAGGAAACTATGAGATTGCTGTACCCTGACTAACCACCACAACTAGAGGCAGCCGTGGAGCGTTCCTACGTTGGTCCTAGCCGCCTCGTCACAGCCTGAGAAACTAACTACACCTAAAGATAGAAAGAGGAAAGCTATCTGCCCCGGAGCAGATCCCCAAAGAACATAGAAAGCCCCCAAACATGTAATGGCGGTTAGACAAGAAGAAATACTGACACAGACAGAAAATAGTATGAGCAAACGTTGGGGCCCAAACTACTAAATAGAAAAGGATAGGAAGGGTACTTACTGCAATCCCAAAAAACCCTGAAAAGCACCAACTCTACTAATTTCAAAAACACCTGAGATCACACGACCTCTACCACCTAAATTAGTTCTCTGGTGTAACCAAAAACAAAACAGCAACCACTGAAAAAACTGGAAAAAGCAAATGTACAAACATCAGTGGCAGAACTGAACTGAGAGGGCAAAAGCCCCCAGAGGGGTCCCTGAAGGCCCCCACAGAAGTGCAGGAAAAAATGCAAAAATCAAGCACAAAAACAAAAAGAAGAAAATGTCTTATCTGTTAGCAGGAGATTCAGACACGACACAGCAGGCTACCAAGGAAACAGGAATCAAGGATTGAGACCAGAACAATTGATCACCGGCAACCCTGATGGGAAGGCGACTCCCTTATATAAGACCAGTCAGTAACACCTGATTCCCAATCCTCACAATCTTCACTGGACAGTCCAGTACCGTTTGTAACCACCAGAGGGAGCTTCTGCTCAGAACTCATTTCCAGCCTATTCACAACAGTACCCCCCCCTTGAGGAGGGGTCACCGAACCCTCATTTGAGCAACCAGGTCGGTCAGGATGAGTTCTATGATACGCACGGATGAGTCTCCTAGCATGGATGTCCGAAGCAAACACCCAAGAATTGTCTTCCTGACCATAACCTCTCCATTTAACCAAATACTGGAGTTTCCGTCTATAAAAACGAGAATTCAATATTTTCTCAACCACATACTCCAGATTGCCCTCAACCAAAACAGGGTCAGGAGGCACAGTAGTAGGAACCACTGGCTCAACAAACCTCTTCAACAAGGACTTGTGGAACACGTTATGGATCTTAACCCCTTCACCCCCAAGGGTGGTTTCCACGTTAATGACCGGGCCAATTTTTACAATTCTGACCACTGTCTCTTTATGAGGTTATAACTCTGGAACGCTTCAACGAATCTTGGCGATTCTGAGATTGTTTTCTCGTGACATATTGTACTTCATGTTAGTGGTAAAATTTCTTCGATATAACTTGCGTTTATTTTTGAAAAAAAACGCAAATATGGCGAAAATTTTTAAATTTTGCAATTTTCAAACTTTGAATTTTTATTCCCTTAAAACAGAGAAATATATCACACAAAATAGTTAAGAAATAACATTTCCCACATGTCTACTTTACATCAGCACAATTTTGGAACCAAAATTTTTTTTTGTTAGGAAGTTATAAGGGTTAAAAGTTGACCAGCGATTTCTCATTTTTACAGCAAAATTTACAAAGCCATTTTTTTTAGGGACCACCTCACATTTGAAGTCACTGAGGGGTCTATATGGCAGAAAATACCCAAAAGTGACACCATTCTAAAAACTGCACCCCTAAAGGTACTCAAAACCACATTCAAGAAGTTTATTAACCCTTCAGGTGCTTCACAGTAACTAAAGCAACGTGGAAGGAAAAAATGAATATTTTACTTTTTAGCCACAAAAATGATCTTTTACAAACTTTTTTTTTATTTTCACAAGGGTAAAAGGAGAAAATGGACAGATAAGGTTGTTATGCAATTTCTCCTGAGTACGCCAATACCCCATATGTGGGGGAAAACCACTGTTTGGGCACACGGCAGAGCTCGTAAGGGAAGGAGCGACGTTTGACTTTTTCAAACTAAAATTGGCTGGAATTTAGATTGGATGCCATGTCGCGTTTGGAGAGCCCCTGATGCGCCTAAACAGTGGAAACCCCCCACAAGTGACACCATTTTGGAAACTAGACCACCTAAGGTACTTATCTAGATCTGTTGTGAGCACTTTGAACCCTCAAGTGTTTCACAAAAGTTTATAAAGCCTGGGTGTGAAAAAAAAAAAATCAATTTTCCACAAAAATGATTTTTTAGTCCCAAATTTTTGAATTTTCCCAAGGAAATTGGACCCCAAAATTGTTGTCCAATTTGTCCTGAGTACGCTGATACCCCATATGTGGGGGGGGGGAACTGTTTGGGCGCACGGCAGGGCTTGGAAAGGAAGTAGTAACGTTTTGGAATGCAGACGTTAATGGGGGTCATGTTCCGTTTGCAGTGCCCCAGATGAGCCTAAACAGTGGAAACCCCCCACAAGTGACCCCATTTTGGAAACTAGACCCCCTAAGGAACTTATCTAGATCTTTGGTGAGCACTTTGAACCCCCAAGTGCTTCACACAAGTTTATAATGCCCGGGCATGAAAATAAAAAATCCTATTTTTTTCCCACAAAAATTATCTTTTAGTCACTAATTTTTTATTTTCCCAAGGGTAACAGGAGAAATTGGACCACATAAGTTGTTGTACAATTTGTCCTGAGTACGCTGATACCCCATATGTGGGGGGGAACCACTGTTTGGGCGCACGGCAGAGCTCGGAATGGAAGGAGCACCATTTGACTTTTTCCAACCAAAATTGGCTGGAATTGAGTTTGGATGCCATGTTGCATTTGGAGAGCCCCTGATGTGCCTAAACAGTGGAAACCCCCACAAATGACCCCATTTGGGAAACTAGACCCCCTAAGGAACTTATCTAGATTTTTGATGAGCAATTTGAACCCCAAGTGCTTCACACAAGTTTATAACGTTGAGCCGTAAAATTTAAAAATCATATTTTTTCCACAAAAATGATCTTTTCACCCCAATTTTTATTTTTCCAAGGGTAACAAGACTCCAAAAGTTATTGTGCAATTTGTCCTGAGTGCGCTGATACCCCATATGTGGGGGTAAACCACTGTTTGGGTGCATGGCAGAGTTTGGAAGGGAAGGAGCGCCGTCTGACTTTTTCAACGCAGAATTGGCTGGACGCCATGTCGTGTTTGGAGAGCTCCTGATCTGCCAAACAGTGGAAACCCCCATAACTGACACCATTTTGGAAACTAGACCCCTCAAGGAACTTATCTAGATGAGTGGTGAGAACTTTGAACCCCCAGGTGTTTCACTAAAGTTTATAACGTACAGCCGTAAAATAAAAAATCTTTTTTTTTTTTTTACAAAAATGATTTTTTCACCCCCAATATTTTATTTTCACAAGGGTAACAGAAGAAATTGGAACCCAAAAGTTGTTGTCCAATTTGTCCTGAGTACACTGATACCCAATATGTGGGCGAAAACTACTGTATGGGCACACGTCGGGGCTCGGAAGGGAAGTAGTGACGTTTTGGATTGCAGACTTTGATGGAATGGTCTGGGGGCATCATGTCACATTTGGAGAGCCCCTGATGCACCTAAACAGTGGAAACCCCCCACAAGTGACCCCATTTTGGCAAATAGACCCCACAAGGAACTTATCTAGATGTGTGGTGAGCACTTTGAACCCCGAAGTGCTTCACAGAAGTTTATAACGCACAGCCGTAAAAATAAAAAATCTTTTTTTTTTTACAAAAATTATTTTTTCGCCCCCCCAATATTTTATTTTCACAAGGGTAACAGGAGAAATTGGACCCCAAAAGTTGTTGTCCAATTTGTCCTGAGTACGCTGATACCCAATATGTGGGAGAAAACTACTGTATGGGCGCACGTCAGGGCTCGGAAGGGAAGTAGTGACGTTTAGGATTGCAGACTTTGATGGAATGGTCTGGGGGCGTCATGTCGCATTTGGAGAGCCCCTGATGCGCCTAAACAGTGGAAACCCCCCACAAGTGACCCCATTTTGGAAAATAGACCCCACAAGGAACTTATCTAGATGTGTGGTGAGCACTTTGAACCCCGAAGTGCTTCACAGAAGTTTATAACGCACAGCCGTAAAAATAAAAAATCTTTTTTTTTTTTGCAAAAATGATTTTTTCGCCCCAATATTTTATTTTTACAAGGGTAACAGGAGAAATTGGACCCCAAAAGTTGTTGTCCAATTTGTCCTGAGTACGCTGATACCCAATATGTGGGAGAAAACTACTGTATGGGTACACGTTGGGGCTCGGAAGGGAAGTAGTGACGTTTTGGATTGCAGACTTTGATGGAATGGTCTGGGGGCGTCATGTCGCATTTGGAGAGCCCCTGATGCGCCTAAACAGTGGAAATCCCCAACAAGTGACCCCATTTTGGAAAATAGACCCCACAAGGAACTTATCTAGGTGTGTGGTGAGCGCTATGAAGCCCCAAGTGCTTCACAGAAGTTTATAATGTACAGCCGTAAAAACAAAAAAATAATTTTTTTTGTACAAAAATGATATTTTCGCCCCCAGTTTTTTATTTTCCCAAGGGTAACAGAAGAAATAGGACAAATTGCACAATAACTCTTGAGGTCCAGAGTACGCTGATACCCCATATGTGGGGATAAACTACTGTTTGGACGCATGGCAGAGCTCAGAAGTGAAGGAGCACCGTTTGACTTTTTCAACGCAGAATTGGCTGGAATTGAGATCAGACGCCATGTCACATTTGGAGAGCCCCTGATGTGCCTAAACAGCGGAAACCCCCCAATTCTAACTCCAACCCTAACCCCAACACACCCTAACCCTAGTCCCAACTCTAACCACAAACCTAACCCTAACACACCCCTAATCCCAACCCTAACCCTAATCCTAACTTTAGCGCCAACCCTAACCCTAACTTTAGCCGCAACCCTAACCCTAATGGGAAAATGGAAATAAATACATTTTTTCAATTTTATTATTTTTCCCTAACTAAGGGGGTGATAAAGGGGGGTTTGATTTACTATTTATAGCGGGTTTTTATGATTGGCAGCTGTCACGCTAAAAGACGCTTTTTATTGCAAAAATAGTTTTTTTGCATCGCCACATTTTGAGAGCTATAATTTTTGCATATTTTGGCCCACAGAGTCATATGAGGTCTTATTTTTTGCGGTACGAGTTGACGTTTTTATTTGTACCATTTTTGAGCAGGTGACATTTTTTGATCGCTTTTTATTTGATTTTTGGGAGGTTAGAATGAACAAAAATCAGCAATTCATGAATTTCTTTTGGGGGAGGCGTTTTTATTGTTCCGCGTGTGGTAAAATTGATGAAGCAGTTTTATTCTTCGGGTCAGTACGATTATGGCGATACCTCATTGTATATCATTTTTTTATGTTTTGGCGCTTTTATAGAATAAAAACAATTTTATATAAAAAATAATTATTTTTGCATCGCTTTATTCTGCGAGCTATAACTTTTTTATTTTTTCGCTGATGATGCTGTATGGCGGCTCGTTTTTTGCGGGACAAGATGATGTTTTCAGCGGTACCATGTTTATTTATATCGGTCTTTTTGATCGCGCGTTATTCCACTTTTTGTTCGGCGGTATGATGATAAAGCATTGATTTTTTGCTTCGTTTTTTTTTTTTTTTTAAGGGGTTCACTAAAGGGGTTAACTAGTGGGACAGTTTTATAGGGGGGGTCGTTCGGACGCGGCGATACCAAATATGTGTACTTTTATTGTTTTGTTTTTTTTATTTACAGGAAGAAATAATTTATTGGGGAATATTTTTTTTTTTATTTATTTATTTTGGATTTTTTTTTTATAACATGTTTATTTTTATTTTTTTAACTTTTTTACTTTGTCCCAGGGTGGGACATCACTGTATTTTATCAAATCGCTGGTGTGACAGTGTGCACAGCACTCTGTCACACCAGTGATCGCTCAGGCAGTGCAGCAGGCTTCTCAGTGCCTGCTCTCAGCAGGTCTGAGGGTCTCAGGGGGGCGCGCAGGGAGCCCCCACCCTGCGCGATCCTCCCCTGTGCCCCCAGTACACCGCGATCATGTTTGATCGCGGTGTGCTAGGGTTAATGTGCCGGGAGCGGTCCGTGACCGCTCCTGACACACAGTCACGGGTGTCAGCTGTGATAATCAGCTGACACCCGGCGGCGATTAGCTGCGCTCCCCTCAGGAGCGCAGCTGATCGCCTATGACGTACTATCCCGTCCATGGGCAGAATGGCACGGGTTTTATGGACAGGATAGTACGTCTAATGTCAGAGAGGGGTTAAATGTCCCTGGAAGAAGCAAACGAAAAGAAACAGGATTAAGAATCTCCATATCTTATAAGGTCCAATGAACCTAGGCTTAAATTTAGGAGATGCCACTCTCATAGGAATATTTCTTGAGGACAACCAGACCAAGTCCCCCACTTTAAACGAGGACCATCAGTCCTATGCCGGTTAGCAAACCGCTGGGCCCTCTCCTGAGAGAGGGACAACCTCTCCACTACCTGGTCCCAAATCTGTTGCATACGCTCCACAACAGAGTCAACACCTGGACAGACAGAAGCCTCCGTCTGTCCTGAAGAAAATCGAGGATGAAACCCAGAATTACAGAAAAATGGAGACATCAAAGTGGCAGAGCTAGCCCTATTATTAAGAGCAAACTCAGCCAAAGGTAAAAAAGAGACCCAGTCATCCTGATCAGCAGACACAAAGCATCTTAGATAAGTCTCCAATGTCTGGTTTGTTCTCTCAGTTTGACCATTGGTCTGAGGATGAAACGCCGAGGAGAAAGACAATTGAACACCAATTTTAGAACAAAAGGTCCTCCAAAATCTGGAAACAAACTGGACTCCTCTGTCAGACACAATGTTCTCAGGAATGCCGTTAAACGAACCACGTGCTGAAGGAACAAAGGCACCAATTCAGAGGAGGAAGGCAACTTAGGTAATGGCACAAGATGTATCATCTTGGAAAACCTATCGCAAATCACCCAGATGACGGTCATTCTCTGAGAAACAGGGAGGTCGGAAATGAAATCCATAGAGATATGGTCCATGGTCTCTTGGGCACAAGTAATGGCATCAACAAACCACTAGAACGAGAGCAAGGCTTGGAGCGAGAGCAAGTCCCGCAGGACTGCACAAATTCCCTGACATCACCAGACAAGGTAGACCACCAAAAGGACCGACTAACCAAGTCTCTGGTACCAAAAATTCCGGGATGACCGGCCAACGTGGAACAATGAATCTCAGACATTACACTCTTTTTCCACTGGTCCGGGACAAACAATTTCCCAACAGGGCAGCGCTCGGGCTTATCCTCCTGACACCCCTCCAGAGCCAGTCTCAAATTGGGCGAGATGGCGGAAAGAACTACACCCTCTTTCAAAATAACAGAAGGATCAGATAACTCAGGAGAGTCCGCCAGGAAACTCCTCGAGAGGGCATCGCCTTAACATTTTTAGTGCCAGGAAGAAATGAAACCACAAAATTAAAACGTGTGAAAAACAAGGCCCACCTGGCCTGTCTAGGATTAAGTCGCTTGGCAGATTCCAGATAAACTAGATTCCTATGGTCCGTAAGGACCACCACCTGATGTTTGGCTCCCTCCAGCCAATGTCTCCACTCTTCAAAAGCCCACTTCATGGCTAATAACTCCCGATTACCCACGTCATAATTACGTTCAGTGGGAGAAAATTTTCGAGAGAAAAAGGCACAAGGGTTACTTTTAGAGGTCTCTGGATCTCTTTGGGACAAAACGGCACCTGCCCCAATTTCAGAGGCATCAACCTCCACCTGAAATGGTAGAGAAACATCAGGCTGCCGTAGAACAGGAGCAGAAGTGAATCTCTGCTTAAGTTCCTGAAATGCAGAGACTGCCTCAGGAGGCCAATTCACCACATCAGAACCCTTCTTGGTCAAATCAGTTATGGTTTAACAATAACAGAGAAATTACCAATAAATTTACGATAAAAATTGGCAAAACCCAAGAATCTTTGAAGAGCCTTTAATGAAGTAGGCTGGACCCAATCACAGATGGCCTGAACCTTGACCGGGTCCATTTCAATAACAGATGGGGACAAAATGAATCCCAGAAATGAGATCCTCTGAACGCCAAAAAGACACTTTGATCCCTTCACATACAGAGCATTCTCTCTCAAAATCTGGAACACAGTCCGAACATGTTTTACATGAGAGTCCCAGTCATTGGAAAAATCAAGATATCATCCAAATAAACAATCAGAAATTTATCCACAAAATCCCTGAAAATGTCATTCATGAAGGACTGAAGACAGAAGGAGCATTAGTGAGCCCAAAGGGCATCACAAGGTACTCAAAATGCCCTTCAGGGGTATTAAATGACGTCTTCCATTCATCCCCGTGCTTAATGCGAATAAGGTTATATGCCCCCCTGAGGTCAAGCTTGGTAAACCAAGTAGCTTTTTTCACCCTGGAAAACAGATCAGAGATCAAGGGTAAAGGATATTGATATTTCACAGTAATATTGTTCAAGAGACGATAATCAATACACAGCCTTAATGAACCATCCTTTTTGGCCACAAAGAAAAAACCGGCACCTAAGGGTGAAGAGGATGGTCTGATATGACCCTTCTCCAATGACTCCTTGATATAAGACCGCATAGCGTCGTGTTCAGGTACAGACAAGTTAAAAAGGCGACCTTTAGGGAATTTACTACCAGGCACTAATTCAATAGCGCAGTCATAGCTTCTATGGGGCGGTAAGGATGCAGATTTACTTTCGCTAAACACATCAGAAAAATCAATCAAAAAGTCAGGAACATCCTGAGCCTGGGGGGAGGCAGAAAAAACAGGAGTGTTGGTATTAACACATTGGCAGCCCCAACTGGTAACAGACACAGATTTCCAATCCAAAACAGGATTATGAGACTGTAACCAAGGGAAACCCAGTACGATAATGTCATGCAGATTATACAGAACCAAAAATTTGCAACTCTCCTGATGATCAGGTTCTACCCTCATTATCACCTGAGTAGAGAACTGAGGTTTATTCTCAGCCAAAGGGGTAGAATCGATCCCCAGTAGGGGAATAGACTTCCGTAGGGGTATCAAGGGAAACCCACAACGTTTAGCAAAATCAAAATCCATCAGGTTAATAGCTGCTCCAGAATCAACAAAAGCCTGAGCAGAAAATGAGGACAGAGAGCATATCAGGGTCACAGTTAATAAAAACTTAGTCTGAACACTACCCAAGACAACTGAGCGTGCAAAACGTCTTCCCCGCTTAGGGCAGACTGAAATAGCATGAGAGGCATCACCACAGTAGAAACATAACCCATTGCGCTTTCGAAATTCATGACGCTGTGCCCCAGAAACCACTCTATCACACTGCATGGATTCAGAAGCAGGTTCACAAGGCAACATTATTCCACGCATACCTTTCTGCTCACGCAAACGTCTGTCAATTTGAATCGCTAATGACATAGAATCATTGAGACCAGAGGGAACAGGGAATCCCACCATAACATCCTTTACATTATCTGACAGTCCCTTCCGAAAAAGAGCTGCCAAAGCGTCGTCATTCCATTTGGTCAGGACTGCCCACCTACGGAATCTCTGACAGTATAACTCAGCGTCCTCAAGCCCCTGACTTAATGCCAACAAAGTTTTTTCAGCTTGATCAGTGACATTAGGCTCATCGTACAATAACCCCAAAGCCTGAAAAAACGCATCAAGATCACTCAAAACAGGATCCTCAGGTGTCAGGGAAAAAGCCCAATCCTGAGGGTCGCCGCGCAGGAGAGAGATGACAATTTGAACCTGCTGCGCTGCGTTCCCTGAGGACTTAGATTTTAAGGCAAAAAAACAATTTACAGTTATTTTTGAAATTCAGAAATTTAGCTCGATCCCCTAAAAACAAATCTGGCATGGGAATCCTAGGTTCCACAACAGGCAACCTAGCAAGATAGGTAGCAATACTCCGAACTTCAGTGGCAAGCTGATCCACACGGCCAGACAACTGTGCAAACTCCATTGAGAGAGAAAAAAAAAATCCTCCTCAGCACCCAGAGATACAGAGGGAAAAAAAAAATGCAACAGACAGAAAAAAAAAAAAATCTCTGACAACTCTGACAACTTTTTTTTTTTTTTTCACAATATTTTTCCCTTCTGTGAGTACCATATAATTTTCAGTTTGGGCCGGTGATACTGTTATGATTTGGTAGCTGAGGAGAGCAGGCCAAAAGGAAATACACCAGAGCAGTTGGAAACTATGAGATTGCAGTACCCTGACTAACCACCACAACTAGAGGCAGCCGTGGAGCGTTCCTACGTTGGTCCTAGACACCTCGTCACAGCCTGAGAAACTAACTACACCTAAAGATAGAAAGAGGAAAGCTATCTGCCCCGGAGCAGATCCCCAAAGAACATAGAAAGCCCCCAAACATGTAATGGCGGTTAGACAAGAAGAAATACTGACACAGACAGAAAATAGTATGAGCAAACTTTGTTGCCCAAACTTACTAAATAGAAAAGGATAGGAAGGGTACTTACTGCAATCCCAAAAAACCCTGAAAAGCACCAACTCTATAATTTCAAAAACACCTGAGATCACACAACCTCTACCACCTAAATTAGTTCTCTGGTGTAACCAAAAACAAACAGCAACCACTGAAAAAACTGGAAAAAGCAAATGTACAAACATCAGTGGCAGAACTGAACTGAGAGGGCAAAATCCCCCAGAGGGGACCCTGAAGGCCCCCACAGAAGTGCAGGAAAAAATGCAAAAATCAAGCACAAAAACAAAAAGAAGAAAATGTCTTATCTGTTAGCAGGAGATTCAGACACGACACAGCAGGCTACCAAGGAAACATGAATCAAGGATTGAGACCAGAACAATTGATCACCGGCAACCCTGATGGGAAGGCGACTCCCTTATATAAGACCAGTCAGTAACACCTGATTCCCAATTCTCACAATCTTCACTGGACAGTCCAGTACCGTTTGTAACCACCAGAGGGAGCTTCTGCTCAGAACTCATTTCCAGCCTATTCACAACAGTCTATTTTCCTAAATGGGGTCACTTGTGGGGGGCTTCCTGTTATGATTTGGTAGCTGAGGAGAGCAGGCAAAAAAGGCAATACACCAGAGAGGTTGGAATCTACTGGATTGCAGTACCCTGACTAACCACCACAACTAAAGGCAGCCGTGGAGCGTACCTACGTTGGTCCTAGACGCCTCGTCACAGCCTGAGAAGCTAACTACACCTAAAGATAGAAAGAGGAAAACTATCTGCCCCGGAGCAGATCCCCAAAGAACATAGGAAGCCCCCAAACATGTAATGGCGGTTAGACAAGATGAAATACAGACACAGACAGAAAATAGTATGAGCAAACGTTGGGGCCCAATCTTCCTAGAAAGAAAAGGATAGGAAGGACACTTACTGCAATCCAAAAAACCCTAAAAAAATACCAACTCACTAATTGCAAAAACAATTAAGATCACACGACCTCTACCACCTAAATTAGTTCTCTGGTGTAACAAAACTAAGCAGCAGCCACTGAAAAAACTGGAAAAGGCAAATTAACAAATAACAGTAGCTCAGATAAACTGAGAGGAGCACAAGCCCCCGGAGGGGACCTGGCTGATCTCCACAGAAGTGCAGGACAAAATGCAAAAAGCAAGCACAAAAATAAAAGCAGAAAATATCTGTTAGCAGAAGATGCAGGCAAGACACAGCAAGCTTCCAAGTGAACCAGGAACCAAAGTTGAGACAAGAACAATTGATCACCGGCAACCCTGATGGGAGGGAACCTCCCTTATATAAGACCAGTCTGTAACACCTGATTGCCAATCTTCACAATCTTCATTGAATAGTTCAGTACTGTTTGTAACCACCAGAGGGAGCTTCTGCTCAGAATTCATTTCTAACACATTCACAACAGTACCCCCCCTTGAGGAGGGGTCACCGAACCCTCATTTGGGCAACCAGGTCGGTCAGGATGAGCTCTGTGATACGCACGGATCAGTCTCCTAGCATGGATGTCCGAAGCAAACACCCAAGAATTGTCCTCCTGACCATAACCTCTCCACTTAACCAAATACTGGAGTTTCCGTCTAGAAAAACGAGAATCCAATATTTTCTCAACCACATACTCCAGATTGCCCTCAACCAAAACAGGGTCAGGAGGCGCAGCCATAGGAACCACTGGCTCGACAAACCTCTTCAATAAGGACTTGTGGAACACGTTATGGATCTTAAATGTCCCTGGAAGAAGTAAACGAAAGGAAACAGGATTAAGAATCTCCATGATCTTATAAGGTCCAATGAACCTAGGCTTAAACTTAGGAGATGCAACTCTCATAGGGATATTTCTTGAGGACAACCAGACCAAGTCCCCCACTTCAAACCGAGGACCATCAGTCCTATGCCGGTTGGCAAACCGCTGGGCCCTCTCCTGAGAGAGGGACAACCTCTCCACTACCTGGTCCCAAATCTGCTGCATACGCTCCACAACAGAGTCAACACCTGGACAGACAGAAGCCTCCGTCTGTCCCGAAGAAAATCGAGGGTGAAACCCAAAATTAAAATCATCAAATCATGCCCTATAGGCAATCCTTTATTAATAAAATACCACAATAGGTAGCACCAAAACAAATGTGATATACTAAAAAAAAAAAAAAAGTGTATTCCTAACTTAAAAACTCAAGGGGTGTCCTGGAGTCCCTAGTATCGGTCTGGGCTAACGCCTACCTAACAGCAGAGGTTGGCACCCTAGGGGGAGCGTTGTGGTGCCCTCGCTCCACGATGGCTGTCCCTGGTGTCCCTATTAGGCCCTACCGCCTTAGGGAGTCCCTCTACCCGGATAATAAGGGGACCCCTACCGATAATAACAAAGACCGACTCAAACTAAAGGTGACCCTAAGTCCCCAGAGTGATTAAAAACAATTCACAAACACACAGTGTGGTGGGTGATATAACAGAGGATGGTACTGGTCTGCTGTGTACTTTAATTAGACTCAACAGTCTCCTTTGTCTGATAGGAGCTATGATATATATACCTTATCGTGCCACAGCTTAATAGAAGTGAATGAACCGTAACAATCTTGTTGAGTCACTGATGTGTACCTCTCAGATATACACCTGAGTCATAACCTGAAGATCATATTAATAAGTAAGAGCTCTGACTGGTCAATTGAATTGATTAGCTGAACCAGATAAACCTTAATTCGGTGTCATGGGCTAATGTATAGATAAAGTCCATTCTTTAGAGTGTATGACCAATATCGTTTTAGTCCCTAATATGTCACTATCAGGTATATGAATATGGATAAAAATGAATGACACAAATAAGCCCAATATAATAAGTCAATCTCTGGTGTATGAATATGGATAGTAGTCAATAGCACGTGTACACCCTCTAAAAGACTCTTATATAAAGGTTCAAGAGATTCTAAGACACCAAAGCTTAGGTGTGCAGACCCAAAAGGTCATACATGCGAGGAATAGGTGCTCTATTGTGCCACTATGTCACGCTAAGAGATATGGATCCTAAAAATATTCAAGAGGCAATGTGACTAAATTGAACTGATGTATGAGCTCCCCTATCCATCAGATATGGTAAATGAGAATAGACACAGATGTTAGAAAAATCGTCTCCAGGACAACTAACACGTCTCATTTATTAGATCAATGTTCCAGACCTTACGTTAGTGCTTCAGTACAGTCCAAGGTTAAGTCCCATAATCGATACCATAAATGGGGACCACATTCCAATGGATAATATGTATTAACCATGAATTAGATATGTATAGCACTGTTTAGTAAATATGTCACAGAAACATTAGGATGTTATATCCATAGCAATGATAGGTGTATATTGAGAGATTTCATAATCACGAGGTGATAAGTAAAAGAAATGCATAGCGATACTCATCACTCCTCATGGTCACCCCACCACCATCCAAAATGGCGCCTCAATGCGTTTCGCCCTGTGGGCTCATCAGGAGGCCAGATGTATAGATGTCCGATGTCAAAGTATCATGGTGCAGAGACTAACCGATGCTGTATGACTCACTTATATTTATATCTGCCTCCTTATGGGGACGCCCGGTCAGCTCCACCTCCCTCCGTGGGCTCGCCCTCATAGGCTCCTCCCCCTTGCGTCACATCCGCCTCTTCGCATGTGGAGAGACCTCTGACGCAATTTAGGGGAGTGTGTATATCCACCGCTACGTCAGCAGTATTATGCCTGCCGAGAAGGGGGTGTGTCCGGGTCCTGAATCGTCATATGCAAGGCAGGTAGAGGTTATCCGCCGCAATAGAACGTATATAGTATCTGGCTCTATATCTGCTCTGTTAAAGCACGGCAGCCGATTCACCGCTTGCCAACATAACCTGGAATTGCCGGTTCAAGCCCCAAAAAGGGGACATAAGCCGGTGTATATATGTGTTTATACTTGAATTTAAATTCCCAGCAGGGAGACAAATCTCAAATCCACCCTAACTGTTCGACAGCTATCCTGCGCGGTAAAGGACAATCCTTTTCACTGTATGTCCACATATATAGTCTCAACCTAAAGGGATATTAGATCTTTAATGGGGCATAAGTCGGCAAATTTATGAGAGTCGTTCTGATAGATAAGATATATGAATATCTCCCATTATAGAGAGAAAAAAGCATAGTATTGTATATCCAGTTTAATACAGTAGTCCAAAACAAAGTCATGGCTATAGGAAGCAGGCAAATGACATTTGTTCGTTCAAGCCATAGGGTTCAAGAGATTCTAATCTGAATATCCATTCACATTCTCGTCTGAGAATCATTTTGTCCACATCCCCTCCTCTCGGGTTCACCTTGACTACCTCCAGAATCATAAAGCTCACTTCCCCCATCCTCCCGCCATGTTGGTTATTAATGTGTCTCGCTAGGGGGTATCCCTGTTGTTTCTGATGTCGCCCATATGTTCCCCCACTCTTCTTCTGAACTCCCTTTTCGTTTTGCCCACATAATCTTTGGGACAGGTGCACGTCCCCTTATATATCACAGCCGTGGTCTTACAATTTGCAAAGTCTTTTAGGTAGAATCTTTTACCTGTGTGGGCACTAATGAAGGATTTCATGGTGACATCCATTTACAGAGACTGCAGTCTCCACAAGTAAAGAAACCAATGGGTTTTCTGTCTAACCATGTGCCCGCTTTGGGAGGTCTTTTGTATTGGCTATGTACCAGGCGGTCTCTGATAGATCTTCCTTTTCTATAAGTAACACTGGGCCGTTCACCGACCAGATCCCTCAGATCTGGGTCCATTTTTAGAATGTCCCAGTGTGTAAGGTTCTATGTATATATTCCTGAAACTCAGTTTGTTCGTCAGCCATTTTACTTTCTGTCTTGCTGCAGCTATCTTGCCCTCAGTCAAAATGGAGTTTCCAGCTTGCATGTTCCCGCCCTGATTCTCTCCTTTGCTTCTTAAGCAGCCACAGCTGAGCAATCAGTGCTTCAGAATCTAGCCTGCAGTGAACCTGTGACTTGACTCCTGTAAGCCTTGGACCTTGTACTCCAGCTATTCCTACTGAGGAACTCTGAAGCACTTGTGGACTCTGAACCCTGCTCTTTGAAAGACCCACGTTTGCATGGACTTACGGTAACAGAGAAGAAGATCCTGAATCTATATTGGAGAGTGATTGCTGAGCTTGGATTGCTCTGGCCTGCTGTGTCTCCTGTTTCTGTGTCTGCAAACTGTGTGACTATTTCTGCCAACTTGTATGAAGTAATACAGGACTTTTCTATATCAAACCTGTGTCTCATGTATGTTCATCGCACCCAAGCACAAGACGCTATATGAACTGTACTACATACATTACAAGATTCTGAAGCCAAAACGTTAGTGTCTGCTGGGTCTGGAAGGCTGTGTCTGCTGTACTGTGGATATCAGACGTCCGGTTGTACTTTCTGTGATGACAGTGGTTGTGACTTCTCACAACCATTCCAGTGTTGCCACAGGTGAACACTATTGTTTTTTTTTTCTCTCTCCTCTTCTTCCAGTAATCCTGTCTTAAAAGATCTGGAAAATGGAGGCCCGCATAAAGGAACTTTGCGGAGTGACTGATAATATCCTTGCAGATTTGCAGAATATAAAGACCCGTTTTACAAATCTACAGGACCTCAATAATCACAATTTGCAAGTGGTTGGACAGACTACCCAGGATTTGCGAGCCAGGATTGAGGTTCTAGAGGGGCGAGTCCAGGCTCCTGCCGTAGCCCCGAGTGCTGGGATTCCCAAGTTGCCCCCTTTTCGTTTTGGCGGTGAACGTGAGAAATTCAGGGGATTTATTAATCAATGCAATCTTTTTTTTTCTGCACATGCTTCACAATTTCCCACTGAACGATCTAAGGTGCTTACTATAATTATGTTGCTTACCAACAAGGCTTTAATGTGGGCAAACCCTCTGATTGAGACTGAGGATGATTGTTTGAATCACCTTGATGATTTTATTTCAGCCATGGGGCAGGTGTTTGATGACCCCAATCGAGGTGCAACAGCTGAAGCAGCCATGTTAGCTTTGCACCAAGGTAAGCACTCGGTAGCTGAATATGCCTTGGATTTCAGGAGATGGCCCTTGATACCACCTGGGACAGTTCCGCCAAAAAATCTATTTTTCGAAAGGGGTTATCTCCACTGATTAAGGATGAACTTGCTCGTGCCGACCCTCCCACTGCGTTAGGTGACTTTATTAACTACTGCATCCGTATTGATACTCGTCTGACTGAACGCAGGCAAGAGAGATGGTTCGAAAGCAATCGTACTAACCTTTTCCTACCTTCCTCTCCAGCTAAGGAACCTTTGAGTAGGATTACACGGGAACCTGAACCTGAACCCATGCAGGTAGACTCTTTACAACGACGGGTTAGTGATGCACGCAAGGAACATCGTTTTAAGGAGAATCTATGTTTCTACTGTGGTAAGTCAGGGCACTTCATTATAAACTGCCCCAGCCGTTCTCGTAAGACTACTGCAGCACTCATTCATTGTGAGTGTTGCGAGAGGGGATCTGTCAGGTCCGAGCCTCAGGCTCCAGAGAGATCTGCAGCAACAGATCTTGATTTCTCGGACTTAAACTCCGTTACCTCTGAGGACGTTGACTGTGTAAACGCTGCCATTTTTCAAGTTTCCTCAGCAGTGTCCCAGCTGAGTTGTAAGAAAAACAATTCTCATTGCTTTCTTTCCATCAAACTCTGGGTTGACTCAGCTTGGGTGTCTAGCTCTGCTATGATCGACTCAGGGGCAAGTGGAAATTTTATGGATGTCTCCTTTGCTCTGAAACAGGGAATACGTTCAGTGAAGAAGGCTACTCCAGTACAGATGGAAACTGTGGATGGCTCCCTGCTGACCTCTGGACCAGTGGATCAGGAAACAGAGCCTTTGAGGGTTCTTATGGGTAAAGATCATCAAGAGAAACTGTCCTTTATGCTTATCTCTTCTCCCCACTTTCCCATTATTCTAGGGCTACCATGGCTGCAGGCTCAGAATCCTACCATTAACTGGGAGACCAAGGAATTACACTTTCCAGAGAAACAGATGAGTCCAAAAGTTTCAGCTTGCTCTGTTCCTAAAGGAATCATGTCAGTCCCTGAACTACCAGCTGTATACCAGGACTATGTGGATTTATGTGACAAGAAGAACGCTGACCAGCTTCCTCCTCACCGTCCATATGATTGTCCAATTGAATTATTGCCTGGAGCAGAGATACCTTTTGGTAAGATCTACCCCCTGGCGGGGCCCGAGCTAAAGGCTTTAAAGGATTACATAGATGAAAATCTAGCCAAGGGCTTTATACGCCCCTCTTCATCTCCTGCGGGTGCACCCATCTTCTTTGTAAAGAAGAAAGATGGATCTCTGAGACCATGCGTAGACTATAGGGAACTCAATAAGGTTACTATTAGAAACCGTTATCCATTGCCTTTAATCCCTGAGTTATTGGAGAGTGCGACATGCCAAAATTTTTTCTAAACTAGATCTTCGTGGGGCCTATAACTTAGTCCGTATTAGACCTGGGGATGAATGGAAGACTGCATTCAGGTCACGCTATGGACACTTTGAATATCTAGTTATGCCTTTTGGTCTGAGTACCGCCCCAGCCACTTTCCAACACTTGGTGAATGACATCTTCAGGGATCTCCTAGATACATTCGTGGTAATTTATTTGGATGATATTCTAATTTTTTCTAACTCCACAGAGGAACATCATGGACATGTGAGAATGGTCTTGGAACGTCTAAGACAAAATCATCTTTACATCAAACTTGAAAAGTGTGAATTCCATAGGACCGAGATTCAATTTCTGGGTATGTACTGTCTACACAAGGAATTAGTATGGATGGAAGCAAAACCCAAGCCATCAAGGATTGGCCAAGTCCTAGAAATGTGAAGGAGGTACAGCGCTTCATCGGGTTTGCCAACTTCTATAGACGTTTCATTAGAAATTTCTCTGAGGTAGTGTCACCTATCACTCAACTTACCCGGAAAGAGTCTAGGTTTTCCTGGACTCCCCAAGCCCAGGAAGCATTTTCCCGTCTAAAAGATAAATTTACCACTGCACCTATCCTAGTACATCCCAACCCCGAACTTGCCTTCATAATAGAGGTGGATGCTTCAGACTGTGCCGTTGGAGCTATACTCTCTCAGAGAACAGGTGAGAAGAATGTCTTGCATCCCTGTGCCTTCTTTTCCCAGCAGTTGTCTTCGGCTGAGAGGAACTACGATGTGGGCAATAGAGAGTTGTTGGCCATTATTGCCACCTTCAAAGAATGGAGACACCTTCTTCAGGAGCTGCACAGCAAATAGTCGTCCTGACAGACCATCGTAACCTTGAGTTTATCAGGTCGGCTAAGTGCCTGACTCCTCGCCAGGCTCGCTGGAATCTTTTCTTAAACCAATTTAATTTTATCATCTCTTATAGACCAGGATCGCGCAATGGAAAGGCTGATGCACTCTCTAGGATTTACTCAGCAGAGACACGTCCAATTACTCCTCCTAAGACTATTCTTCCTGACTCTAGATTCCTAGGAGTAATTCATAATCAAGACCTACTTAAGGACATCAAGGAAGCATACCATGCGGATTCCTTTTTGGCACAACCCCCAAGGGACGTAAGTCTTGTCTTTAAGAATGGTGTGTGGATTCAGGGACAACGCCTGTATATTCCTGAAACAGTCAGATTGAGAGTATTGCAACTCATTCACGATTCCAAGATAGCTGGGCATAGAGGAATTCTAAAGACACAGGAATTTCTTTCTCGTTTCTTTTGGTGGCCCACTTGCAGGAAGGATGTTTTGAATTATGTCACTTCATGTGAGGTCTGTGCAAGATGCAAAACACCTCGCTCCTCACCAACTGGTCTGTTACAGCCTCTTCCCACCCCGTCCCGCCCGTGGGGATCCATTTCTATGGACTTCATTGTGGAGTTACCAACCTCTCAGGGGAAGAACACCATTCTAGTGGTGGTTGACCGTCTAACAAAGGCAGCTCATTTTATCCCTTGTGTCGGCTTACCCACTGCAAAACAGACATCAGATTTGATGATTAAAGATGTGTTTCGCTTACATGGAGTACCGGATGAGGTTATTTCGGATCGAGGGGTGCAATTCACTTCTAGGTTTTGGCAAAATTTCTGTGCAGCATTGGACATTAAAGTAAACCTTTCTTCTGCTTTTCATCCCCAGACTAATGGACAGACCGAACGAACCAATCAAACCCTGGAGCAGTATCTCCGCTGCTTTATCTGCTACCTACAGGATGATTGGGTGGATCTACTTCCATTAGCTGAGTTCTCGTATAACAACTCTCAGAGTGCCTCCACTAAACAGTCTCCTTTTTACTCTAATCTAGGTTATCATCCTAACATTCTACCACGATTTCCCATAGAAACGCCTTTACCAGCAGTAGCTGAAAGAATCACGTCTTTACAGAAGAATATGGATCTTCTAAAGGAAAATCTGGAATCGGCTCAAGAAAGGTACAAGAAAGCAGCAGATAAATTTCGTAAACCTGCACCAGCTTTCAAGGTAGGAGACTTGGTCTGGCTGTCAACCAGAAATCTTAAGTTAAGGATTCCATCGTCTAAGTTGGGACATAAGTACATTGGACCCTATAAAATCAGTAAAATTATAAGTGCCGTTGCTTGTTGTCTTCAACTGCCCAGAACTATGAGAATCCACCCTGTCTTTCATGTATCCCTACTAAAGGCTGCGACACCCAATACGTTTCCTGGACGTTCCTCTCCTTGCCCTGACCCAGTGCTAGTCGATGGTCAGGAAGAATTTGTGGTGGAAAGGATTTTAGATTCCAGTTGTATAGAAATCAGTTACAATATCTGATTAAATGGCAGGGCTAACCCAGTGGAGGACAACTCATGGGAACCAGTCAATAACGTTAATGCTCCTCACTTGCTCCGTCAGTTTCATCAGAGGTACCCACACAAGCCTGGTCTGAGGTCATCCGGAGGTTGTCCTTAAGGGGGAGTAATGTAAGGTTCTATGTATATATTCCTGAAACTCAGTTTGTTCGTCAGCCATTTTACTTTCTGTCTTGCTGCAGCTATCTTGCCCTCAGTCAAAATGGAGTTTCCAGCTTGCATGTTCCCGCCCTGATTCTCTCCTTTGCTTCTTAAGCAGCCACAGCTGAGCAATCAGTGCTTCAGAATCTAGCCTGCAGTGAACCTGTGACTTGACTCCTGTAAGCCTTGGACCTTGTACTCCAGCTATTCCTACTGAGAACTCTGAAGCACTTGTGGACTCTGAACCCTGCTCTTTGAAAGACCCACGTTTGCATGGACTTACGGTAACAGAGAAGAAGATCCTGAATCTGTATTGGAGAGTGATTGCTGAGCTTGGATTGCTCTGGCCTGCTGTGTCTCCTGTTTCTGTGTCTGCAAACTGTGTGACTATTTCTGCCAACTTGTATGAAGTAATACAGGACTTTTCTATATCAAACCTGTGTCTCATGTATGTTCATCGCACCCAAGCACAAGACGCTATATGAACTGTACTACATACATTACACAGGTGTTTCATAAGAATTCTCCTGATTTCAGCATGCTCAGAGTCAAAGGTCCCAATATCCTGGTAATGTCCGTATCATCATTCACTGGCTTCTTACGTAGAAGCTGTTGTCTATCCGTTCTCCTAGCGTGTTCAAAGGCTGTATCAATCACATGATGGGGATAGTGTTGTGAATGTGTTTGAGATGAGTTCTGAGCAGAGACTCCCTCTGGTGGTTACAAGCGGTGCTGGTCTGTTCAGTGAAGATTGTGAGGACTGAGAATCAGGTGTTACTGACTGGTCTTATATAAGGGAGTCACTTTCCCATCAGGGTTGCCGGTGATCAATTGTTCTGGTCTGAATCCATTATTCCAGTTTCCCTTGTAGCCTGCTGTGTCGTGTCTGCATCTCCTGCTAACAGATAAGACATTTTCTTCTTTTTGTGTTTGTGCTATATTTTTGCATTTTGTCCTGCACTTCTGTGGGGGCCTTCAGGGTCCCCTCCGGGGCTTCTGCCCTCTCAGTTTTGTTCAGCCACTGATATTTGTACTTTTGCTTTTTCCAGTTTTTTCAGTGGCTGCTGTTTTGATTTGTTACACCAGAGAACTAATTTAGGTGGTAGAGGTCGTGTGATCTCAGGTGTTTTTGAAATTAGTAGAGTTGGCGCTTTTCAGGGTTTTCTGGGGTTGCAGTAAGTACCCTTCCTATCCTTTTCTATTAGTTAGTTTGGGCCCCAGCGTTTGCTCATACTATTTTCTTTCTGTGTCAGTATTTCATCTTGTCTAACCGCCATTACATGTTTGGGGGCTTTCTAATATCTTTGGGGTTCTGCTCCGGGGCAGATAGCTTTCCTAATACTATCTTTAGGTGTAGTTAGTTTCTCAGTGCTGTGACGAGGCGTCTAGGACCCAACGTAGGAAACGCTCCACGGCTGCCTCTAGTTGTGGTGGTTAGTCAGGGTACTGCAATCTCATAGATTCCAACTGCTCTGGTGTATTTCCTTTTTTACCTCAGCACTCCTCAGCTACCGAAACATAACAGTATCACCCGGCCAAAAAAATTGAAATTTGTATGGTACTCACAGAAGGGAAAAAATATTGTGAAAGAAAAAAGGTTGTCAGAGTTGTCAGAGATATTTTTCTATTTGTTGCATTTTTTTTTTTTTTTATTTTTTTTTTTTTTTTTTTTTTTTTTTGGGGATTTTTTTTTTTATTTTTTTTTTTTTTTTCCTCTGGTTCCGTGGTTTCCCGGGGAGGGGGGAGGTCCCCCCCCAAAAATTGTGTTGCATAAAAAAATCCAAAAGACCAACTGCCTGGAAACCGTCCCTGGGGACCAAATAACTTCCCACTGGTCCAAAATTGAAATTTTGTTTGCTGGGGAAAATATTGTTGAAAAGGTTTAATGCAAGATTTTTTTTTTTTATTTTTTTTTTTTTCCCCTTTGTATTCGTTTCAGATTTTTTAATTTTTTTTGAAAATTTCTGCCGGGACAGCGGCCACAGGTTCAAATTATTCTATATCTTCTTTTTCCTTGGCCCTAGGTTCCTCCTTTTGGGGGGACCCACAGTTTTGGTTTAAAATTTGTTTTGTTTTGCTTAAATTTTTTTCCTCCCCCCTTTTTTTTTTTTCCCCTCCCCCCCGCCGGGGACCCTAGGATTGGCTTTTTGATTTTTTCTTTTTTTGGGGTTTATTGTTGATCTAATTTCGGGCTTGGTTAATTGTAAGAGCCTTAAGTCATTCAACCCGAAAAGCCTTGTTACGTAAACCCGGGGGGTGGGGGCAGTTTTCCTGCAAAATTTGGAATGCGGGGTCTTTGGCAGCCCTCCCGGAAGGGGACCTTGCAGTTGGAAGGGTTTTTAATTGTAAGATTTTTTGGGTCTCCCTCCCCTTTTGGTTCTCAATGATTCCTATGGTCATTAGCAATTCAATTGAACAGATTTGCGTGAGCGGAAGAAGTATTCGTTGGATGGTGTTGCCTTGTGAACCACTTCTGAACCCATGCATGTGGATAGAGTGGTGTCTGGGGGACGGGCCATATTTTTCGAAAGCGCAATGTTTATGTTTCTCTCGTTGTATGCCCTCATGCTATTTCAGTCTGCCCTAAGCTGGGAAAACGGTTTGACCACGGCTTGGGAATCAGACTGTTTTTAAAGCATTTGTATTTAACCGTTCATTCTGTAAGGGTTTTTTTTCTTGGGCCTTTCCCCCCATTTTTTTCCCCTTTGGGGTTTTTTTTCCCCTCGAAGGATTCCCTCTGAGTGTTTTCCCCTTTTCGGAGAATTTCCCCGTTTAAAATAATGAAAAGAGGGGGAATGATTTACCCAAAAATTGGTTTTTTTTCCCCGTAAATTCCCGCCTTACGGGCTTTTCCCCTTACATTTTCCCCCATCCCGGGGGATTGGGTTTAAATTTTTTAACCAATTGGTTTCAAAATTTAATCCAACACTCCTTTTTTTCTCCTCCCCCATTTAATTCCCACCTTTGATTAATTCCGATTTTTAACCAAATTTTAAAAACTCAATTGCCCCCAAAACCCATATCCCATTTAACCCTAAAATTCTAAATCACCTTTTAACTCCCAAAACCCCCCCCCAAACCCCTTTTCGTTTAATTAAAACAAAAGGCAAAACCCAAACCCCCTTCTTCACCTTTGTCGGTTTTTTTGTGGAAAAAGATGGTCATTAAGGGCCGGGATTGATTTTCGTTTTGAACAAATTACTGTGTTTCCCTTTTTACCCTTGAATTTTCGCATTAAGCACGGGGATGAATGGAAGACGGCATTCAATACCCCTGAAGGGCATTTTGAGTACTAGTGATGCCCTTTGGGCTCACTAATGCTCCTTCCGTCTTCCAGTCCTTCATGAATGACATTTTCAGGGATTTTGTGGACAAATTTCTGATTGTTTATTTGGATGATATCTTGATTTTTTCTAATGACTGGGACTCTCATGTGAAACATGTTCGAACTGTGTTCCAGATTTTGAGAGAGAATGCTCTGTATGTGAAGGGATCAAAGTGTCTTTTTGGCGTACAGAGGATCTCATTTCTGGGATTCATTTTGTCCCCATCTGTTATTGAAATGGACCCGGTCAAGGTTCAGGCCATCTGTAATTGGGTCCAACCTACTTCATTAAAGGCTCTTCAGAGATTTTTGGGTTTTGCCAATTTTTATCGTAAATTTATTGGTAATTTCTCGGTTATTGTTAAACCATTAACTGATCTGACCAGAAAGGGTTCTGATGTGGTGAATTGGCCTCCTGAGGCAGTCTCTGCGTTTCAGGAACTTAAGCAGAGATTCACTTCTGCTCCTGTTCTACGGCAGCCTGATGTTTCTCTGCCATTTCAGGTGGAGGTTGATGCCTCTGAAATTGGGGCAGGTGCCGTTTTGTCCCAAAAAGATCCAGAGACCTCTAAAAGTAACCCTTGTGCCTTTTTCTCTCGAAAATTTTCTCCTACTGAACGTAATTATGACGTGGGTAATCGGGAGTTATTGGCCATGAAGTGGGCTTTTGAAGAGTGGAGACATTGGCTGGAGGGAGCCAAACATCAGGTGGTGGTCCTTACGGACCATAAGAATCTGGTCTATCTGGAATCTGCCAAGCGACTCAATCCTAGACAGGCCAGGTGGGCCTTGTTTTTCACACGTTTTAATTTTGTGGTTTCCTTTCTTCCTGGCACTAAGAATGTTAAGGCGGATGCCCTCTCGAGGAGTTTCCTTGCGGACTCTCCTGAGTTATCTGATCCTTCTGTTATTTTGAAAGAGGGTGTAGTTTTTTCCACCATCTCGCCCAATTTGAGACTTGCTCTGGAGGGGTGTCAGGAGGATAGGCCCGAGTGCTGCCCTGTTGGAAAATTGTTTGTCCCGGACCAGTGGAAAAAGAGTGTGATGTCTGAGATTCATTGTTCCGCATTGGCTGGGCATCCCGGAATTTTTGGTACCAGAGACTTGGTTAGTCGGTCCTTTTGGTGGCCTACCTTGTCTCGTGATGTCAGGGAATTTGTGCAGTCCTGCGGGACTTGCTCTCGCTCCAAGCCTTGCTCTCGCTCTAGTGGTTTGTTGATGCCATTGCCTGTGCCCAAGAGACCATGGACCCATATCTCTATGGATTTCATTTCCGACCTTCCTGTTTCTCAGAGAATGACCACCATCTGGGTAATTTGTGATAGGTTTTCCAAAATGATACATCTTGTGCCATTACCTAAGTTGCCTTCCTCCTCTGAATTGGTGCCGTTGTTCCTTCAGCACGTGGTTCGTTTACACGGCATTCCTGAGAACATTGTGTCTGACAGAGGAGTCCAGTTTGTTTCCAGATTTTGGAGGACTTTTTGTTCAAACTGGGTGTTCAATTGTCTTTCTCCTCGGCGTTTCATCCTCAGACCAATGGTCAAACTGAGAGAACAAACCAGACATTGGAGACTTATCTTAGATGCTTTGTGTCTGCTGATCAGGATGACTGGGTCTCTTTTTTACCTTTGGCTGAGTTTGCTCTTAATAATAGGGCTAGCTCTGCCACTTTGATGTCTCCGTTTTTCTGTAATTCTGGGTTTCACCCTCGATTTTCTTCAGGACAGACGGAGGCTTCTGTCTGTCCAGGTGTTGACTCTGTTGTGGAGCGTATGCAACAGATTTGGGACCAGGTAGTGGAGAGGTTGTCCCTCTCTCAGGAGAAGGCCCAGCGGTTTGCTAACCGGCATAGGACTGATGGTCCTCGGTTTAAAGTGGGGGACTTGGTCTGGTTGTCCTCAAAGAATATTCCTATGAGAGTAGCATCTCCTAAATTTAAGCCTAGGTTCATTGGACCTTATAAGATCATTGAGATTCTTAATCCTGTTTCTTTTCGTTTGCTTCTTCCAGGGACATTTAAGATCCATAACGTGTTCCACAAGTCCTTGTTGAAGAGGTTTGTTGAGCCAGTGGTTCCTGCTGCTGTGCCTCCTGACCCTGTTTTGGTTGAGGGCAATCTGGAGTATGTGGTTGAGAAAATATTAGATTCTCGTTTTTCTAGACGGAAACTCCAGTATTTGGTTAAGTGGAGAGGTTATGGTCAGGAAGACAATTCTTGGGTGTTTGCTTCGGACATCCATGCTAGGAGACTCATCCGTGCGTATCATAAAACTCATCCTGACCGACCTGGTTGCTCAAATGAGGGTTCGGTGACCCCTCCTCAAGGGGGGGGTACTGTTGTGAATGGGTTTGAGATGAGTTCTGAGCAGAGACTCCCTCTGGTAGGTTCAAGCAGTGCTGGTCTGTTCAGTGAAGATTGTGAGGACTGGGAATCAGGTGTTACTGACTGGTCTTATATAAGGGAGTCACTTTCCCATCAGGGTTGCCGGTGATCAATTGTTCTGGTCTGAATCCTTTATTCCAGTTTCCCTTGTAGCCTGCTGTGTCGTGTCTGCATCTCCTGCTAACAGATAAGACATTTTCTTCTTTTGTGTTTGTGCTATATTTTTGCATTTTGTCCTGCACTTCTGTGGGGGCCTTCAGGGTCCCCTCCGGGGGCTTCTGCCCTCTCAGTTTTGTTCAGCCACTGATATTTGTACTTTTGCTTTTTCCAGTTTTTTCAGTGGCTGCTGTTTTGATTTTGTTACACCAGAGAACTAATTTAGGTGGTAGAGGTCGTGTGATCTCAGGTGTTTTTGAAATTAGTAGAGTTGGCGCTTTTCAGGGTTTTCTGGGATTGCAGTAAGTACCCTTCCTATCCTTTTCTATTTAGTTAGTTTGGGCCCCAGCGTTTGCTCATACTATTTTCTTTCTGTGTCAGTATTTCTCTTGTCTAACCGCCATTACATGTTTGGGGGCTTTCTAATATCTTTGGGGTTCTGCTCCGGGGCAGATAGCTTTCCTATATCTATCTTTAGGTGTAGTTAGTTTCTCAGGCTGTGACGAGGCGTCTAGGACCAACGTAGGAACGCTCCATGGCTGCCTCTAGTTGTGGTGGTTAGTCAGGGTACTGCAATCTCATAGATTCCAACTGCTCTGGTGTATTTCCTTTTTTACCTGCACTCCTCAGCTACCGAAACATAACAGGATAGCCTCTTTCCCTAAATCTCCTATGCATATCTCCTGCTTGTGAGAGAAATGTATCCTCCTTTGAACAGTTCCGTCTAAGTCTAAGGAACTGTCCCTTGGGGATACCCCTTTTCAGAGGGACAGGATGGCGGCTTTGCCAGTGGAGGAGACTATTAGTACTCGTTGGCTTCCGGTAGATTCTTGTGGACAGATTACTTGGGTCTCCCTTCTGATACTAATGTCCAAAAATGACAGTTCCCTCTATTGTATTTCAAAAGTAAACCTCAGGTTAAGTTCATTTTTATTCAATTCATGTACGAATCTTTCAAAGTTCTCCTTTGTACCTGCCCATATGATGAATACATCATCGATGTATCTGTACCATAGTGATATCATCTCCTGCCACCAGCTATCCTCACCAAACACCACAGTTTCTCCCACCAGCCCAGGAACAAGTTTGCATACGATGGGGCACAGGGGCTCCCCATCGCTGTGCCCCTGAGCTGGTGGAGGTGCATCCCATCAAAGGTGAAGGCATTGTGGGTTAGGAACAAATTAAGCAACCCCGCCACAAAATCATTGTGTTCCCCACAGCCTACAGATATCTGTCTCAGATAAAATTCTACACCCAGATGGTGAGGTATGCTACTATTTAATGTCTTATGGGCTTCAATGTCAATGGAGGCCAACCAAACATCCTCCTCCAAATGGATGTCCTCCAATTTGAGAATCAAATCTGAAGTGTCTCTTAGGTATGAAGGTAGCGATGTCACAAATGGGCGGAGAATCTCATCTATATATAACCCACAGTTCTGGGTGAGGGAATTAACTCCAGACACAATAGGTCTGCCCTTAAGAGGGACCAGTCCCTTATGGATCTTCGGCAATGCATAGAAGGTGGCTGCCACCGGAAATTTTGGAAGCAGGAAATCATATTCCGTTTTAGATATGAGCTTAGACCCCAATCCGCCTTCAAGCAGGCCCTTTAAGGTCTCTTTATAGTCAAACATAGGATTCTTACTCAAAACTTCATATGTCCCCCTGTCAAGCAATATATCCAAGCACATTTTACGATAATTGGAATGATCCATAATGACTAAGTTCCCCCCTTTGTCTGAGGGTTTCACTATGAGCTGATCATTCTTGCTCAGTCTATCAAGTGCCTCCCGCTCGCTGCATGACAAGTTATCCCCTTCCCCAAAGCCAGACCCCTTTAGCTTTTTAAGGTCCCTTTCCACTAGTGACAAAAAAATGTCGATATTACTCGTATCCCCAGTAGGGGGCATCCTCTCACTCTTATTTTTTAGTTTGGTGAAGGGGCCTTTTCCGTCTTCACTTACCCATTCGTTCTCATTGAGGAGATCACGTAGGGCTTGATATCCCTCCATATCCTCTTCATGTATACCATATTTCTGACATTCCTCCCGATCATGTTGTATAAAGAACTTCTTCCATTTCAATTTCCTGCCGAACAGGTTGAGATCTTTCACCCATTCGAAGCAGTTAAATTTGTTCATGGGTACAAAGCTCAGGCCTTTCAACAGTACATCTATTTCCTCTCTTGTAAGCTTATGCGAGGTCAGGTTGATAACTCTTCCCCTGGTTAACTGAACCGGGTCCTGAGATGGTATCCTGTCCTCGCACTTTGCTCCAAAAAAGAAGAAGATGAAGAGGAAGATGCAACTGAGGCCAAGGAGGAGGCACCTATTCCCGTAGAATTGGACCCTGTGGGGAATGCCATCTGATAGCCTCCTCTTGAGGTACCTCTTCCTCTCCTGGAATTCCTTCCTGCTCGACCCCTTCCTACCTGCCATCTTTGTCTATGAAAGGATCCCCTTTGCTGTTGTATCCCTCTCAAATTCGTATCAACCCTTTCAGTATCGGAGGTGTCGATATCAGAGGATGATGCCTCCGATTGTATCTCTTTCTGAGAACTAAATACTTGATTGTCACTAAAATCCTTAAGGTCACGCTGAAATTGTATTTGCTTACGTTCTTTCAGCAGAGCCTGGTATCTCTCTACTGACGTTTGCAGCAGTCCCTCCCTTCTGTTAAAGTCCGGGTCTGTTTTAAATTTTAGCACTCCCTCAATAAGTCTATTGAGCAGTGCAGTAAACTTTTCAAAAACTTTCTTCTCCTCTGTAAGGAGGATTTGCATAAACCTAATCAAGGACTCAATAGATTCCTTATACCAGATATTCATAAACTCCTGTGAGGCAATTCTTGGTGAATGATTGATGTTAATTCTCAGTCCTCTAGGGACAATACGGTTTTTTAGATAGTTCTCAATCGTCCTGATTTCCCACCAGGATTTCAGATGCTCCTTATAGGCTCCATAAAGTTCATTAAACAGATTTTTGAGGGTCAGCGGACCTGTGGGGTTCGTGGATGTACCCCCTACACTAAATGCCTGGTTGGCATCCTCAAGCCAAAGATCAGAGTTAATTGGACCTACCAAAAAACTGGCCATAACAAACCAGAATCAATTCTAATAGAAAAAAATATATATCGAAAGGGCTTCAAAATCAAAATCATCAAATCATGCCCTATAGGCAATCCTTTATTAATAAAATACCACAATAGGTAGCACCAAAACAAATGTGATATACCAAAAAAAAAAAAGTGTATTCCGAACTTAAAAACTCAAGGGGTGTCCTGGAGTCCCTAGTATCGGTCTGGGCTAATGCCTACCTAACAGCGGAGGTTGGCACCCTAGGGGGGAGCGTTGTGGCGCCCCCGCTCCACGATGGCTGTCCCTGGTGTCCCTATTAGGCCCTACCGCCTTAGGGAGTCCCTCTACCCGGATAATAAGGGGACCCCTACCGATAATAACAAAGACCGACTCAAACTAAAGGTGACCCTAAGTCCCCAGATTTGAAACCCAAAATTGCAGAAAAATGGAGACATCAAAGTGGCAGAGCTAGCCCTATTATTAAGAGCAAACTCAGCCAAAGGCAAAAAAGAGAACCAGTCATCCTGATCAGCAGACACAAAGCATAGATAGGTCTTCCAATGTCTGGTTTGTTCTCTCAGTTTGTCCATTGGTCTGAGGATGAAAAGCCGAGGAGAAAGACAATTGAACACCAAGTTTAGAACAAAAAGTCCTCCAAAATCTGGAAACAAACTGGACTCCTCTGTCAGACACAATGTTCTCAGGAATGCCGTGTAACCGAACCACGTGCTGAAGGAACAAAGGCACCAATTCGGAGGAGGAAGGCAACTTAGGTAATGGCACAAGATGTATCATTTTGGAAAACCTATCACAAATCACCCAGATAACGGTCATTCTCTGAGAAACAGGGAGGTCGGAAATGAAATCCATAGAGATATGGGTCCATGGTCTCTTGGGCACAGGCAATGGCATCAACAAACCACTAGAGCGAGAGCAAGGCTTGGAGCGAGAGCAAGTCCCGCAGGACTGCACAAATTCCCTGACGTCACGAGACAAAGTAGGCCACCAAAAGGACCGACTAACCAAGTCTCTGGTACCAAAAATTCCGGGATGACCGGCCAACGCGGAACAATGAATCTCAGACATCACACTCTTTTTCCACCGGTCCGGGACAAACAATTTCCCAATAGGGCAGCGCTCGGGTTTATCCTCCTGACAACCTTCCAGAGCCAGTCTCAAATTGGGCGAGATGGCGGAAAGAACTACACCCTCTTTCAAAATAACAGCAGGATCAGATAACCAGGAGAGTCCACAAGGAAACTCCTCGAGAGGGCATCCGCTTTAACATTCTTAGTGCCAGGAAGAAAGGAAACCACAAAATTAAAACGTGTGAAAAACAAGGCCCACCTGGCCTGTCTAGGATTAAGTCGCTTGGCTGATTCCAGATAAACCAGATTCTTATGGTCCGTGAGGACCACCACCTGATGTTTGGCTCCCTCCAGCCAATGTCTCCACTCTTCAAAAGCCCACTTCATGGCCAATAACTCCCGATTACCCACGTCATAATTACATTCAGTTTGAGAAAATTTTCGAGAGAAAAAGGCACAAGAGTTACTTTTAGAGGTCTCTGGATCTCTTTGGGACAAAACGGGCACCTGCCCCAATTTCAGAGGCATCAACCTCCACCTGAAATGGCAGAGAAACATCAGGCTGCCGTAGAACAGGAGCAGAAGTGAATCTCTGCTTAAGTTCCTGAAACGCAGAGACTGACTCAGGAGGCCAATTCACCACATCAGAACCCTTTTTGGTCAAATCAGTCAATGGTTTAACAATAACAGAGAAATTACCAATAAATTTACGATAAAAATTGGCAAAACCCAAGAATCTCTGAAGAGCCTTTAATGAAGTAGGTTGGACCCAATCACAGATGGCCTGAACCTTGACCGGGTCCATTTCAATAACAGATGGGGACAAAATGAATCCAGAAATGAGATCCTCTGTACGCCAAAAAGACACTTTGATCCCTTCACATACAGAGCATTCTCTCTCAAAATCTGGAACACAGTCCGAACATGTTTCACATGAGAGTCCCAGTCATTGGAAAAAATCAAGATATCATCCAAATAAACAATCAGAAATTTATCCACAAAATCCCTGAAAATGTCATTCATGAAGGACTGGAAGACGGAAGGAGCATTAGTGAGCCCAAAGGGCATCACTAGGTACTCAAAATGCCCCTCTGGGGTATTAAATGCCGTCTTCCCATTCATCCCCGTGCTTAATGCGAATAAGGTTATACGCCCCCCTGAGGTCAAGCTTGGTAAACCAAGTAGCACTTTTCACCCTGGAAAACAGGTCAGAAATCAAGGGTAACGGATATTGATATTTCACAGTGATATTGTTCAAGAGACGATAATCAATACACGGCCTTAATGAACCATCCTTTTTGGCCACAAAGGCCACCCAAGGGTGAAGAGGATGGTCTGATATGACCCTTCTCCAATGACTCCTTGATATAAGACCGCATAGCGTCATGTTCAGGTACAGACAAGTTAAAAAGGCGACCTTTAGGGAATTTACTACCAGGCACTAATTCAATAGCGCAGTCATAGCTCCTATGGGGGGGCAAGGATGCAGATTTACTTTCGCTAAACACATCAGAAACATCAGTCAAAAAGTCAGGAACATCCTGAGCCTGGGGAGAGGCAGAAAAAACAGGAGTGTTGGCATTAACACATTGGCAGCCCCAACTGGTTACAGACACAGATTTCCAATCCAAAACAGGATTATGAGACTGTAACCAAGGGAAACCTAGTACAATAATGTCATGCAGATTATACAGCACCAAAAATTTGCAACTCTCCTGATGATCAGGTTCAACCCTCATTATCACCTGAGTAGAGAACTGGGGTTTATTCTCAGCCAAAGGGGTAGAATCAATCCCCAGTAGGGGAATAGACTTCCGTAGGGGCATCAAGGGAAACCCACAAGGTTTAGCAAAATCAAAATCCATCAGGTTAATAGCTGCTCCCGAATCAACAAAAGCCTGAGAAGAAAATGTGGACAGGGAGCAAATCAGGGTAACAGTCAACAGAAATTTAGTCTGAACACTACCCAAGACAACAGAGCGTGCAAAACGTCTTCCCCGCTTAGGTCAGACTGAAATAGCATGAGAGGCGTCACCACAGTAGAAACATAACCCATTGCGTTTTCGAAACTCATGACGCTGTGCCCCAGAAGCCACTCTATCACACTGCATGGGTTCAGAAGCTGGTTCACAAGGCAACACTATTCCACGCATACCTCTACGCTCACGCAAACGTCTGTCAATTTGAATCGCCAGTGACATAGAATCATTGAGACCAGAGGGAGCAGGGAAACCCACCATAACATCTTTTACATTCTCTGACAGACCTTCCGAAAAAGGGCTGCCAAAGCATCATCATTCCATTTGGTCAGGACTGCCCACCTTCGGAATCTCTGACAGTACAACTCAGCGTCCTCAAGCCCCTGATTTAATGCCAACAAGGCTTTTTCAGCTTGATCAGTGACATTAGGTTCATCGTACAATAACCCCAGAGCCAGAAAAAATGCATCAACATTACTCAAAACAGGATCCCCAGGTGTCAGGGAAAAAGCCCAATCCTGAGGATCGCCGCACAGGAGAGAGATGACAATTTGAACCTGCTGTGCTGCGTTCCCTGAGGACTTAGGTTTTAAGGCAAAAAACAACTTACAGTTATTTTTGAAATTCAGAAATTTAGCTCGATCCCCTAAAAACAAATCTGGCATGGGGATCCTAGGTTCCACAACCGGCAACCCTGCAAGATAGGTAGCAATACTCCGAACTTCAGTGGCAAGCTGATCCACACAGCCAGACAACTGTGCAAACTCCATTGAGAGAAAAAAAAATCCTCAGCACCCAGAGAAAAAGAGGGAAAGAAAAAAAATATATATCTCTGACAACTCTGACTTTTTTTTTTTTTTTTTTTACACTATCTTTCCCTTCTGTGAGTACCATATAATCTTCAGTTTGGCCGGTGATACTGTTATGATTTGGTAGCTGAGGAGAGCAGGCAAAAACGGCAATACACCAGAGAGGTTGGAATCTACTGGATTGCAGTACCCTGACTAACCACCACAACTAAAGGCAGCCGTGGAGCGTACCTACGTTGGTCCTAGACGCCTCGTCACAGCCTGAGAAGCTAACTACACCTAAAGATAGAAAGAGGAAAACTATCTGCCCCGGAGCAGATCCCCAAAGAACATAGGAAGCCCCCAAACATGTAATGGCGGTTAGACAAGAGAAATACAGACACAGACAGAAAATAGTATGAGCAAACGTTGGGGCCCAATCTTCCTAGAAAGAAAAGGATAGGAAGGACACTTACTGCAATCCAAAAAACCCCTAAAAAAATACCAACTCACTAATTGCAAAAACACCTGAGATCACACGACCTCTACCACCTAAATTAGTTCTCTGGTGTAACAAAACTAAGCAGCAGCCACTGAAAAAACTGGAAAAGGCAAATGAACAAATAACAGTAGCTCAGATAAACTGAGAGGAGCACGAGCCCCCGGAGGGGACCTGGCTATCTCCACAGAAGTGCAGGACAAAATGCAAAAAGCAAGCACAAAAATAAAAGCAGAAAATATCTTATCTGTTAGCAGAAAATGCAGGCAAGACACAGCAAGCTTCCAAGTGAACCAGGAACCAAAGTTGAGACAAGAACAATTGATCACCGGCAACCTGATGGAGAGGAACCTCCCTTATATAAGACCAGTCTGTAACACCTGATTGCCAATCTTCACAATCTTCATTGAATAGTTCAGTACTGTTTGTAACCACCAGAGGAGCTTCTGCTCAGAATTCATTTCTAACACATTCACAACAGTTTCCACTGTTTAGGCGCATCAGGGGCTCTCCAAATGCGACATGACGCCCCCAGACCATTCCATCAAAGTCTGCAATCCAAAACGTCACTACTTCCCTTCCGAGCCCCAACGTGCGCCCATACAGTAGTTTACTCCCACATTTTGAGTATCAGCGTACTCAGGACAAATTGGACAACAACGTTTGGGGTCCAATTTCTCCTGTTACCCTTGTGAAAATAAAATATTGGGGGCGAAAAAATCATTTTTGTTAAAAAAAAAAAAAGATTTTTTATTTTACGGCTGTACGTTATAAACTTCTGTGAAGCACTTCGTGGTTCAAAGTGCTCACCACACATCTAGATAAGTTCCTTGAGGGGTCTAGTTTCCAAAATGGTGTCATTTGTGGGGGGTTTCCACTGTTTGAGATCAGGAGCTCCAACACGAATGGCACGCATTCTGATGAAAAGTCACGCGCTCCTTCCTTCCAAACTTGCATGCACCCAACAGGTTACCCATAGGGGTACAGGTCCAGGACAATGCACATAATTTGAGTCTTGTTCTGGAAAAAATGGTGAAAAGACATTTGTGAACAAATATTTTTTTTCGGCGCTACGTTATAACTTTGAACACTGGGTCAAATTCTCACAAAGATCTAGAAGTTCCTTGGTCTATTCCAAATGGGTCACTGGGGGTTTCCTGTTGCAATCAGGCTCAATGCAAATGGTCAATCCATTCACCATTGGTTGGAAAAGTCAATGGGCTCTTCATCACTTGCATGCCAAAGTGGTCCCCCACATATGGTCAGCGTACTCAGGACAAATTGGACAACAACTTTTGTGGTCCAATTTCTCCTGTTACCCTTGGGAAAATAAAAAATTAGTGACTAAAAGATAATTTTTGTGGGAAAAAATAGGATTTTTTATTTTCATGCCCGGGCATTATAAACTTGTGTGAAGCACTTGGGGGTTCAAAGTGCTCACCAAAGATCTAGATAAGTTCCTTAGGGGGTCTAGCTTCCAAAATGGGGTCACTTGTGGGGGGTTTCCACTGTTTAGGCTCATCTGGGGTACTACAAACGGAACATGACCCCCATCAATGTTTGCATTCCAAAACGTTACTGCTTCCTTTCCAAGCCCTGCCGTGCGCCCAAACAGTCCCCCCCCACATATGGGGTATCAGCGTACTCAGGACAAATTGGACAACAACTTTTGGGGTCAAATTTCCTTGGGAAAAATCAAAAATTTGGGACTAAAAAATATTTTTGTGGAAAATTTTTTTTGTTTTTTTTCACACCCAGGCATTATAAACTTTTGTGAAACACTTTGGGGTTCAAAGTGCTCACAACAGATCTAGATAAGTTCCTTAGGGGTCTAGTTTCCAAAATGGTGTCACTTGTGGGGGGTTTTCACTGTTTAGGCGCATCAGGGCTCTCCAAACGCGACATGGCGTCCAATCTCAACTCCAGCCAATTTTAGTTTGAAAAAGTCAAACGGCGCTCCTTCCCTTACGAGCTCTGCCGTGTGCCCAAACAGTGGTTTTCCCCCACATTTGGGGTATTGGTGTACTCAGGAGAAATTGCACAACAACTTTATCTGTCCATTTTCTCCTTTTACCCTTATAAAATAAAAAAAGTTTGTAAAAGATCATTTTTGTGGCTAAAAAGTTAAATATTCATTTTTTCCTTCCACGTTGCTTCAGCTCCTCTGAAGCACCTGAAGGGTTAATAAACTTCTTGAATGTGGTTTTGAGTACCTTGAGGGGTGCAGTTTTTAGAATGGTGTCACTTTTGGGTATTTTCTGCTATATAGACCCCTCAAAGTGACTTCAAATATGAGGTGGTCCCTAAAAAAAATGGCTTTGTAAATTTTGCTGTAAAAATGAGAAATCGCTGGTCAACTTTTAACCCTTATAATTTCCTAACAAAAAAAAATTTTGGTTCCAAAATTGTGCTGATGTAAAGTAGACATGTGGGAAATGTTATTTCTTAACTATTTTGTGTGACATATTTCTCTGTTTTAAGGAAAAAAAAAATCAAAGTTTGAAAATTGCAAAATTTTCTAAATTTTGCCATATTTGCATTTTTTTCAAAATAAACGCAAGGTATATCGAAGAAATTTTACCACTAACGTGAAGTACAATATGTCACGAGAAAACATCTCAGAATCGCGAAGATCCGTTGAAGCGTTCCAGAGTTATAACCTCATAAAGAGACAGTGGTCAGAATTGTAAAAATTGGCCCGGTCATTAACGCGCAAACCACCCTTGGGGGTGAAGGGGTTAATTACCGACTGACCAGGGCACGAAGAACTGTTGAGTGTGCCTTTGGTATTCTTGTCTCGAAATGGCGCATTTTAGGGACAGCAATTAATCTCAAAATTGAGACAATCGATGAGGTGATCAAGGCGTGTGTGGTTCTCCACAACTACATAATGGCTAAAGAGCGACCAACCTTCGAACTTGATGAACCTGTTTGTAACCCATTGCCAGATTACCATCATCACCCTCTGAGGACAACAAGGGAAGTTGCCCAAATGAGGGATACATTCGCGGACTACTTTGTTTCTGCGATTGGACGTGTGGCATGGCAAGATGCAATGGTTTAGAAAAATGTTTAAATGTTATGTAATGTTATGGCATTTTAATTGTAACATTATTATTATTATTTATTTATATGGCACCATTGATTCCATGGTGCTGTACATGAGAAGGGGTTACATACAAATTACAGATATCACATAGAGTAAACAAACTAACAATGACAGACTGCTACACAGGGGAGAGGACCCTGCCCTTTCGGGCTTACATTCTACAGGATGGTGGGGAAGGAGACAGCAGGTTGGGGGGTTGCAGCAGTTCCGGTGTTGGTTGAGGTGATATCTCCGGTAGTGTTGAGGAGGTAGCTGGGTCATTGCAGGCTGTAAGCTTTCCTGAAGAGGTGGGTTTTCAGGTTCCGTCTCAAGGATCCGAATGTGGTTGATAGGACGCCTTAGTGCAGAGAATTCCAGAGGATGGGGGATATTCGGGAGAAGTCTTGGAGGCAGTTGGGTGAGGAGTGAATAAATGTGAAGGAGAGAAGGAGGTCTTGGGAGGATCAGAGATTACGTGAGGGAAGGTATCGGGAGATTAGTTCAGAGACATATGGGGATGACAGGTTATAGATGGCCTTGTAGGTCAGCATTAGTAATTTAAACTGGATACGCTGAGGGAATGGGAGCCAGTGAAGAGATTTGCAGAGGGGAGAAGTGGAGGAGTAGCGAGGAGAGAGATGACTTAGTTGGGCAGCAGAGTTAAGGATGGACTGGAGAGGTGCGAGCGTGTTAGCAGGGAGGCCAGAGAAAAGGATGTTGCAATAGTCGAGTCAGGAGATGAGGGCATGCACAATCATTTTAGTAGATTGAGGGTTGAGGAAAGGACGGATTTTGGAAATATTTTTGAGCTGAAGGGGACAGGAGGTAGAAAGATCTTGGATGTGCAGTTTGAAGGACAGGGCAGAGGCAAGGGTTACTCTGAGGCAGCGGACTTCTGGTACGGGGGAAAGCGTGATGTCGTTAATTGCGATAGGTCAGGTAAGGAAGATCTGTGAGGTGGGGGAAAGATGATGAGTTCAGATTTTTCCACATTGAGTTTAAGGAAGCGGGAGGAGATGAAGGAGGATATGGCTGATAGACACTCCGGGATTCTGGACAACAGAGAGGTGACGTTTTGGCCAGAGAGGTAGATCTGAGTGTCATCAGCATAAAGGTGGTACTGGAATCCGTGGGACTTTATCAGTTGCCCCAGGCCAAGTGTATAGATTGAGAAGAGTAGGGGTCCAAGAACAGAGCCTTGGGGGACTCCAACAGAGAGAGGGTGGGAGTGGGAGACGCTGAATGTGCGGTTGGAAAGGTATGAGGAGATCCAGGATAGGGTGCGGTCCTTGACGCCAAAGAAGGAGAGAATCTGTAGTAGAAGGCAGTGGTCAACTGTGTCAAAAGCAGAGGACAGGTCTAGAAGCAGGAGTATAGAGTAACGTACTTTAAATGTTTTATATAAAATAAAAAAAAATTAGTACAACACCTGTTTACTTTGTTTATGTCCCCCATGCTTTACACTTCGCCTGTTCTATTTGTGAGTGCTATGGTTGGTAACTTCTCATGAGCTCCATCATCTCTTCAGTCTGCATTAATCTATTCATGATTAATGCACAATGAAGAGTGAGAGGAAATCCACCTCATATCTTTACTCACCTGCCCGTGTGTCCGAACTACTGCACTCAGGATGCAGAAAACACAGCATCCTGAGTGCAATAGTACTGACACCTGGGCAGGTGAGTATTGCAGACCCCTGACCCTTAGCGTTGTTTACTTTTTTTGGGTGGGAGGATTTTCAGTCCTCTTTGTTGTTTTGCCACCTCACAAGCCCATGACAGACACAAGAAAGAAAAGGAAGAGAAGATTGTGTTTCATGGAGCTATGAGGTGGAAAAAAAACAGAGTGTGTGTGTATATACGGCGATTTGTGTGCTGACGGTGCACAGTGTATGTTTCCGGCGACGAAAGAGACAAAGAACAAGCAGTGATAGGGGGCAAACAATACAATTTCATTTACAAAAGAAAAAATATTTTTTGCAAAATGAGGGGGAAATGTTAGGGACCAGGGGGGTGTGGGATGGGAAGATTGGCTCGGGGTGGACACTGAAGGGGTTCCAGGGGAAGGGGCTAATAGATGTGTGGGGTCTGGGAGATCAAGGATCGAGGTTGACACATTAGGAGTGGAAACATGGAACGGGAGAGACACATTAGAAGGGAGTGACACATTGGACAAAACAGACACATTGGGAGGTGAGGGTGGTGGAGGGAGCACAACTGTTCTTTCCCGCCTATGTTCCCTTTTCCTCTTTTTCTGCCTTCCATGTGTTTGCTTGCTTTTTCTTCTCTTTGAAGGGTGGGAGTGGTGGGTTCAGAAGGCGTGATGGCAGTGGACGAGCGTGCAGGATGCGTGCTGGTGGACGGCCTGTGAAGGAGCAGGAACCTGTGTGCTGGTGGCTGTGGACGGCTGTGCAGGAGTCGGCGTGATGGTGGTAGTGGAAATCCGTGCTGAAGCAGGACTCTGCATGGTGCTGGAGTGGCTCTCAACTGCACTCGGCATGGTGGTGGCGCTTTAGTGGAGTGCGGCAGAACTGGGCATGGTGGTGGCCATACAGGGGTATACAGCAGAACTCGGTAGAGATGTATAACGGGTAACTGGTGGCACAGTTGGAAAGGTAACATGTGCCTGCGGCTATAACCGAGTCTGCTGCATAGCCTGCACGTAAGCAGCATTGCAGGCCTGCATCACATTCAGCTGAAGTTCAGGCGTAAGGTTTTCCGCCATGCCCCGTTCTATGGCCGTCAAAAAATGCTGTGCTGGTCTCTGGATGTCGGCTTCCAGACGGTCAAGGCGCTGGTGGACAGACTGGAAAAGTTGTCAATATGGCTCAAACCACTATCCAGTCTATCTACCGACTTTATGCCATCATGGAAAACTGAGCTCAAGTGTAGAAACTCAGGCAAGAGTGTCCTGTCTGAGGCCTTCTGCCGCTGTCGGGAAGACCCAAAATAAAAAGAGGCAAAGGAGGCCTGGGACAGGGTAAGACCTGAAGGACCAGCTGCCTGTTCTCCAGCCTGTGACGCCGGCCTACTTGCTGCATCGCTGGTGGATGGCTGGGACTGCTCCGAAGTTGTTCGCTGAAGGACCGCTCCAGAGGACGATCCAGGTTCGAGGGTGCTGCTCCAGGTTCTGTGAAAAGAAAAATATTACTATAAAAAAAAACAATTGTACAAGCGCCAACTCCTGTGGAATAGAAAAATTCAGATTAGGGAACACAGCACAGTGGAATACAACACAAAAATACTTACGTTCTCTGAGCAAGGACAGGCCTCAGGAAAGCCAGCATCCGGTGATACTTATATTTCCTGATCCTTGCTGCACCACCACTGCGAACCTGATTCTCCTGTCTGAGGTCCTTGTTGAAGCGATCCTTTATAGAATGCCAACTTGTTCTGACTTTGTTCACTGTGAAGGGGGATAAAAAAAATGGTTAAACAGTGCACTTTAGGCCAGGATCACACAACCGTGTGTTATGCGAGAAATTGCAGGAGTTTATCGCATCACACACGGTTGTGTGATCCCGGCCTTTACAGGTTCACTGCCGTGTCAGACAACATTGCAATACTTACGAAAGTCCTTTCTGACTCATGGCGTAGCGTTGTCCCAGTCATCCATCAGCTCTTGGGCCACCTCATTCCACATCCGCCGAATCACCACCATATCCGAGTGGTCTCGCTCCAGGGTGTCCCACAAGGCTACTCTCTCCTGAACAAGAGAGATCAGTCATTGTCAATGTAGTCCTCCTCCTGTTGTGGAACCTATAAATGAAATAAAAACATTAATGTTGGAAAGATAAACAAGGAAAAACAAAAAAAGGCAAGAAAAACTATTAACACTCAAATAAAAATAAATAATTACACGCCGTCTTGCCACCTGTACTTGTGCCTCCCTCTGCTCCTGCTGCTCCTGTTCCTGCTCCTGTGCACTTGATAATGAGTTCTGTAAAAGAAAGAACATGATTTTGGCATATATGTACAGTGATACTTACCAATCAGTTGCAAAGGTACTCACTTCAGAATCCTGTCCTGTGTGCTCAGGGCTAGAGGCCATGGTGAAGAATGCTGCAAGAAAGACAGAAATGATTACAGACTGCAGGGACAAAAACAGACACACAGACATTAGCTTGTATACTTACATTTTGCTTTAATTCAGTGTCTTCACAGATGTCTTTCTTGCTATCTGTTCAAGTGGCTTGTCCTGAGGCTTGAAAGTAATGGACAATGAGTGTCAACAACCTCTTTTATATATCTTTGTGTGGGGGGTGGCTAATCAGTATCTAGACAGGTTTACTCTGGAAAACCACGTGCGTACAAAAACGCAAGCGAATGCGTGTGCTTATGTGGCGCCCCTGAGGGTTCAGTCGCCACAGAGGTATTGCACCTCACCCAGAGGTGTGATACTTCACTCTCAGGTAAGGAGGAAGCACCACCTAGGACTCTAACACCTGCACCCAACACAGACTAAAGCAGCTGGGCACCCTGGACGTACCCTGCGGGAGGATGGTCTCATCCCAGTCTGGTTAGTAAAGAGTGTATGGGTGGGTGGAGTTAGTAAGTAGCAAGGGAGGAGTGAAGCTTGAGAAAGCAGGAACAGAGTTTAGAGAGTCTTGAGGAGGAAGAGGAAGGAGACAGACGTGTTCTGAAGCAGCTCCCAGTGAGGGGAGGCTGCAGAGGAAAAGGAAGGAGTCTAGAGAGACTCAGAAGGAACTAGGAGCTGGAAAGAGCTCGGTCCGGGAAGTGGAGAGTGGAAGAGAGAAAGAAGCAGAAAGAAAGAGAAGCTTCTGGACAGAGAGAGGAAGGGGTCCTAGGGATACGGAGAGAGTAAGAACCATCCGTCGGTCCCGATCTGTAGGCAGAGGGACTAGGTCGCAGAGGGAACTCGACCCCTTAGCCTAGTGGAGGATTTTATGATTCAGCAAGCAAGTCGACTGCTGTGATAACTTTAGGGATCACAGACAACTACCACAATTATCTTCGCTGGAGAGGTAGCTATATAGAATCAAGGAAACGCAGAGATAAGACGTTATCCAACAGGATTCGCAGCCGCTGATCTGGGACACTGTTTGTGAAGGTGCTGGAAGGATAGAAGGTGGGAAAATCAGCACAGTGAGATGGCCAGTAAAAGGAACACATATATAGAAAGGAGTTCTGGAAAGGTGTTTCCCAATCTACCTGGGGATTTGCTGAGCCCCTCACCTGGAGGACACGGTACCAAGCGGGCATCTGTACTGCATGCGCCAGAACTGTGAGTAAAGCTTTGGAAACTGCAACTCGCTGATTGTTTCTCAGTTTCTTCCTGCGTCACCTACTACACTCAGCTACATCTCTCAGCACCATTACTCTAATAGTACAACATCTATCTGCCCTGGGATATCATAGCCTCACCTGTGGGAGGTTGTACCAACTCTGCTGCATCTCACCATCTATCCCAGAGGATCTGCACTGCAGCACTGGTCACCATTGACCAGATACCACTGGTGGCGTCACGAATACCTTACTACACACTCTTAACATCCACTGTAAATATTACCCTTGTATTGGATGCCCAGGGCTACGGACCGGGTCATTGCTGCTGTGACACATCCCTTCAATACACCGGCCCGGTACCTAGTATCCCACTGCCCTGGTGGGCGATCCACTTACGTATGCATGCATTGTCATACACTGTAATGCACTGTTTTGACGCATTCCTTCCGCTAGCTTCCGCATGCGTTTATAGGCGGAAATTTGCAGCCTCCAAAATTGCAACATGTTGCGTTGGTTGCGCCCCGCCGCACAACCCGAAACGACACATGCGTTCTCAAACATGGCCGAAAGCATACGAACGCATGTACCTGCGTCCACAACGTTAAAAATAGGAAAACACGATATATGCGGCAGAAACGCTGCGGACACAACTACAAATGTGAATCCAGCCTTAGAAACAAGGTGGTTATGTATATTGCCAGCCCAAGTATTTCAATCAGCTCATTAACACACGGCATCAGATATGCATTGAACTTGGAGACTTCGGTCAGCTTCCAATAATTATTACAGAATCTCTATTTTCCATCGCTTTTTGGAACAAGGACAGTCGGGCATGACCACCCGCTCTTAGATTCCTCAATGACTCAGAGACTGAGCATATGCTTCACTTCCTTGGAAATAAGTTCTTGGTTGGCCTTGGGAATTCGGTAGGGCTTCAAGTTCACCTGCACATGTGGTTCTATCAGAACCTCTTGTTCTATGACATCTGTATACCCTGGCAAATCTCAGAACAGGTCCTGATTCTGCTGTAGCAATGTCATGTGTGCATTGCCACGAAGATCGTCGCGGTTGCACATCTTGACTTCTCACAGCTGAGCTGCTGTTTCTTTGTGTTTGGCAGCTAGGGAGTTAATTCTGTCTGTGCTCGGTGCTGGGACTGGGTGCAGTTTCTCCCGGCTGCAATTGATTATTTGTTGATTGGTTTCCTTTAAATTCCTGGTTGTCTGCTTGGGGAGTTGCCAGTGAAACCTTCATGCAGACCACAGATAGGAATGAATCTGTATAGACTTTAGTTGTGAGCTCCTTAGTTGTTCTCGGCTCAACTTGGTTAGAATTTATTTCCCAGACCATTTATGTTCCTTTGGTGTTTGAGTGTGTATGCAAGCGAGTGCTATCCTGTCTGTCTTATATGTCTAATCTGTGTATTTAGCTAAGATCAGCCCATATCCCTTTGGTGGTAGTCAGGATCCTTCTTAGGACTGATTACAGGGTTCAGGGTCTGATAGGAGACAGGGTTAGGTTGGTGACTTGGACCTCTGAACCATTATCAGTACCTCCAAGGTGAGGGATTAGTTAGGACCCCAGTTTAGGGTCAGGTTAGATCCCGGTCCACCTCTTTCCTGTTTCAGTTCATCAAGTCCTCAAGATTAACCCTGAGTTCAGCAGATATCGTGTCAGGTAAATCTATTCTATACTTACATGCTGATGTTGCTATACTAGTTGTTGTATAGAGTGTTGTTCCTGATGCTAAGTTGCCTAAAGCTAGGTTGTATAATCTTTCTGGTCCTGAGAGGCAGGCTATGAAAGATTATATTTCTGAAAGTCTGGCCAAAGGGCATATTAGACCTTCATCTTCCCCAGTAGCCGCGGGGTTCTTCTTTGTGAAGAAGAAAGATGGAGGCCTACGCCCTTGCTTGGATTTCCGCGAACTTAATCGGATTACTGTTCGAGATCCGTATCCACTCCCTCTTATTCCTGATCTCTTCAATCAAATTGTTGGCGCCAAATGGTTTTCTAAATTGGATCTCAGGGGGGCGTACAATCTGATTAGGATAAAAGAGGGGGATGAGTGGAAAACGGCGTTTAACACGCCGGAGGGACATTATGAGAACCTAGTCATGCCTTTTGGTCTGACTACTGCACCAGCAGTATTCCAACATTTTGTTAATGACATTTTTCGTCACCTTGTGGGGCTGTTTGTGGTTGTATATTTGGACGACATTTTAATTTACTCGCCAGATCTCGTGTCTCATCAGGAGCATGTGAGACAGGTGTTGCAGATCTTGCGAGACAATAAATTATACGCCAAACTGGAGAAGTGTGTATTTGCCGTACAGGAACTTCAGTTTTTGGGTTTTTTGGTGTCAGCCTCCGGTTTCCGTATGGACCCTGAAAAGGTGAGAGCAGTGCTTGAATGGGATCAGCCAGGGGATCTTAAGGCTCTGCAGCGTTTTTTGGGGTTTGCTAACTACTACCGGAAATTTATTTGTAATTTCTCATCTGTCGTCAAACCTCTCACTGACATGACAAGAAAAGGGACGGATTTTTCTAAATGGTCGGACAAAGCTTGCCAAGCCTTTTCCTCTTTGAAGAAATGTTTTGCTTCGGCACCCGTTCTCATCCAACCAGATGCATCTCAGCCGTTCATTGTGGAGGTGGATGCGTCTGACGTAGGGGTGGGTGCTATATTGTCCCAGGGTCCGTCCCCTGGTAAATGGCATCCGTGCGCTTTCTTTTCTAAGAAATTGTCGTCCGCCGAAAGGAATTATGATATCGGCAATAGGGAACTTTTGGCCATTAAGTTAGCTTTTGAAGAATGGCGTCACTTTTTGGAGGGGGCAGTCCACCCGGTTACCGTTATTACTGATCACAAGAACCTGTTGTATTTGGAATCCGCTAAGCGTCTGAATTCCAGACAAGCTCGATGGTCGTTGTTTTTTACCAGGTTTAATTTTGTCGTCACTTATCGCCCGGGGTCTAAGAATGTAAAGGCTGATGCCTTGTCTCGCAGTTTCCCAGGGGCCGGGAAAACGGATGACCCGAGTCCTATCCTTCAGGAGGGGGTGGTAGTGTCGGCTGTATTTTCTGAGCTTGAGGAGGAGGTGTTAGAGGCTCAGGGGGACGCCCCTGCAGGACCTCCAGGGAGACTGTTTGTCCCAAATCTGTTGAGACAAAAGGTTATTGAGGCACATCATAATTCTGCTCTAGCAGGACATCCAGGGAGTAAGGCTACTTTAGATCTCCTTTCTCGCCGGTTTTGGTGGCCTAATGCTAATAAAGATGTTATAACTTTTGTCGCGTCATGTGGGGTGTGTGCTCGCTCTAAAACCCCTCATACCCGTCCGTCTGGGACCCTTTTACCCTTGAAACTTCCGGAGCGTCCATGGACTCATTTATCTATGGACTTCATTACGGACCTTCCTCCGTCGTCAGGGAATACTGTCATACTGGTGGTTGTTGACAGGTTCAGTAAGATGGCACATTTCGTTGCTCTTCCTGCACTCCCTAATGCTAAAACTCTGGCGCAGGTGTTCATTAGGGAGATCGTTAGACTTCATGGGTTGCCTTCTGATGTGGTGTCAGATAGGGGGTCTCAGTTTGTGTCCAAATTTTGGAGGGCATTTTGTTTACGGTTCATTTTCCTCGGCTTTTCATCGGCAGACCAATGGTCAGACAGAGCGTCTGAATCAGAGCTTAGAGACATATCTCCGGTGTTTTGTCTCAGAGAACCAAGAGGACTGGTCTTCTTTCTTGCCTCTGGCAGAGTTCGCTCTTAACAACAGGCGGAGCGAGTCCACTGGTAAGTCCCCGTTTTTTGGGGCATATGGTTTTCATCCCCAGTTTTGTACTTTCAATGGGGGGGGCCCTTCTGGGGTTCCTGAGGAGGAGCGTTTCTCGTCGTCACTTGCTTCTGTGTGGAGAGGTGTATTGAATAATCTGAGTGCGATGGGGAACCGTTACAAACGTATGGCTGATAGGAGGAGAGTTTCTGGTCCAGATCTGAATGTGAACGATCTGGTATGGTTGTCTACCAGGAATATAAAACTTAAAGTGCCCTCCTGGAAACTGGGTCCCAGATTCATCGGGCCGTACAGGATCAGTTCCATAATTAATCCTGTGGCATTTCGTCTGGACCTCCCTCCTACGTTTAAAATTCATAATGTGTTCCACAAGTCATTACTTAAAAGGTATGTGGCACCAGTCATACCGTCACCTCTACCTCCTCCTCCTGTGTTGGTCAATGGTAACTTGGAATTTCAAGTATCAAAGATCATTGACTCACGTCTGAATCGCCGGTCCCTTCAGTACTTGGTGCATTGGAAGGGGTATGGTCCAGAGGAGAGGACGTGGGTCCCTGCGTCTGATGTTAACGCAGATCGTTTGGTTCGGACCTTCCACAGAACTCACCCGGGCAGGCCTGGCCCTGAGGGTCCAGAGCCCCTCGTAGAAGGGGGGGTACTGTCATGTGTGCATTGCCACGAAGATCGTCGCGGTTGCACATTTTGACTTCTCACAGCTGAGCTGCTGTTTCTTTGTGTTTGGCAGCTAGGGAGTTAATTCTGTCTGTGCTCGGTGCTGGGACTGGGTGCAGTTTCTCCCGGCTGCAATTGATTATTTGTTGATTGGTTTCCTTTAAATTCCTGGTTGTCTGCTTGGGGAGTTGCCAGTGAAACCTTCATGCAGACCACAGATAGGAATGAATCTGTATAGACTTTAGTTGTGAGCTCCTTAGTTGTTCTGGGCTCAACTTGGTTAGAGTTTATTTCCCAGACCATTTATGTTCCTTTGGTGTTTGAGTGTGTATGCAAGCGAGTGCTATCCTGTCTGTCTTATATGTCTAATCTGTGTATTTAGCTAAGATCAGCCCATATCCCTTTGGTGGTAGTCAGGATCCTTCTTAGGACTGATTACAGGGTTCAGGGTCTGATAGGAGACAGGGTTAGGTTGGTGACTTGGACCTCTGAACCATTATCAGTACCTCCAAGGTGAGGGATTAGTTAGGACCCCAGTTTAGGGTCAGGTTAGATCCCGGTCCACCTCTTTCCTGTTTCAGTTCATCAAGTCCTCAAGATTAACCCTGAGTTCAGCAGATATCGTGTCAGGTAAATCTATTCTATACTTACATGCTGATGTTGCTATACTAGTTGTTGTATAGAGTGTTGTTCCTGTATTAATAGTTTACTGACATTGTATACATATCATTAGACAGCGTGACAAGCAATTCCCAACACGGCTGTTTTTGGGCCTTCAACAGTGTGTCTGCTATTGTGACACCTTCAGTGTCCCCTTCTGGCTTGTCCAGCAAACATGGAGTTTCAACGGGGTCCCTGTCATGCTATGACTTGATAAGATTGACGTGGTAGACCTGATACAGATTACGTCTTCCCGGTTGATGAACCTTGTTGTTCACTTAACCTAGCTTTTCTACCACCTCATATGGGCCTTGCCATTTACCCAAAAACTTATTCTCTACTGTAGGGCATAAGAACGAAGATGGAAGACTCTATCCCCGGGGCTGAACTGCCTCACCCTGGCTGACCGGTTGTAGACCCAGGATTGAGCCTCTTAGGCCTGGAGATATTCCTTTATGATGGGCATTACCTTCGCAACCCTCTTCTGCATCTGGATGATGTGATCAATGATGCTTCGGTGGGGTGTAACTTTGGCTTCCCAGGTTTCCTTCACTATATCAAGGAGACCCTGTGGATGTCCACCATACAGAAATTCAAACTGAGAAAATCCGGTAGAGACTTGTGGAACCTCCCAGATAGAGAATAATAGAGACGAGAGGAGACAATCTCATTGTCCTTTTCTATGATCTTCTTAAGCATACTCTGAGGTTTTATAAAACCTCTCCACAAGGACGTCTGTCTGTGGATGGTAAACTGACATCTTCAGCTGTGTAATTTGCAAGGCTTCACACTGTTCCCTAATGACTTTACTCATAAAGGGTGTTCCTTGGTCAGTCAGGATCTCTCTCAGTAGTTCTGCCTGGGCAAAGAGGGCCAACTCGCGGGCTATACTTTTTGTGGAGAGGATTCTCAGGGGAACCACTTCCACGAACTGCGGAGCATAGTCGAGGACAACCAATATAGGAGCCCCAAGCAGACTTAACTAGGGACATGACCAGGTCCATGGTAATTCACTCACACAGCACCTCTGTGATGGACAGTGGCACAAGGGGATTTCGAAAATGAGAGGTGGAAGCAGTTATCTGGCCTGTGGGACAGGACTTGCAATAACTTAGGATCTCATGGTGACAGCCGGGCCAATAGAACATCCAAGTTATCCGTCCTTAGGTTTTGTCCACACCGAGATGGGCACCCAGGACATGGGAATGGTAATACCCTCCTTCCATAGGTTCCTGATGCCAACAATTGCTTCACTATTTCCTCTATAACCTTAGTAATTGGTACAATAAGTTCCCACTCATCAAAAATAGATAAATTTGGTGTCAGCCCCCTGCTCCTGCGCTATGTCATTTATAATTTTTACATTATTAAAACTCATTTAAAATTGGTGCCTATATTGAGCAGACCCCAAATTTTCTCCTGTCACCCCTATCTCAGGGATGTCAGCCTTAGGGGACACTACTTCCTCATCCACGATCATTACACAGAAGGAAAACCCATTAGGCTCTGGGGTTGGTGAGACTTTTTTAGGGTCAATCCGAGCAATTAAGATCTCTTCCACTCCCCCACAAGTGTCAAAACAACACAAAGTTAATTGGGTGCAACTTATCAGCGTTCAGGGGAATCTTCCTGGGCAACACAAGTCTGCATTGGGCTCGGAAGGGAGTGCATGAACCAGTCCATTACAACTTGTTCTACCATCTGCGCCGGGGTAGAGGATTCCAGCTGCAACCACTTTTGGACGAGGTTCAGCAGATCAAACATTTGGGAGTGGTGGGGTTTATGTCAGTGATATAAACACTAGTGGACCAGTTGTGCCTTGACACTCATTATCACCACCAAGCATGCCAAAATTTCTATTTTCAGCTTCACATATTCTTTGCCGTTCTGAAAGGTTAACTCATAGTAGCCCTTTTGTGGCTTCCCAGTTAAGTATGGCGCCAGGACTTCCAACCACTTCTCTGGTGGGAGTTTCCCCTATCGGCAAACCTTTAAAAAAAGGTTATAATGGCCTCTATGTTGTCGCCCAGGGTGATTTTCTGCAAGGCCGTTCTCACAGTCTTCTGGTTGCATTATTTGTAAATTTATGCCGATAAGATTTGCATTTTTTTATTATGTAAATTAAAAAATTATATTGTGGTAGATTTATTTATGAAATATCTGAAATTGTATTAAAATTTTGTTAGAAATGTGCATTTTTCAAAGAATTAATGTTTCTATCCTTAAGTCATAGCACACAAATAGTTAACAATAAGTCCTTTTATCTTGCCAAGAGTTCAAATTTAGAATAATTTTTTCTTTTCCAGGACATTTACAAATCCTCTTTTTAAAGACCTATTCAATTTTAAAGTGACTTTGCAGGGCATATAAATAGAGCCCCCCCCCCCCCCCAGATCTGATACCATGTGAAAAACTGCACCCCTCAAATTACTCTAATTTGCTGTGAGGAAGTCTGCTAATGCTTTATGGCACCGTAGGAATTAAGGCAAAGTGGAATGAAAAATTACGTTTTTTCAACTATATTTTAGTTTCAAACATTTCTTTTCTCACAACAGGCAACAGGAGAAAAGGGACGCCAACATTTAATTACTCAATTTCTGCCGCACGAGGTAATTTCCCATGACTTCCACGGTGCGATTCAGAAGTGAAGAAGTGCTATCAGATTTTCAGAGTGCAAATTTGACTGGAATAGATTGCAGAAACGCTCACATTTGTAGAGCCCCTGAGGTGACAAAACAGCAGAAACCTCCCACAAGTGACCCCAGGAATTTATCTAGGGGTGTGTTGACCATTTTGAACCCATAAATTATTTATGGTAGTTTATAACATTTGGATGTGAAAATTATTTTTTTTTCCCCATAAACTGCTGTTTTAGTTCCAGATTTTTAGTTTTGTCAAGAAAAAATAGTCTGTCACATTATAAAAATGTTACATTTTTGGCATATTTATGTGGAAGATTTTTTTGATTATTTTTTTTTTACACAAAAGCTACATTTTCAGTGGCGAAACTACTTTCTGTTTTTTTTTTATACATTTGTGTTGATTTTTTTCTTCACCTTTTTACTTAGCCCATCTATGGGACATGACTATTTTTCGGTTTTATCACGGCCTTATACATTGCTTATACATTGCTGAACTCATGCTATGCTTCTAGCAAGGTCTAACAAGTCACCAAACCCAACATCATTACATGACCTCCAGGTACGATAGTCGCTGCATTTTCGCCCATATACTTTTTCCTCACCATGTTAAAAAGTGTCACTGAATAATAAGGCCCCCTTAATAACTGTGATTAAAGGGGTATTGGTAGTAATTAAGGGGTTAGGGCAATCCGTTTAGGGATCCGTTAACAATGTGCTAAAATGAGCAAAATTGTCTGTGGTGTATTTGCCATCGGTTAAGCATGTGATGGCTGTTAGTATTTGTGTCAGTTCGGGCATCCGTTTGTATGCGTTCAGACACTGTTAATAAAGTTTGCTCAAATTTTTTTTGGGCTATATGTTAGAGTTGTGTGTGGGTGGACACATTCTCCATTTTGGAAGCATTGAGTGTACTTCAGCTGCCAGCAACATGTTTGTGTCTCCGCTTGTAAGGTGTCGCTTGATGCAGTTGCGACGTCGTCGGAGAAGGCATGTTTGCCGGAGGAGATATTGGGTTCATGAACTCAACTTTTTTCGGAAAACATATGGTGCCTTTCACTCCCTCTATGTTCAAATTCAGGATCTTCCATTTAAATTTCAGCGATATCTTAGAATGACAATTGAAACGTTTGATATTCTGCTGTCACATGTCAAGTATGAGATACGTCATCAACATAGCAATTTCCGTGAAAGTATTTCTGCGGAAGAACATTTAGTGGTGACCCGGAGGTAATTTTTATTTTATTTCTTTACATTGTGCCAGCTGATTTCAAAGACAAGATGTAATGTTATTATACCGTTGTGCATTTCACGTTGTTTCCTACACGTAGCCAAATGTCATACTGTTTAATGTCCATTTTCAGTCACCTTGTTTGACTAGATCAGTCAACCTTTGTCAGAACTGTAAACTCCTGTGCGGCGGTATGTTCTTGACTAAAGGGACATAAGATAAAAAAAGTAGCTTTCAATCATTGGCTACGTAAACAGATTCTCGAGATTGCAAGTCCTTAATTTCCCACGTTAGTTATCTGTGTTCGCTGCGATACAGATCCTCTACCTGTTGGAGTCCATCAACTATTATCACATCGACTTCTTCTTTGCCAGCAGATCGCTTGTGTCCACGCTGTGCTTGCAAACGGGCACTGACAACAGGAGCCACAGTACTACTGTCCATTGATTGTGGCATTGATTGACACATCTTCAGTGCCCATTTGTTGTATTGGTTCCTGGCGAGATGGCTTCTTTAACGCCTCTGGCTCTTGAGGCGCAGGTGTTATGATTTGGTAGCTGAGGAGTGCAGGTAAAAAAGGCAATACACCAGAGCAGTTGGAATCTATGAGATTGCAGTACCCTGACTAACCACCACAACTAGAGGCAGCCGTGGAGCGTTCCTACGTTGGTCCTAGACGCCTCGTCACAGCCTGAGAAACTAACTACACCTAAAGATAGAAATAGGAAAGCTATCTGCCCCGGAGCAGAACCCCAAAGATAATAGAAAGCCCCAAACATGTAATGGCGGTTAGACAAGATGAAATACTGACACAGAAAGAAAATAGTATGAGCAAACGCTGGGGCCCAAACTAACTAAATAGAAAAGGATAGGAAGGGTACTTACTGCAATCCCAGAAAACCCTGAAAAGCACCAACTCTACTAATTTCAAAAACACCTGAGATCACACGACCTCTACCACCTAAATTAGTTCTCTGGTGTAACAAAATCAAAACAGCAGCAACTGAAAAAAATGGAAAAAGCAAAAGTACAAACATCAGTGGCTGAACTAAACTGAGAGGGCAAAAGCCCCCGGAGGGGACCCTGAAGGCCCCCACAGAAGTGCAGGACAAAATGCAAAAATATAGCACAAAAACAAAAAGAAGAAAATGTCTTATCTGTTAGCAGGAGATGCAGACACGACACAGCAGGCTACAAGGGAAACTGGAATCAAGGATTCAGACCAGAACAATTGATCACTGGCAACCCTGATGGGAAGGTAACTCCCTTATATAAGACCAGTCAGTAACACCTGATTCCCAGTCCTCACAATCTTCACTGGACAGACCAGCACCGCTTGTAACCACCAGAGAAAGCCTCTGCTCAGAACTCATCTCAAACCCATTCACAACAGTACCCCCCTTGAGGAGGGGTCACCGAACCCTCATTTGAGCAACCAGGTCGGTCAGGATGAGTTCTATGATACGCACGGATAAGTCTCCTAGCATGGATGTCCGAAGCAAATACCCAAGAATTGTCTTCCTGACCATAACCTCTCCATTTAACCAAATACTGGAGTTTCCGTCTAGAAAAACGAGAATCTAATATTTTCTTAACCATACTCCAGATTGCCCTCAACCAAAACAAGGTCAGGAGGCACAGCAGCAGGAACCACTGGCTCAACAAACCTCTTCAACAAGGACTTGTGGAACACGTTATGGATCTTAAATGTCCCTGGAAGAAGCAAACGAAAAGAAACAGGATTAATAATCTCCATGATCTTATAAGGTCCAATGAACCTAGGCTTAAATTTAGGAGATGCTACTCTCATAGGAATATTCTTTGAGGACAACCAGACCAAGTCCCCCACTTTAAACCGAGGACCATCAGTCCTATGCCGGTTAGCAAACCGCTGGGCCTTCTCCTGAGAGAGGGACAACCTCTCCACTACCTGGTCCCAAATCTGTTGCATACGCTCCACAACAGAGTCAACACCTGGACAGACAGAAGCCTTCGTCTGTCCTGAAGAAAATCGAGGGTGAAACCCAGAATTACAGAAAAACGGAGACATCAAAGTGGCAGAGCTAGCCCTATTATTAAGAGAAAACTCAGCCAAAGGCAAAAAAGAGACCCAGTCATCCTGATCAGCAGACACAAAGCATCTTAGATAAGTCTCCAATGTCTGGTTTGTTCTCTCAGTTTGACCATTGGTCTGAGGATGAAATGCCGAGGAGAAAGACAATTGAACACCCAGTTTAGAACAAAAAGTCCTCCAAAATCTGGAAACAAACTGGACTCCTCTGTCAGACACAATGTTCTCAGGAATGCCGTGTAAACGAACCACGTGCTGAAGGAACAACGGCACCAATTCAGAGGAGGAAGGCAACTTAGGTAATGGCACAAGATGTATCATTTTGGAAAACCTATCACAAATTACCCAGATGGTGGTCATTCTCTGAGAAACAGGAAGGTCGGAAATGAAATCCATAGAGATATGGGTCCATGGTCTCTTGGGCACAGGCAATGGCATCAACAAACCACTAGAGCGAGAGCAAGGCTTGGAGCGAGAGCAAGTCCCGCAGGACTGCACAAATTCCCTGACATCACGAGACAAGGTAGGCCACCAAAAGGACCGACTAACCAAGTCTCTGGTACCAAAAATTCCGGGATGCCCAGCCAATGCGGAACAATGAATCTCAGACATCACACTCTTTTTCCACTGGTCCGGGACAAACAATTTTCCAACAGGGCAGCACTCGGGCCTATCCTCCTGACACCCCTCCAGAGCAAGTCTCAAATTGGGCGAGATGGCGGAAAGAACTACACCCTCTTTCAAAATAACAGAAGGATCAGATAACTGAGGAGAGTCCGCAAGGAAACTCCTCGAGAGGGCATCCGCCTTAACATTCTTAGTGCCAGGAAGGAAACCACAAAATTAAAACGTGTGAAAAACAAGGCCCACCTGGCCTGTCTAGGATTGAGTCGCTTGGCAGATTCCAGATAGACCAGATTCTTATGGTCCGTAAGGACCACCACCTGATGTTTGGCTCCCTCCAGCCAATGTCTCCACTCTTCAAAAGCCCACTTCATGGCCAATAACTCCCGATTACCCACGTCATAATTACGTTCAGTAGGAGAAAATTTTCGAGAGAAAAAGTCACAAGGGTTACTTTTAGAGGTCTCTGGATCTTTTTGGGACAAAACGGCACCTGCCCCAATTTCAGAGGCATCAACCTCCACTGAAATGGCAGAGAAACATCAGGCTGCCATAGAACAGGAGCAGAAGTGAATCTCTGCTTAAGTTCCTGAAATGCAGAGACTGCCTCAGGAGGCCAATTCACCACATCAGAACCCTTTCTGGTCAAATCAGTTAATGGTTTAACAATAACCGAGAAATTACCAATAAATTTACGATAAAAATTGGCAAAACCCAAAAATCTCTGAAGAGCCTTTAATGAAGTAGGTTGGACCCAATCACAGATGGCCTGAACCTTGACCGGGTCCATTTCAATAACAGATGGGGACAAAATGAATCCCAGAAATGAGATCCTCTGTACGCCAAAAAGACACTTTGATCCCTTCACATACAGAGCATTCTCTCTCAAAATCTGGAATACAGTTCGAACATGTTTCACATGAGAGTCCCAGTCATTAGAAAAAATCAAGATATCATCCAAATAAACAATCAGAAATTTGTCCACAAAATCCCTGAAAATGTCATTCATGAAGGACTGGAAGACGGAAGGGGCATTAGTGAGCCCAAAGGGCATCACTAGGTACTCAAAATGCCCTTCAGGGGTATTGAATGCCGTCTTCCATTCATCCCCGTGCTTAATGCGAATAAGGTTATACGCCCCCTTGAGGTCAAGCTTGGTAAACCAAGTAGCGTTTTTCACCCTGGAAAACAGGTCAGAAATCAAGGGTAACGGGTATTGATATTTCACAGTAATATTGTTCAAGAGACGATAATCAATACACGGCCTTAATGAACCATCCTTTTTGGCCACAAAGAAAAAACCGGCACCTAAGGGTGAAGAGGATGGTCTGATATGACCCTTCTCCAATGATTCCTTGATATAAGACCGCATAGCGTCATGTTCAGGTACAGACAAGTTAAAAAGGCGACCTTTAGGGAATTTACTACCCGGCACTAATTCAATAGCGCAGTCATAGCTCCTATGGGGAGGCAAGGATGCAGATTTACTTTCGCTAAACACATCAGAAAAATCAATCAAAAAGTCAGGAACATCCTGAGCCTGGGGGAGGCAGAAAAAACAGGAGTGTTGGTATTAACACATTGGCAACCCCAATTGGTTACAGACACAGATTTCCAATCCAAAACAGGATTATGAGACTGTAACCAAGGGAAACCCAGCACGATAATGTCATGCAGATTATACAGAACCAAAAATTTGCAGCACTCCTGGTGATCAGGTTCAACCCTCATTATCACCTGAGTAGAAAACTGGGGTTTATTCTCAGCCAAAGGGGTAGAATCGATCCCCAGTAGGGGAATAGACTTCTGTAGGGGTATCAAGGGAAACCCACAACGTTTAGCAAAATCATAATCCATCAGGTTAATAGCTGCTCCAGAATCAACGAAAGCCTAAGCAGAAAATGAGGACAGAGAGCATATCAGAGTGACAGTTAATAAAAACTTAGTCTGAACACTACCCAAGACAACTGAGCGTGCAAAACGTCTTCCCCGCTTAGGGCAGACTGAAATAGCATGAGAGGCATCACCACAGTAGAAACATAACCCATTGCGCTTTCGAAACTCATGACGCTGTGCCCCAGACACCACTCTATCACACTGCATGGGTTCAGAAGCTGGTTCACAAGGCAACACTATTCCACGCATACTCTCCGCTCACGCAAACGTCTGTCAATTTGAATCGCTAATGACATAGAATCATTGAGACCAGAGGGGACAGGGAATCCCACCATAACATCCTTTACATTATCTGACAGACCCTTCCGAAAAAGGGCCGCCAAAGCGTCGTCATTCCACTTGGTCAGGACTGCCCACCTACGGAATCTCTGACAGTATAACTCAGCGTCATAAAGCCCCTGATTTAATGCCAACAAGGCTTTTTCAGCTTGATCAGTGACATTAGGCTCATCGTACAATAACCCCAAAGCCTGAAAAAATGCATCAACATCACTCAAAACAGGATCCCCAGGTGTCAGGGAAAAAGCCCAATCCTGAGGATCGCCGCGCAGGAGAGAGATGATAATTTGAACCTGCTGCGCTGCGTTCCCTGAGGACTTAGATTTTAAGGCAAAAAACAATTTACAATTATTTTTGAAATTCTGAAACTTAGCTCGATCCCCTAAAAACAAATCTGGCATGGGAATCCTAGGTTCCACAACAGGCAACCTAGCAAGATAGGTAGCAATACTCTGAACCTCAGTGGCAAGCTGATCCACACGGCCAGACAACTGTGTAAACTCCATTGAGAGAAAAGATCCTCCCAAGCACCCAGAGATACAGAGGGAAAAAAATGCAACAAACAGAAAAATATCTCTGACAACTCTGACAACCTTTTTTTTTTTTTTTTTACAATATTTTTCCCTTCTGTGAGTACCATATAATTTTCAGTTTTGGGCCGGTGATACTGTTATGATTAGGTAGCTGAGGAGTGCAGGTAAAAAAGGCAATACACCAGAGCAGTTGGAATCTATGAGATTGCAGTACCCTGACTAACCACCACAACTAGAGGCAGCCGTGGAGCGTTCCTACGTTGGTCCTAGACGCCTCGTCACAGCCTGAGAAACTAACTACACCTAAAGATAGAAATAGGAAAGCTATCTGCCCCGGAGCAGAACCCCAAAGATAATAGAAAGCCCCCAAACATGTAATGGCGGTTAGACAAGATGAAATACTGACACAGAAAGAAAATAGTATGAGCAAACGCTGGGGCCCAAACTAACTAAATAGAAAAGGATAGGAAGGGTACTTACTGCAATCCCAGAAAACCCTGAAAAGCACCAACTCTACTAATTTCAAAAACACCTGAGATCACACGACCTCTACCACCTAAATTAGTTCTCGGGTGTAACAAAATCAAAACAGCAGCCACTGAAAAAAATGGAAAAAGCAAAAGTACAAACATCAGTGGCTGAACTAAACTGAGAGGGCAAAAGCCCCCGGAGGGGACCCTGAAGGCCCCCACAGAAGTGCAGGACAAAATGCAAAAATATAGCACAAAAACAAAAAGAAGAAAATGTCTTATCTGTTAGCAGGAGATGCAGACACGACACAGCAGGCTACAAGGGAAACTGGAATCAAGGATTCAGACCAGAACAATTGATCACCGGCAACCCTGATGGGAAGGTGACTCCCTTATATAAGACCAGTCAGTAACACCTGATTCCCAGTCCTCACAATCTTCACTGGACAGACCAGCACCGCTTGTAACCACCAGAGGAAGCCTCTGCTCAGAACTCATCTCAAACCCATTCACAACACGCAGGTGTACTTTGCAAACATGCACTGCCTATTGAATTGCACACTTGCTCCGTTCATACTCCACCGACACAAACAAATGATACACCATTTGAAGGGTCAAATGACCTGCAAGTGGCAGCACACTAACCCAAAGCACACTACCACAAAGCTGCTTACAGACATCACAAACAAATCCAAACATTTGTCTTGGGGTCTTTCCAGCTTGCTGAAGTGCTTGCCAAGCCTATTTCAGGCACATTGGAGGATTGCACACTTCACTGTAGGTGAGTAACATATGGAAACACATTTGTAAACATGCACTGCTTCTTTGGTGATTACTTCGACCCACACACACAAATGGTGAGTCACATATGCAAACACATTTGTAAACATGCACTGCTTTTTCGGTGATTACATCGCCCCACACACACAAATGACACACCATTTGAAAGGTAAACTTGCCCCCTTCAGCAAGAAAAGAGCCAAACAAACCACACAGTCACGATTTTATCACTAAATACAGTTTAAACATTTATTTTCATAAACCTACAGAAAGACACAATGACCTGGAGGTGGCACCTCAACCGGAAGACATTTTTTGGCCTCTACTTATCAAACCAATTTATTGTATTATCAAGCTACATATATAAATACCTGTCTGTGTTCATCATCTCATGAAATACACTTACATTTGATCAGCTTGCTTTTCTGAAATTGCCTGCGCCCCCAACCACCAATGTGTGAAAATTTTGCACGGGCCAACTAGTAATAATAATATTAAAAAAACAATGTAACACACACACTTGTAGCACAAAATATTTTGAACCATATTTCTTGAACACACTTTATTAACACACTAAACACGCACACACTTTTAACACAATTTTTTCACCCACACTTTTTTAACACACTTTTTTCACACAATTTTTTCACACATTTAAGATTATAAGACGATTACTGTTAACTTACGATCACTGGGACAATGTTTAAGAAACATCAATTGCTCGTAGTGAACATAGGGGGTGGTCCGTTTACCAGGAGATCCACTTGGGGTGGCAAGGTTTTGCCAGTAGTCACGGACAAATCTGTCTCTTATCGAGCGCCAATGGGTATGGACTGCATCGGCTACAATAAAAAAAAAACTTTATTTCTCGCAAACAATATTTCAAAGAACTAACATCAATTTAACTTGCCCATTAACTACCAATTTTTTTTTGGGAGGAGGTCGACTTTTCTGGATAGCGAGGATCCAACTCACAAATTATTTTCTCCCACAATCTCCTGTTTTTAATAATATCACTGCGAGCTGTCAATCTGGTCCCATATGGAAGGATTTGCGTGCACCAACGCTATCAGAGTCTCATTTTCGATGTCCAAGGGCTCATCATCTACAAGCTTGGACTATGTAAACACAATGTTTGAAAACCCAATCAGAGTGATGTTCATATTGTGTATATATATCTGGTTCAACAATGGCATGCCCTGAGACCACTATATGTTCTAACCCCCCTTTTTAACTGCAAAATGTTATTAAAAAAATTCTGGTTTTGGATTTGTATGTTTTTTTTTTTTTCTTTATAAATAGTTTATTTTGGGGGTTCTATGCATTATTTGTTGGTTTAGTTTAATGTTATTTTGCTGGAACACTAAATTGGATTAAAAAAAATAAAAAAAACATTGCACAAAAATATAGACTTTGTGTGATAATTCTTACCAATGCAGCAGGAGGTGAAGCAACACGCTGAGGCTGGGAGGTAGTTCGGCTCTTTTTTGTTGGAACCTTCAATTTAAAAAAGATAGAGTTATGATTCATATCGCTATTTATGTCAAGAAGGCTACTTTTTTTTGCATTTACCTTTTTGCTCTGTTTATTAGCTTGATTTTTGGGAGGTGGCCTGGTTTGCTTTTTTTGGCTCTGAAGAAGAGTCAGATGAATCCTAAAATATTAAACAGACACATGATTACACTATGCAGAATACCACACTGAGCAGAGCTATAATGTAAAGAAGGATTTCACATAAAATGCGCGAGAAACCCCTCAGTACACTAGAGTGCCATTCAACTTTTTTTGTAAATATTTTTCAAAATGGCGTGACTTTACCGTTTTCAAGGAGGTGGTGGCAGACACGCTGTTGCGGGTAGATCCCTCAGTATCCGACATCTGTGTACGTACAAAACCATATATTTAGTCCACAAACATTGGCCACTACACAATTTACACACAAAATATGTATATACATATATAAAAAATAGTACTTACATTGGCTCCAGTAGGTCACACAGTGCACACAGTGTTGCTTGTTTGCAGAGTATAGGCTCCAAAATGGCTGAAATCACCTTTCCTGTCACATACGGTAATTGGTTGAATTGCATCTGCCTGCGTTTGCAATAGAGTTCTATGGCAGAACAAACGCTTCCGTTCACTGTGCGTTCGCAGTACCGGACCCGAAAACGCGGTAGTCCGCATTGGAAGGTACATCACAAACTAACGGACCATTGCAAACGCATGCCGATTTTGACATGCGTTAGGGTCCGATAGACTAATGAAAGTCTATGGGTACGTTAACATGTCCGTTACATTGCGTTAGTGCTGCTTACAAACGGATCTGTTAAACGGATTGCCCTAATGCAATGTGAACCTAGCCTAAATTCTGGAATAAAAACATTTGTTATCGCCGCATCCATAAAAGTATGATTTATCAAAATATTAAAATTAAGGTCGATGGACGCCAATCAGTGTCTACACTACTGTAAGACATGGAGTTCGGCCTAGTGTGAGCGCAGACGGGCCTCAAACCCGCTCCGTTTCACTCAAAGGGTGACTGACAGGTTAATCAAATATGCTAATTATGGCGCTCAGCACATCCTGCATGTGACTAAGAGGTCCAGCGCATTTTTCCACCCACTGAATTTACATGCCCCACCTACAGGGACAGAACGAGGGGTAGGCAACCGCCTAGAGCGCTGCCTCCTGTCTCCCCGGGGGAGCGCACTTTGGGGAGAAAAAAGTGCCATGGCTGAATGATGGCCGCCCAGCATCTTCATCCGACTGCAGACATTCAGCACAGTAACAGCCGGTACTGTGCAGTGTGTATATATATATATATATATACATATATATAAATACGTACAGGACAGGAGAAGTGGTACTGTGCAGTGTATATATACAGGATACTGTGCATTGTCTTTTTATGTAATGGATGAATTTTATGAATAGGTTTTTCCACCTGGGATGTGAACATGATGCAAATCTTTATTCAAAGCAGTTTTTTTTCTGGTGTTATTTTTATAGAGGTGATATTGGAGGTGGTAAATTGATCCCTGCCATTTGTGTATTCAAATCGTTCTAGTGTCAGTGGTCTGGTGAGGTGTTTGATGGCAGCGAGGTGTAAAGTAGATGGGGGGCACATACTATAAGGACATATTGTAGTTATGCTGCTGCTTCTGGCTCTAAATGTGTGAGATGTGGGACTTTTCCATCTGTGTTTTCGTTTTTCTCCACCTTTTGTTCCCAGAGCTATCATTTCTTATTTTTCTGGTGACATAGCTGAACGGGGATGAGACAAGTTACTACAGTATGTACTAAAAAATAATGTACCAGTAAAAAAGACTTGGCATCAGGATTCTCCAGATCATCGCTGCATCAGAAGCAGAGGGGGAATGATGAGAGAGGGAGCATCACCTTATGCTCTCTTCTCCATCATTGATTTCAAGTATATTGGTATGTGATGCCGATACAGTTGAATGCGTGATGCGAGAGGAGTCGGCGCTGGCACTGGACCCCCCCTGACTCACAGGCCCCATAGCGGGCCCCATAGTGTGCCGTTATTAACGGCATGCCACTGACTGGGGGACCATGGGCCCTAGGCAAATTGCTTCTACGTGATAGGGAAGCCTTGTGGATTTTTTTGTTAGATTCCAGGGTACCCACGGGGTTAAATTTAAGAAGAGAGTTCTTGTTATATTATTGTTTTTAATCTGTCTATTGGTTTTTTTTCTTTTCTTATTCTGTTCAGGTTGTATTACTAAGTGATTTGTAATCATTTTCACCTGTTCTGTGTGCATATATACGGTACTTGCCCTTTATGTGCTAGAGACATACTGAAGTCTAAGAACACCTGTTCGAAACGCGTTCAGTCTTTCACTAGCAACCTCTCCTCCGGGTGTTCCGGTCGGATATTTTTCTCATTGTTATTTGGATCTTGAATAAAGAATTTTGGATTTTATCTTCTTGAGCTGGATCGTTTTGTTTCAAGGCCCTAGGCAAATGCCTAGTTTGCCTGCCCCTAACACCGGCCCTGTCCGTCACTAGTTTTCCCTTACACTCTCTATATCTCTACACTTCCCTCCGCCATGCTAACCTCTCCCCATACTGTGCCCCCGATTCCACGCTGCCCCTCTCCACATCTGTTCTTGCCCCTTTTTACACTATGCCCTCATACTGCCCACCATGTCCTATTCAAACTGTATCCCCCCCCACACTCTTCTCCTACACGGTATGATGGTGACCACAACCGTCCATACAGTGTGATATCCACATCATGCCCCCAATATACACTATGATGTCCACTACAGCACTCAATATAAGTATGAATCACCCCACAGCCCCGATACAATGATGCCCCCAGATATCCTATATAGCAGGGGTCCCAACCGCCGGTCCGCGGCCCATTACCGGGCCGTAGCAGTTCTGTTGCCGGGCCGCAGAGCCACGGCACAGAACGCTGTACATACATGGAGCCGGCAGCTGCAGCACTGTAGTGACAGCTGCAGCCGCCGGCTTCAAGAAGACATCGATACTTACCTTCCGTTGCTGCGTCCCTGTCGGCCGCGGCAGCTACATCCAGTGCTGTGCAGTGACGTAGAACCGCTCATTAAGGTAATGAATATGGACGTGACGCCACTCCCATAGGCGTCGCGTCCATATTCATACCCTTAATGAACGGTATTACGTCACCGCTGCGCACAGGAGGAAGCTGCCGCGGCCGACAGGGACGCAGGGAAGTTCAGCAACGGAGCGAGGAGGGTAAGTATGATGGGGGGGACGGGGAAGCGGAGCCATGTATACAGGATGGGAGGGGGAGCAGAGCCATGTATACAGGATGGGAGGGGGAGCGGAGCCATGTATACAGGATGGGAGGATGGGAGCGGAGCCATGTATACAGGATGGGAGGGGGAGCGGAGCCATGTATACAGGATGGGAGGGGGAGCGGAGCCATGTATACAGGATGGGAGGGGGAGCGGAGCCATGTATACAGGATGGGAGGGGGAGCGGAGCCATATATACAGGATGGGAGGATGGGAGCGGAGCCATATAAACAAGGGTGGGAGCGGAGCCATATATACAGGATGGGAGGGGGAGCGGAGCCATATATACAGGATGGGAGGGGGAGTGGAGCCATATATACAGGATGGGAGGTGGAGCGGAGCCATATATACAGGATGGGAGGGGGAGCGGAGCCATATATACAGGATGGGAGGGGGAGCGGAGCCATGTATACAAGGATGGGAGGGTGGAGCGGAGCCATATATACAAGGATGGGAGGGTGGGAGCGGAGCCATATATACAAGGATGGGAGGGTGGAGCGGAGCCATATATACAAGGATGGGAGGGTGGGAGCAGAGCCATGTATACAGGATGGGAGGTTGGGAGCGGAGCCATGTATACAGGATGGGAGGTTGGGAGCGGAGCCATGTATACAGGATGGGAGGGTGGGAACGGAGCCATATAAACAAGGGTGGGAGTGGAGCCATGCATACAAGGGTGGGAGCGGAGCCTTGTATACAAGGGAGTCACATTCACATTATAAATGTTATAATTAAATGATGAGTATACACTACTACTAAACTACAACTCCGTCCATAGCCCCGCCCCTTATGATCAAAGCCCCACCCCTGCCACACCTCCATCCCCGCCCTGCCTGGCCATGGAAGAATGGTCTTTCTTGAAGCCGGTCCCTGGTGCAAAAAAGGTTAGGGACCACTGCTATATAGTATGATGTCCCCACAGCCCAGCTATGTTTCGAAAATGTCCCAGTATAATGTCCCCAACAGCTCCCAGTATAATGTACCCCACAGTCTCTGATATAATATGATGTCCCCTACAGGTCCTCTTGTGATAGCTTTCACAGCCTGCCCCTTGTATGTCCCTGCAGCTAGCCTGTCTTATGTTTCCCCATAGGCAGCACGTCTTGTGTCCCCCACAGCTAGCCCCACATATGTCCCCCATTCATTAGCATAATATAAAAAAAGGCTTATATTCAAATAATCCCAGCTTCTTGTACACCATGGCCCTATGTCTCCTCTTGCTTCCTGTATAGGAGTGGACGCTGAATGACGCGATTACGTCACTGTATCGCCCAATTCAACATCCCAAGTGCGCCATCTCCAAGGGGGAGCAGACCAGAAGTGGCATGTGTTGTGCTGGTTTTCCCAGCAGAGCTGACAATAGCTCCTCTGTTCCTGTCTCGGGCAGCGTGTCTCTGACATCAATTGTATTCGCATCTGATAGGTCTTCAGATCTCTAATACAACACTTCCACCTCATCTGCATGTATAACAAAAACCTTAATTTGATTTCCTTGGCCTGTCTCTAGCAAACATCACCTCATGCCCAGTTGTAATTCCTATTTAAATGTTGCCATCTCTTCTCATAATTCACTTGTAATGTAGCCTGATGAAGGGGTCGCCTGAGCCCTGAAAGCTTGCAAATATAATTTTTTTCTGGTTAGCCCATAAAGGTATCACTCCTTGAACACCTTTCTCATTTTTTTTTTGGGACATCTGATAGACTCAAATGCAATTGATTGCAGGGAGGGAGAGACGGCAAGGGAGCAGGACAGGAGGAGTGGTACTGTGCAGTGTATACATACAGGACAGGAGAAGTGGTACTGTGCAGTGTATATATAAAGGACAGGAGAAGTGGTACTGTGCAGTGTATATATATACAGGACAGGAGGAGTGGTACTGTGCAGTGTATATATACAGGACAGGAGGAGTGGTACTGTGCAGTGTATATATACAGGACAGGAGGAGTGGTACTGTGCAGTGTATATATACAGGACAGGAGGAGTGGCACTGTGCAGTGTATATATACAGGACAGGAGGAGTGGTACTGTGCAGTGTATATATACAGGACAGGAGGAGTGGTACTGTGCAGTGTATATATACAGGACAGGAGGAGTGGCACTGTGCAGTGTATATATAGAGGACAGGAGAGTGTACTGTGCAGTGTATATACAGAAGGAGACAGCACTGCGTGTATATATACAGGACAGGAGAAGTGGTACTGTGCAGTGTATATATACAGAACAGGAGGAGTGGCACTGTGCAGTATATATATATATATACAGGACAGGAGAAGTAGTACTGTGAGTGTGAAGTGTATATATACAGGACAGGAGGAGTGGCACTGTGCAGTGTGTATATATACAGGACAGGAGAAGTGGTACTGTGCAGTGTATATACACAGGACAGGAGGAGTGGTACTGTGCAGTGTATATATACAGGACAGGAGAAGTGGTACTGTGCAGTGTATATATACAGAACAGGAGGAGTGGCACTGTGCAGTATATATATATACAGGACAGGAGAAGTGGTACTGTGAAGTGTATATATACAGGACAGGAGGAGTGGCACTGTGCAGTGTTTATATATACAGGACAGGAGAAGTGGTACTGTGCAGTGTATATATACAGGACAGGAGGAGTGGTACTGTGCAGTGTATATATACAGGACAGGAGAAGTGGTACTGTGCAGTGTATATATACAGGACAGGAGGAGTGGCACTGTGCAGTGTATATATACAGGACAGGAGAAGTGGTACTGTGCAGTGTATATATACAGGACAGGAGGAGTGGTACTGTGCAGTGTATATATACAGGACAGGAGAAGTGTACTGTGCAGTGTATATATACAGAACAGGAGGAGTGGCACTGTGCAGTATATATATACAGGACAGGAGAAGTGGTACTGTGAAGTGTATATATACAGGACAGGAGGAGTGGCACTGTGCAGTGTTTATATATACAGGACAGGAGAAGTGGTACTGTGCAGTGTATATATACAGGACAGGAGGAGTGGTACTGTGCAGTGTATATATACAGGACAGGAGAAGTGGTACTGTGCAGTGTATATATACAGGACAGGAGGAGTGGCACTGTGCAGTGTATATATACAGGACATGAGAAGTGGTACTGTGCAGTGTATATATACAGGACAGGAGGAGTGGCACTCTGCAGTGTATATATACAGGACAGTATATATACACTGCACAGTGCCACTCCTCCTGTCCTGTATATATATACTGCACAGTGCCACTTCTCCTGTCCTGTATATATACACTGCACAGTGCCACTCCTCCTGTCCTGTATATATACACTGCACAGTACCACTCCTCCTGTCCTGTATATATACACTGCACAGTACCACTTCTCCTGTCCTGTATATATACACTGCAGAGTGCCACTCCTCCTGTCCTGTATATATACACTGCACAGTACCACTTCTCCTGTCCTGTATATATACACTGCACAGTGCCACTCCTCCTGTCCTGTATATATACACTGCACAGTACCACTTCTCCTGTCCTGTATATATACACTGCACAGTACCACTCCTCCTGTCCTGTATATATACACTGCACAGTACCACTTCTCCTGTCCTGTATATATATACTGCACAGTGCCACTCCTGTTCTGTATATATACACTGCACAGTACCACTTCTCCTGTCCTGTATATATATACACTGCACAGTGCCACTCCTCCTGTCCTGTATATATACACTGCACAGTACCACTCCTCCTGTCCTCTATATATACACTGCACAGTGCCACTCCTCCTGTCCTGTATATATACACTGCACAGTACCACTCCTCCTGTCCTGTATATATACACTGCACAGTACCACTCCTCCTGTCCTGTATATATACACTGCACAGTACCACTCCTCCTGTCCTTTTTATATACACTGCACAGTACCACTCCTCCTGTCCTGTATATATACACTGCACAGTACCACTCCTCCTGTCCTGTATATATACACTGCACAGTACCACTCCTCCTATCCTGTATGTATACACTGTACAGTACCACTCCTCCTGTCCTGTATATATACACTGCACAGTACCACTTCTCCTGTCCTGTATATATATACTGCACAGTGCCACTTCTCCTGTCCTGTATATATACACTGCACAGTGCCACTCCTCCTGTCCTGTATATATACACTGCACAGTACCACTCCTCCTGTCCTGTATATATACACTGCACAGTACCACTCCTCCTGTCCTGTATATATACACTGCACAGTACCACTCCTCCTGTCCTTTATATATACACTGCACAGTACCACTCCTCCTGTCCTGTATATATACACTGCACAGTACCACTCCTCCTGTCCTGTATATATACACTGCACAGTACCACTCCTCCTATCCTGTATGTATACACTGTACAGTACCACTCCTCCTGTCCTGTATATATACACTGCACAGTACCACTTCTCCTGTCCTGTATATATACACTGCACAGTACCACTCCTCCTGTCCTGTATATATACACTGCACAGTACCACTTCTCCTGTCCTGTATATATATACTGCACAGTGCCACTCCTCCTGTTCTGTATATATACACTGCACAGTACCACTTCTCCTGTCCTGTATATATATACACTGCACAGTGCCACTCCTCCTGTCCTGTATATATACACTGCACAGTACCACTCCTCCTGTCCTCTATATATACACTGCACAGTGCCACTCCTCCTGTCATGTATATATACACTGCACAGTACCACTCCTTCTGTCCTGTATATATACACTGCACAGTACCACTTCTCCTGTACTGTATATACACTGTTTGCATAATTATTAGGCATGTTGTATTTGAGAGGATTCTTTTTATTATTGAACAACAACTATGTTCTCAATCAACCCAAAAGACTCATAAATATCAAAGCTTAATATTTTTGGAAGTTGGAGTGGTTTTTTTTTAGATTTGGCTATCTTAGGAGGATATCTGTTTGTGCAGGTAACTATTACTGTGCAGAATTATTAGGCAACTTAATAAAAACCAAATATATACCCATCTCTCTTGCTTATTTTCACCAGGTAAACCAATAGAACAACACAACATTTAGAAATTAACATTTCTGACATTCAAAAAAAAATAAAAAATCAGTGACCAATATAGCCACCTTACTTTACGATGACACTCAAAAACCTTCATCCATAGATTCTGTCAGTTGCTTGATCTGTTTACGATCAACATTGCGTGCAGCAGCCACCACAGCCTCCCAGACACTGTTCCGAGAGGTGTACGTTTTTCCCTCCCTGTAGATCTCACATTTTATGAGGGACCACAGGTTCTCTATGGGGTTCAGATCAGGTGAACAAGGGGGCCATGTCATGATTTTTTCTTCTTTTAGACCTTTACTGGGCAGCCACGCTGTGGAGTATTTGGATGCATGTGATGGAGCATTGTCCTGCATGAAAATCATGTTTTTCTTGAACGATACCGACTTCTTCCTGTACCACTGCTTGAAAAAGGTGTCTTCCAGAAACTGGCAGTAGGTCTGGGAGTTGAGCTTCACTCCATCCTCAACCCAAAAAGGTCCCACAAGTTCATCTTTGATGATACCAGCCCATACCAGTACCCCACCTCCACTTTGCTGGCGTCTGAGTCGGAGTGGAGCTCTCTGCCCTTTACTGATCCAGCCTCGGGCCCATCCATCTGGCCCATCAAGAGTCACTCTCATTTCATCAGTCCATAAACCCTTAGAAAAATCAGTCTTAACATATTTCTTGGCCCAGTCTTGACGTTTTATCTTATGTTTCTTGTTCAAAGGTGGTCGTTTTTCAGCCTTCCTTACCTTGGCCTTGTCCCTGAGTATGGCACACCTTGTGCTTTTTGATACTCCAGTAACGTTGCAGCTCTGAAATATGACAAAACTGGTGGCAAATGGCATCTTGGCAGCTTAAAACTTGATTTTCCTCAATTCATGGGCAGTTATTTTGAGCCTTTTTTATCAACACGCTTATTGCGACCCTGTTGGCTATTTGCCATGAAACACTTGATTGTTCAGTGATCACGCTTCAAAAGTTTGGCAATTTCAACACTGCTGTATCCCTCTGCAAAACATCTCACAATTTTTGACTTTTCAGAATCCGTCAAATCTCTTTCTGACCCATTTTGCCAAAGGAAAGGAAGTTGCCTAATAATTAAGCACACCTTATATAGGGTGTTGATGTTATTAGACCACACCCCTCCTCATTATAGAAATGCAAATCACCTGATTTACATAATTGTCAGTTGGCTTACAAGCCTATACAGCTTGGAGTTGGACAACATGTATAAAAAGGATGATGTGATCAAAATACTAATTTGCCTAATAATTCTGCACACGGTGTATACACTGCACAGTACAGCTCCTCCTGTGCTTTATATATTCAAGATTCACAGTACCACTCCTCCTGTCCTGTATATATACACTGCACAGTACCACTTCTCCTGTCCTGTATATATACACTGCATAGTACAACTCCTCCTGTATGTACACTGCACAGTACCACTTCTCCTGTCCTGTATATATATATACACTGCATAGTACAACTCCTCCTGTATGTACACTGCACAGTACCACTTCTCCTGTCCTGTATATATATTACACTGCACAGTAACGCTCCTCCTGTCCTGTATATATATATACACTGCACAGTACCACTTCTCCTGTCCTGTATATATATATACACTGCACAGTACCATTCCTCCTGTCCTGTATATATACATTGCACAGCACCACTCCTCCTGTCCTGTATATATACACTGCATAGTACCACTCCTCCTGTCCTGTATATATGCACTGCAGAGTACCCCTTGTTTAATGACAGAAAAACCCACAATAGTCACAGAAATAACTTGAATCTGACAAAAGTAATAATAACTAAAAAATCTATGATAATGATGAACAAATGAAAGTCAGACATTACTTTTCAACCATGCTTCCTCAGAATTTAAAAAAAAATAAAACTCATGAAATAGGCCTGGACAGAAATTATGGTACCCCTGAAAATAATGTGACAAAAGGGACATGTTAAATCGCTGTGTCCACTAATTAGCATCACAGGTGTCTACAATCTTGGAATCAGTGAGTTGGCCTGTATAGAGGGCTACAGATACTTACTGTGCTGTTTGGTGACATGGTGTGTATCACTCTCAACATGACCGAAGGAAAGAGTTGTCTCAGGAGATTAGAAAGAAAATTTTAGACAAACATGTTAAAGGTAAAAGTTATAAGACCATCTTCAAGCAGCTTGATATTCTTGTGACTACAGTTGCACATATTCAGAAATTTAAGCTCCATGAGACTGTAGCCAACCTCCCTGGATGTGGCCGCAGGAGGAAAATTGATGACAAATCAAAGAGATGGATAATACGAATGGTAACAAAAGAGCCCAGAAAAACTTCTAAACAGATTAATGGTGAACTTCAAGCTCAAGGAACATCAGTGTCAGATCGCACCATCCGTTGTTGTATGAGCCAAAGTGGACTACATTGGAGACGACCAAGGAGGACACCATTGTTGAAAAAAAATCATAAAACAGCCAGACTGGAATTTTCCAAACTACATGTTGACAAGCCACAAAGCTTCTGGAAGAATGTCCTATGGACAGATGAGACAAAAATGGAACTTTTTGGCAAGGCACATCAGCTCTATGTTCACAGATGGAAAAATGAAGCATATCAAGAAAAGAACACTGTCCCTACTGTGAAACATGGAGGAGGCTCTGTTATGTTCTGTGGCTGGTTTGCTGCATCTGGCTCGGGGTGTCTAGAATCTGTGCAAGGTACAATGAAATCTCAAGACTATCAAAAGATTCAAGAAAGAAATGTGCTGCCCAGTGTCAGAAAGCTTGATCTCAGTCACATGTCATGGGTCTTGCAACAGGATAATGACCCAAAACACACAGCTAAAAACACCCAAGAATAGCTAAGAGGAAAACATTGGACTATTCTGCAGTGGCCTTCTATGAGCCTTGACCTAAATCCTATTGAGCATCTTTGGAAAGAGCTGAAACATGCCGTCTGGAAAAAGCAACCTTCAAACACAAGACAACTGGAGCAGTTTATTCTTGAGCAGTGAGACAAAATACCTGTTGAGCGGTGCAGAAGTTTAATTGACAGTTACAAGAATCGGTTGATTGCAGCGATTGCCTCAAAAGTTGTGCAACAAAATATTAAGTTAAGTGTATCAACATTTCTGTCCAGGCCTATTTCATGAGTTTTATTATTATTATTATTAAATTATGTGGAAGCATGGTTGAAAAGCAATGTCTGACTTTCATTTGATCATTATCATAGACTTTTTAGTTATTATTACTTTTGTCAGATTCAAGTTATTTCTGTGACCATTGTGGGTTTTTCTGTCATTAAATGAGGGGTACCAACAATTTTGACCACAGTGAGGGACTCCTTTATGGATTTATGAATTCAGGCCCCATAGATTATCCAGAGATCTCTCTCCCCTCCTGAATAGTGGCCACCATCCTTAGGAAAAGTACACAGTTCCCAAAAGAGCAGAGCTTTTGCCAAATGGCCAGTGAATTAGAGGCACAGAAGTTGAGACAACTAGGTTTGAATGGCTACTAAAGGTAACATCCTCACCTGTGACCTGTCTGCTTGTAATCAGTGTGTGTGCATAAAAGCTAAGTGAGTTTCTGGGATCCAGACAGACTCCTGCGTCTTTCATCCAGCCACTGACTTTTCTGGATTGTGAGTCATGGGAAAGCAAAAGTATTGTCAATAGATCTATGCGAAAAGGTAGTTGAACTTTATAAAACAGGAAAGGGATACAAAAAGATATCTAAGGAATTGATAATGCCAGTCATCTGCGTTCAAACTGAGATTAACAAATGGAAAATCAGAGGCTCTGTAAAAACAAAACTACGGTCAGGTAGACCAACAAAAATTTCATCCACTACTGCCAGGAAAATTTTTTGGGATGCAAAGAAAAACCCACAAATAACATCAGCTAAAATACTGGACACTCTGAAAACTAGTGGTGTGGCTGTTTCAAGATGCACAATAAGGAGGCACTTGAAGAAAAATGGGCTGCATGGTCGAGTCGCCAGAAGAAAGCCATTACTGCGCAAATGCCACAATGTATCTCGCCTACAATACGCAAAACAGCACAGAGACAAGCCTCAAAACTTCTGGAACAAGGTAATTTGGAGTGACCAAAATTGAACTTTTTGTCCAGAACCATTAACGTTACATTTGGAGAGAGGTCAACGAGGCCTATGATAAAAGGAACACCATTCCTATTGTAAAGCACGGAGGTGGATCGCTGCTGTTTTGGGGATGTGTGAGCTGCAAAGGCACAGGAACCTTGGTCAAAGTTGAAGGAAAGATGAATGCAGCACGTTATCAGCAAATACTGGAGGCAAGATTGCAATCATCAGCCCGGAAGCTGCTCATCTGACGTACTTGCACATTCCAACATGACAACGATCCAAAACACAGAGCCAAGTTGACCTGTCATGGGCTACAGCAGAACAAAGTGAAGTGTCCTGACCTCAATATCATTGAGCCACTCTGGGGAGATCTCAAGTGCGCAGTTCATGCTAGAAAGCCCAGGAATTTACAGGAACTGGAGGATTTTTGTCAAGAGTGGGCAGCTTTACCATCTGAGAAAATAAAGAACCTCATCCACAACTACCACAAAAGACTTCAAGCTGTCATTGATGTTAGAGGGTGCAATACACGGTGTAACGCTGGTATTGTCTGTACTTTGTTTTCCAGCGTTACTCTGCATGTCTTTTGCATTAACCCTTTTGCTCCTTTCCCCCTAACCAGCTGGGATACTGTTGTCTGTTACCTGTATGGATGCTGCTCAGTTCCCAGCTCTGCTGCGTGGCCGTACTTGCGTGAGTGTCTCCGCTGCGTTGCATGACCACCCGCATGTGCGGTCCCTGACCTGCTGCAGAAGCCATCCGTAGGTTCCAAAGTCCTCTGCAATGGTGCATGATTTACTACGTGTGTGGCAGCAGCTTCTGTCAGGCGCCTGGCCTGCTGTGAAGACCATCCGTAGGTTGCAAAGTCCTCTGCAATGGTGCATGATTTACTACGTGTGTGGCAGCAGCCACTGTCAGTTGTTCCTCTGTAATGAGTTGTCTGGCTCTGCATAGGGGGCGCGGCCCACACCTGTCCTGCTTTTATGAGGATTGGGTGTGTACTAGAATTACTGCTCCAGCCTATCGCTGTGAAGCAGTTCATATATAAAGTTCCCCAGCCCTGATGGGCGTTGCCAGAGCTTCACATTGAATCTGCATTGAATTCCTGAACCTAGCCGTATGTGGTTGTGTGTTCAGCTCCTGCTCTGAGTTCGATCAGCTCTGGAGAGCTGATTCCCTGTTCCTGCTGTGTCTTGTTCCCTGATCCTGGATCTAACCCGGTACCTGAATGTCTGAACTGTGTCTTGTGTTTCCACCTATGCTGGGGGCTGATTACCCAGATCGCCGTTCCTGGAGGCTGTATATCCAGGCCTGTTCCTGCTGTGTCTAATTACCTGAACCCCTGATCCTGGATCGCATCCTGTACCTGACTGTCTGAACTGTGTCCTCTATGTTATGTTCCTGAAATCCTGCTGTGTCCTGAACCCTGTGCCAGTGACTGTGAATCCTTGCTATATAACCTGAGTTCATCTTGGAAGGAGGAGTCCGGTGTGTGCTGAGTTTTTGTTACTCTGTGCTCAGCTTCTGTGCAATTCCCGGCCAGCTCCCGTTGAGCCTGGCGGGGCTTGCACCAGACCGCTGGGGTTCCTTTTCAGATCGATACTAGATGTCCGGAGTCTGAGGACCGTGTCCTCCCTGATGACCACTGCCTGATATCCGATGTCCGATGACCACTTCCAGATGTCCGGATCCTATCCATCTCTGCCTGATGTCCGGAGCCTGCCGATCGGTGCCAGATGTCCGGAGTCCGATTCCTGAGATCCAATCCGTGTTCCTGATGTTCCTGTCCGTGTTCCTGTGTCCCTGAGATCCAGTCCGTGTTCCTGATGTTCCGATGTCCTGCCGGTTCCTCCTTGGTCTACCCTGTGATGACGTATGTCCTGGGTCAGTGTCTGATGTTCTCCTGCTGAGCCTGTGCTACGCCTGAGGCCTGAGAGAGAGGCCATCCTAGTATGCCCGTGCCAGATGACCCTGGACTTCATCAACCCGTGATGACCCCGCCATCGTCTGAAGTCTGTCTGAGGTCGGTGTCTGATGTTCTCCTGCTGAGCCTGTGCTACGCCTAAGGCCTGAGAGAGAGGCCGCCCAAGTATGCCCGTGCCAGATAACCCTGGACTGCATCTACCCGTGATGTCCTCCTGCACTCGTCTGTGATCCTGAGTCGTGTACCCTTCTCTGATGTGCGGAATCGGGAGCCCGGTCTTATGTTCTGTTTATGTACTGTGTTTCTTTAAGTAAACTTTATGTTTCTTCTTACCTGAAGTTGTGCGGTGTTGTCTAGTCCTGCAGGTCGCCACCTTGCCCACATGTTCAGCTGCCACGGATCCTGGTCGCTGCCCTTCCCTAGTCCGGGCAGGCCCGGGTCTCCCTCCGTGGTCCAGTGGGTCCACATTCTCTTACCATCTGGGACTCATGCCTCACGTCGTCGTGGACTGGCGGCGTGGGAGCATTGGCTAGTTAGGCAAGCTATGCCATGTCCCAACGCCCCGCAGCCGTGGGATGCGTCACAGAAAGCTCTGGCCATGGACTCCGCTGAGCATGTGTGGTCTGCAGGACTTTCTCCAAGCTCCACCTGATGTACGAACTAGACTGCTTGGTCCCCACATGGTAAGTGGACTAGATAGCTCGATTCCCCGCTTGGTCAGCGGTTCGGACTTTTTCGAGCTATGAACTCTGCTGCCATATAGTGAACTGTGGGACTTACCGCCAAACCCAAGTGAATTTTCTGGGGAATTTTTTTTTTACTTGGGTCTTCAGAAGAGGGGGCCTGAGGAGGGGGATACTGTAATGCTGGTATTGTCTGTACTTTGTTTTCCAGCGTTACTCTGCATGTCTTTTGCATTAACCCTTTTGCTCCTTTCCCCCTAACCAGCTGGGATACTGTTGTCTGTTACCTGTATGGATGCTGCTCAGTTCCCAGCTCTGCTGCGTGGCCGTACTTGCGTGAGTGTCTCCGCTGCGTTGCATGACCACCCGCATGTGCGGTCCCTGACCTGCTGCAGAAGCCATCCGTAGGTTCCAAAGTCCTCTGCAATGGTGCATGATTTACTACGTGTGTGGCAGCAGCTTCTGTCAGGCGCCTGGCCTGCTGTGAAGACCATCCGTAGGTTGCAAAGTCCTCTGCAATGGTGCATGATTTACTACGTGTGTGGCAGCAGCCACTGTCAGTTGTTCCTCTGTAATGAGTTGTCTGGCTCTGCATAGGGGGCGCAGCCCACATCTGTCCTACTTTTATGAGGATTGGGTGTGTACTAGAATTACTGCTCCAGCCTATCGCTGTGAAGCAGTTCATATATAAAGTTCCCCAGCCCTGATGGGCGTTGCCAGAGCTTCACATTGAATCTGCATTGAATTCCTGAACCTAGCCGTATGTGGTTGTGTGTTCAGCTCCTGCTCTGAGTTCGATCAGCTCTGGAGAGCTGATTCCCTGTTCCTGCTGTGTCTTGTTCCCTGATCCTGGATCTAACCCGGTACCTGAATGTCTGAACTGTGTTCTGTATTTCCGCCTATGCTGGGGACTGATTACCCAGATCGCCGTTCCTGGAGGCTGTATATCCAGGCCTGTTCCTGTTGTATCTTGTTTCCTGAATCCCTGATCCTGGATCTAACCCGGTACCTGAATGTCTGAACTGTGTCTTGTGTTTCCGCCTATGCTGGGGGCTGATTACCCAGATCGCCGTTCCTGGAGGCTGTATATCCAGGCCTGTTCCTGCTGTGTCTAATTACCTGAACCCCTGATCCTGGATCGCATCCTGTACCTGACTGTCTGAACTGTGTCCTCTATGTTATGTTCCTGAAATCCTGCTGTGTCCTGAACCCTGTGCCAGTGACTGTGAATCCTTGCTATATAACCTGAGTTCATCTTGGAAGGAGGAGTCCGGTGTGTGCTGAGTTTTCCGTTACTCTGTGCTCAGCTTCTGTGCAATTCCCGGCCAGCTCCCGTTGAACCTGGCGGGGCTTGCACCAGACCGCTGGGGTTCCTTTTCAGATCGATACTAGATGTCCGGAGTCCGAGGACCGTGTCCTCCCTGATGACCACTGCCTGATATCCGATGTCCGATGACCACTTCCAGATGTCCGGATCCTATCCATCTCTGCCTGATGTCCGGAGCCTGCCGATCGGTGCCAGATGTCCGGAGTCCGATGCCTGAGATCCAATCCGTGTTCCTGATGTTCCTGTCCGTGTTCCTGTGTCCCTGAGATCCAGTCCGTGTTCCTGATGTTCCGATGTCCTGCCGGTTCCTCCTTGGTCTACCCTGTGATGACGTCTGTCCTGGGTCAGTGTCTGATGTTCTCCTGCTGAGCCTGTGCTACGCCTGAGGCCTGAGAGAGAGGCCATCCTAGTATGCCCGTGCCAGATGACCCTGGACTTCATCAACCCGTGATGACCCCGCCATCGTCTGAAGTCTGTCTGAGGTCGGTGTCTGATGTTCTCCTGCTGAGCCTGTGCTACGCCTAAGGCCTGAGAGAGAGGCCGCCCAAGTATGCCCGTGCCAGATAACCCTGGACTGCATCTACCCGTGATGTCCTCCTGCACTCGTCTGTGATCCTGAGTCGTGTACCCTTCTCTGATGTGCGGAATCGGGAGCCCGGTCTTATGTTCTGTTTATGTACTGTGTTTCTTTAAGTAAACTTTATGTTTCTTCTTACCTGAAGTTGTGCGGTGTTGTCTAGTCCTGCAGGTCGCCACCTTGCCCACATGTTCAACTGCCACGGATCCTGGTCGCTGCCCTTCCCTAGTCCGGGCAGGCCCGGGTCTCCCTCCGTGGTCCAGTGGGTCCACATTCTCTTACCATCTGGGACTCATGCCTCACGTCGTCGTGGACTGGCGGCGTGGGAGCATTGGCTAGTTAGGCAAGCTATGCCATGTCCCAACGCCCCGCAGCCGTGGGATGCGTCACAGAAAGCTCTGGCCATGGACTCCGCTGAGCATGTGTGGTCTGCAGGACTTTCTCCAAGCTCCACCTGATGTACGAACTAGACTGCTTGGTCCCCACATGGTAAGTGGACTAGATAGCTCGATTCCCCGCTTGGTCAGCGGTTCGGACTTTTTCGAGCTATGAACTCTGCTGCCATATAGTGAACTGTGGGACTTACCGCCAAACCCAAGTGAATTTTCTGGGGAATTTTTTTTTTACTTGGGTCTTCAGAAGAGGGGGCCTGAGGAGGGGGATACTGTAACGCAAGCTATGCCATGTCCCAACGCCCCGCAGCCGTGGGATGCGTCACACACGGTATTAAGAAATTGGGTATGTAAACTTTTGATCAGGGTCATTTGGATGTTTTGGATGGTCATTATGATTTAAAAGAGAAAACACAGTAGCTTGACAATAAATGGCTTCACCCAACCACTAACCATGAGTAGAGAAAAAGTTTTGGTGTGCTCATTCATATTCTCTGAAAAAAAGTCAAGACAGCAAATATTCTGCCGGAGTTTGTAAACTTTTGAGCACAACTGTATATATACAGTGCGCAGTACCACTCCTCCTGTCCTGTATATACAGTACAGACCAAGAGTTTTGACACACCTTCTCATTCAAAGATTCTTCTGTATTTTCATGACTATGAAAATTGTAGAATCACACTGAAGGCATCAAAACTATGAATTGTGGAATTATACATTACACTTTACAAAAAAGTGTGAAACAACTGAAAATATGTCTTATATTCTAGGTTCTTCAAAGTAGCCACCTTTTGCTTTGATTACTGCTTTGCACGCAGAAAAGGCGAACGGATGGACTCTACATGCCTAGTTCCCACCATGAAGAATGGAGGAGGTGGTGTGATGGTGTGGGGGTGCTTTGCTGGTGACACTGTTGGGGATTATTTAAAATTGAAGTGGTGAGCGGTCCAGCTCACCTCAAACCATCTCGATTGTCTTCAGGTCTGGTGACTGTGGAGGCCAGGTCATCTGGCATAGCACCCCAACACTCTCCTTCTTGGTCAAATAGCCGTTACACAGCCTGGAGGTGTGTTTGGGGTCATTGCCCTGTTGAAAAATAAACGATGGTCCAACTAAACGCAAACCGGAAGGAATAGCATGCCTCTGCAAGATGCTGTGGAAGCCATGCTGGTTCACTATGCCTTCAATTTTGAATAAATCCCCAACAGTGTCACCAGCAAAGCACCCCCACACCATCACACCACCTCCTCCATGCTTCACGGTGGGAACCAGGCATGTAGAGTCCATCCGTTCATCTTTTCTGCGTGCAAAGCAGTAATCAAAGCAAAAGGTGGCCACTTTGAAGAACCTAGAATATAAGACATATTTTCAGTTGTTTCACACTTTTTTGTAAAGTGTAATGTATAATTCCACATGTGTTACTTCATAGTTTTGATGCCTTCAGTGTGATTCTACAGTTTTCACAGTCATGAAAATACAGAAAAATCGTTGAATGAGAAGGTGTGTCCAAACTTTTAGTATGTACTGTATACACTGCACAATATCACTTCTCCTGTCTTGTATATATATTCACTGCATAGTACCACTTCTCCTGTCCTGTACATATACACTGCACAGTACCACTTCTCCTATATATATATTGCACAGTACCACTTCTTCTATATATACACTTGACAGTACCACTCCTCCTGTCTTATATACACTGCACAGTACCACTTCTCCTGTCTTGTTTATATACCCTGCACAGTACCACTCCTCCTCTCCTGTGTATAAACACACTGCACAGTACCACTCCTCCTGTCCTGTATATATAAACTGCACAGTACTACTTCTTCTGTCCTGTATATATACACTGCATAGAACCACTCCTCCTGTCCTACATATACACTGCACAGTACCACTTCTCCTGTTCTGTATATATACACTGCACAGTACCACTTCTTTCCTGTATATATACACTACACAGTACCACTTCTCCTATATATAGACACTGTACAGTACCACTCCTCCTGTTCTGTATATACACACTGCACAGTACCACTTCTCCTGTATATATACCCTGCACAATATCACTTCTCCTGTCCTGTATATATACCCTGCACAAAACCACTTCTCCTGTCCTGTATACACTGCACAGTACCACTTCTCCTGTCCTGTATATACACACTGCACAGTACCACTTCTCCTGCACTGTATATATACCATGCACAGTACCACTCCTCCTGTCCTGTATATATACACTGCATAGTACCACCCCTCCTGTCCTGTATATACACCGCACAACACCGCTCCTCCTGTCCTGTATATATTCACTGCACAATACCACTTCTCCTATCCTGTATATATACACTGCAGAGTACTTCTCCTGTCCTGTATATATACACTGCACAGTACCACTCCTCCCCTCCTGTATATATAAACTGCACAGTACCACTCCTCCTGTTCTATATATATACATATACACTGCACAGTACTTCTCCTGTTATGTATATATACACTGCACAGTACCATTTCTCCTGTGTGTATATATATACAGTACACACCAAAAGTTTGGACACACCTTCTCATTCAATGATTTTTCTGTATTTTCATGACTATGAAAATTGTAGAATCACACTGAAGGCATCAAAACTATGAATTAACACATGTGGAATTATACATTACACTTTACAAAAAAGTGTGAAACAACTGAAAATATGTCTTATATTCTAGGTTCTTCAAAGTAGCCACCTTTTGCTTTGATTACTGCTTTGCATGCAGAAAAGGTGAACGGATGGACTCCACATGCCTGATTCCCACCGTGAAGCATAGAGGAGGAGGTGTGATGGTGTGGGGGTGCTTTGCTGGTGACACTGTTGGGGATTTATTCAACTTTGAAGGCATACTGAACCAGCATGGCTACCACAGCATCTTGCAGCAGCATGCTATTTCATCCGGTTTGCGTTTAGTTGGACCATCATTTATTTTTCAACAGGACAATGACCCCAAACACACCTCCAAGCTGTGTAAGGGCTATTTGACCAAGAGGGAGAGTGTTGGGGTGCTACGCCAGATGACCTGGCATCCACAGTCACCCGACCTGAACCCAATCGAAATGGTTTGGGGTGAGTTGGACCGCTCACCACTTCAATTTTGAATAAATCCCCAACAGTGTCACCAGCAAAGCACCCCCACACCATCACACCACCTCCTCCATGCTTCATGGTGGGAACAAGGCATGTAGAGTCCTTCCTCCTACATGCCTGGTTCCCACCGTGAAGCATGGAGGAGGTGTGATTGTGTGGGGGTGCTCTGCTGGTGACACTGTTGGGGATTTATTCAAATTGAAGCGGTGAGCGGTCCAGCTCACCCCAAACCATCTCGATTGAGTTCAGGTCTGGTGACGGTGGAGGCCAGGTTATCTGGCGTACCACCCCAACACTCTCCTTTCTTGGTTAAATAGTCCTTACACAGTCTGGAGATGTGTTTGGGGTCATTGTCCTGTTGAAAAATAAATGATGGTCCAACTAAACGCAAACCGGATGCAATAGCATGCTGCTGCACGTTGCTGTGGTAGCCATGCTGGTTCACTATGCCTTCAATTTTGAATAAATTCCCAACAGTGTCACCAGCAAAGCACCCCCACACCATCACACCTCCTCCTCCATGCTTCACGGTGGGAACCAGGTATGTAGAATCCATCCGTTCACCTTTTCTGCATGGAAAGCAGTAATCAAAGCAAAAGGTGGCTACTTTGAAGAACCTAGAATATAAGACATATTTTCAGTTGTTTCACACTTTTTTGTAAAGTGTAATGTATAATTCCACATGTGTTAATTCATAGTTTTGATGCCTTCAGTGTGATTCTACAATTTTCATAGCCATGAAAATACAGAAAAATAGTTGAATGAGAGGTGTGTCCAAACTTTTGGTCTGTACTGTATATACACTGCACGGTACCACCTCTCCTGTATATATACACTGCACAGTACCACTCCTCCTGTCCTGTATATATACACTGCGCAGTACCACTCCTCCTGTCCTGTAAATATATACTGCACTGTACCATTTCTCCTGTATATATACACACTGCAAGGTACCACCTCTCCTGTATATATACACTGAATAGTACCACTCCTCCTGTCCTGCATATAAACACTGCACAGTACCACTCCTCCTGTCCTGTATATAAACACTGCACAGTACCACTCCTCTTGTCCTGTATATACACTGCACAGAACCACTTCTCCTCTCCTGTATATATATACACTGCACGGTACCACTCCTCCTGTCCTGTATATGTACACTGCACAGTACCACTTTTCCTGTCCTGTATAAATAAATATATATATATATAACATGCATTGCACAGTACCACTTCTCCCGTCCTATATATATATATATATATATATATATACACACTGCACAGTACCACTCCTCCTGTCTTGTATATATAAAATGCACAGTACCATTTATTCTGTCCTGTATATATACAGTGCACAGTACCATTTATTCTGTCTTGTATATATATATACACTGCACAGTACCACTCCTCCTGTCCTGTATATATACACTGCACAGTACCACTCCTTCTGTCCAGTAAATATACACTGCACAGCACCATTTCTCCTGTATATATACACACTGCATGGTACCACTCCTCTTGTCACTGTGTATACACTGAGATAATAGGAAAAGGGTAAAGGTACTGCCACACTTAGCGATCTCGTTAGCGATCACGATAACGACGCAAGCTAACGAGATCGTTGGTGTGATCCCTTTTAGGTCGCTAGTAGCTGCCAAACAGGAGATCTCATAAACGACACATCAGCGGTCAGCGATCTCTTTAACGACTTTGGCGGTCGTTAGGATGTCATTAACATGTACTGAGCGCTTCTGATTCATAGGAATTTCCAGCATCGCTCCTGCTCTCTGCGTCCTGCTAGCCTGCTTTGCAACTTCTGCGATCCTCTCTGTGACGCAAAAGAGAACTTACAGATATTGCGATCCACTCCGTGACGCTAAAAACCCTAGTCCCGCCTGCGCCGCTGTCATATGCATCACAAACGAGGTCGCTCATCGTTCGCAAAAGGTGCCAAACACAGCGATATAGGCTCACCAGCGGGACGCCAACGATCAAAAAACGGTCCAGAACGCTAGTGAACGATCAGCGACATCACATCAGGGGCCACATCGTTGCTACATGCCACACACAACGAGGTCGCTAACGAGATCGCTAAATAGTGACGTTTTAGCGATCTCGTTAGCGATCTCGTTTAGTGTGGCATACCCTTATCACATGGTTAATAAATAGGTGTATTTGTTGTAGTGATGATGGATAGCAGACATATACAGCTGTGGCAAAAATTAAGAGACCATTGCAAAATTTTCCAGTTTGAATTTTCTCTTTATATGTATATTTTTCATTAAAATGTAAATTGCTCTTTTATTCTATAAACTACTGACAACATGTCTCCGAATTTCCAAGCAATACATTTTGTATTTATTTTCAGAAAATGAGAAATGGTCAAAATAACAAAAAACTGCAGTGCTTGCAGACCTCAAATAATGCTAAGAAAACAAGTTCATAATCATTTAGAAACAACACTAATGTTTTAACTCAAGAAGAGTTCAGAAATCAATATTTTGTGGAGTAACAGTGATTTTTAATCACAACTTTAATGCGTCTTGGCATGCTTTCCACAAGTCTTTCACACTGTTTTTGGGTGACCTTATGCCACTCCGGGTACAAAAATATAAGCAATTCTTCTTTGATGGCTTGTGACTATCCATCTTCCACTTGATTACATTCCAGAGGTTTTCAATGGGGTTCAGGTCTAGAGATTGGGCTGGCCATGACAGGGATTTGATGTGGTTGTCCTTCATCCACACATTGATTGACCTAGCTGTGTGGCATGGCGATTGTACTGCTGGAAAAAACCAGTCCTCAGAGTTGGGGAACATTGCCTGAGCAGAAGGAATCAACTGTTTTTCCAGGATAACCTTGTATGCGGCTTGATTCATACGTCCTTTGCAAAGATTAACCTGCCCAATTCCAGCCTTGCTGAAGCATCTCCAGTTTATCACCGATCCTCCACCAAATTTCACAGTGCATGCAAGACACTGTGGCTTGTACACCTCCCCACATCTCAGTCTAACCATTAGACTACCAGGTGTTGGGCAAAGCTGAAAATTAGACTCATCAGAGATTACCTTACTCCAGTCCTCTATGGTCCAATCCTTATTGTCTTTGGCAAACTTCAGCCTGGCTCTCCTTTGCGTCTCATTGATTAAAGGCTTTTTTCTAGCTCCTCTAGCAGCCTGTTGCAAACTGTTTTCACCCCAGCTGCCATTTGCCATTCCTTTTGTAGGTCACTTGATGTCATCCTGCAGTTGCTGAGTGACATTCGAATAAGATGATAGTCATCCCGGTAAGTGGAGTCGTTTTCGCCCTCTGACGTTCTGTAGCTTTGTTGTCCTCAAGGTCTGCTTGACCTTGTTGTAATGGACTGCCGTCTTAGAAATTTTAAGGATGGAGGCAACATGACGCTCATTGTATCCCTATGCTATTGAGCCCATCTTTTCCTCACTCAAGACTTTTCATCTTCTTTGGCATGGTTAAAAGTTATTTTTTCATTCCTATTACTTTTAAGATATTTCTAGCACTTGTTTTGCCATCCAGCTTGTCCTATTGCAAGAGGATTGTGAACACCACAGCAGTGTTTTTTATACTTTATTTCGTTAAATAAGATTTGGTTCAGGTGATCACCTAATCAGAAGCACATTAAGTAGAATGAGGTGTACTCTGGTTAGAATTCAACTGACACTGGAATGGAATGGCTGTCAGACATGTAGAGAAGCTGATTTTTATAAAACTGTGCAGTGGTCTCTTAATTTTTGCCAGAGCTGTATAGTTATCAATATGTACAGATTTATGTGACCAGCTTAGGAGCTGTTTTCAGATTAATTATAGTAGCTATTTTATGCTTTGTCCTTGATTATATGTATTTCTCCATAGTATGATGTTATCATGTATACGCCCCTTTGCCGTAATGTGCTTTCTTTTTCTAAACCATGTAGAAAAAGCCCGTTACTGTTGTTTGGGGCCACATCGCCAACCTTCTGCCAAGCCATAACATCACCATTCTGCCGCCATGCCACCAGATATCGCAGCGTCACTTTGCCTTTCTGGACTCCTGTTCGAGCCTGTGTAAGGAAGTGGCAGGGAACCTCACATGCCTCCTCTCTACTGGACGCTGTTCACACAGTCACAGGTGGCACCTCTTTGTTTATGAGTGTTTATACACTGCAATGTCATGTACTGTTTATAGGATTAGTGTTATAGTAGTAACTTATATAGTACACTGCTCAAAAAAATAAAGGAAACACTCAAATAACACATCCTAGATCTAAATGAATGAAATATTCTCATTGAATACTTTGTTCTATACAAAGTTCAATGTGCTGACAACAAAATCACACAAAAATCATCAATGGAAATCAAATTTATTAACCAATGGAGGCCTGGATTTGGAGTCACCCACAAAATTAAAGTGGAATGTAATGTCCTTAAAACAAGTCAAAATGATGCTCAGTAGTGTGTGGCCTCCACGTGCCTGTATAACCTCCCTGTGCCTGTATGATCTCCCTACAATGCCTGGGCATGCTCCTGTTGAGGCTGCGGATGGTCTCCTGAGGGATCTCCTCCCAGACCTGGACTAAAGCATCTGCCAACTGCTGGACAGTCTGTGGTGCAACGTGACGTTGGTGGATGGAGCGAGACATGATGTCCCAGATGTGCTCAATCGGATTCAGCTCTGGGTCACTGGACGGGCCAGTCCATCGCTTCAATGCCTTCATCTTGCAGGAACTGCTGACACACTCCAGTCACATGAGGTCTGGCATTGTTCTGCATTAGGAGGAATCTCTAGGGCCAACCGCACCAGCATATGGTCTCACAAGGGTTCTGAGGATTTCATCTCGATACCTAATGGTAGTCAGGCTACCTCTGGAGAGCACATGGAGGGCTGTGTGGTCCTCCAAAGAAAATGCCACCCCACACCATTACTGACCCACTGCCATACCGATCATGCTGAAGGATGTTGCAGGCAGCAGATCTGTTATGATTCGGTAGCTGAGGAGTGCAGGCAAAAAGGCAATACACCAGAGCAGTTGGAATCTATGAGATTGCAGTACCCTGACTAACCACCACAACTAGAGGCAGCCGTGGAGCGTTCCTACGTTGGTCCTAGACGCCTCGTCACAGCCTGAGAAACTAACTACACCTAAAGATAGAAATAGGAAAGCTATCTGCCCCGGAGCAGAACCCCAAAGATAATAGCAAGCCCCCAAACATGTAATGGCGGTTAGACAAGACGAAATACTGACACAGACAGAAAATAGTATGAGCAAACGTTGGGGCCCAAACTAACTAAATAGAAAAGGATAGGAAGGGTACTTACTGCAATCCCAAAAAAACCCCTGAAAGCACCAACTCTACTAATTTCAAAAACACCTGAGATCACACGACCTCTACCACCTAAATTAGCTCTCTGGTGTAACAAAATCAAAACAGCAGCCACTGAAAAAACTGGAAAAAGCAAAAGTACAAACATCAGTGGCTGAACTAAACTGAGAGGGCAAAAGCCCCCTGAGGGGACCCAGAAGGCCCCCACAGAAGTGCAGGACAAAATGCAAAAATCAAGCACAGAAACAAAAAGAAGAAAATGTCTTATCTGTTAGAAGGAGATGCAGACACGACACAGCAGGCTACAAGGGAAACTGGAATCAAGGATTCAGACCAGAACAATTGATCACCGGCAACCCTGATGGGAAGGTGACTCCCTTATATAAGACCAGTCAGTAACACCTGATTCCCAGTCCTCACAATCTTCACTGAACAGACCAGTACCGCTTGTAACCACCAGAGGGAGCCTCTGCTCAGAACTCATCTCAAGCCCATTCACAACACAGATCGCTCTCCACGGCGTCTCGACTGTCACGATCTGTCACATGTGCTCAGCGTGAACCTGTTTTCATCTGTGGAGAGCACAGGGCGCCAGTGGCGAAAATGCCAATCCTGGTTTTCTGTGGCAAATGCAAAGCGTCCTGCACGGTGTTGGGCTGTGAGCACAACCCACATCTGTGAACGTGAGGCACTCAGACCATTCTCATGGAGTCGGTTTCTAACCATTTGTGCAGACACATGCACATTTGTGGCTTGCTGGAGGTCATTTTACAGCGCTCTGGCAGTGATCCTCCTTGCACAAAGGTGGAGGTAGCGGTCTTGCTGCTGGGTTGTTGCCCTCCTACGGCCCCCTTCAAATCTCCTGGTGTTACTGGCCTGTCTCCTGGTAGCGCCTCCAGCCTCTGGACACTACGCTGACAAACACAGCAAACCTTCTTGCCACAGCTCACATTGATGTGCCATCCTGGATGAGCTGCACTACCTAAGGCACTTGTGTGGGTTGTAGAGTCCGTCTCATACTACCACAAGTGTGAAAGCACAAACAACTTTCAAAAGTGACCAAAACATCAGCCAGAAAGCATTGGTACTGAGATGTGGTCTGTGGTCCCCATCTGCAGAACCACTCCTTTATTGAGTGTGTGTTGATAATTGCCAATAATTTACATCTGTTGTCTATTCCATTTGCACAACAGCATGTAAAATTGATTGTCAATCAGTGTTGCTTCCCAAGAGGACAGTTTGATTTCACAGAAGTTTGATTTACTTGGAGTTATACTCTGTTGTTTAAGTGTTCCCTTTATTTTTTTGAGCAGTGTATATTATTGGGATAGAGTAGAGGGGGCATAGAATATGTTAAGAGTTTGGCAACACAGGGGTTAACTGGATGGAAGGGGCTGCACAGTGCAGGGGAGTTTAGTCAGGATACTTCCTGACTAGGGGCAGACGCCTGGGCTGCCTGCCCATGGGCAGGACGTGTGAGCAGAGAGAGAGGGAGAACAGAGGATCATAGCCGTGGGGATAAAGCTGTGGTGACAGTAAAGGGCCCCAGGCGAGGAGAGCAGTGCAGATGGGCACCAGCTTAAAGGGATCATCCCCAATCGGGATCCGTGGTCTATGACCAGGGCGGGAGCCGCAGTGAAAGCATTCCTGGCACCTCTACCCATCGGAGCCGGACACGGGGCTGGTAAGAAGCTGGTGACGGGAAAGAATGGTAGGGACATGGACTGTCTCAAAAGATACGGCTGAGATTGGCAGGCAGTGGGATCAGTTAGAGAGAACAGGGCCTGTCCGGATGACAGGGAAAGAAAGGAAAACGACTCCGTATGTGCTGTGTGCTGCCAAAGACAGTTTTATTGTTCAGTAAAGTTACACAGTTGAGCAAGAATATGGAGTACCGAGTGATTTGTGAGACTTTTTCATCAGAGGCTGAAGTAAAAAGGAATGCGGAGACTCCAGCCATTGAAGTGAGTACATTGCTGCACATAGAACGGAACCTACTTGTTGTTTCATCTGTGAGGCACCAGGGAGTGGGAACAGTACAGCCAGTTGCCACAACTACCACCCTGGCCACCTTACAGAATTGGCGTAGTCGGCAGGATGCCGATACCTTATGTGTAAAGAGTGGAGGAGCCCTAGAAATGACAGCCGTGAGAAAGTTAAAGATGGTGGCTGATGGTGACTTTAAGATGACGCCGAACACTGACAAGAAGACAGTGGTCAGTGTCGCGAAATCTGAGGGCGGTGCTGCCCTTCGTTGGTGTCCTGAGAAGGGCGCGGAGATGGAAGAGACAGTGGTCTGAGATGCGGCCATGACCCATTGTGACAGGTGACCGCCCAAGATGCGCGCGGCAGTAAAAGAGGCTCCGGCCCCTACAACAAAATCTAATTAAACAGTGGGGCAGCTGGAAGTAACTCCTCTCACAAATGGGTGAAACTGAGAAGTTCCAGCCAGCGTGTCTGAGAGAGTGACACCATTATCTGACGTGATGCAAAGAAGAAGCATGTCCTTTCAGGGAGGCATAGGATGCCAGGACTGGGAGCGGTCTGTGGCTCGGGCGGAGACGGGCCCGCGTCCCAGAAGCTGCCAGCTGAAAGAACAGGAAGAATGGTTCCCCCTCGGACGTCGGGGGAAGGAGTTTGCCGAGAACCCGAGCATCGTGGGCGTTGAGGAACCTGAGCCGGAAGAGGCCCGAAAGAAGCTGGACGTATTATGGGGAATCGTCGCGGCCGTAGATCCCAGCTCACACAGCCGCGTGAGGTTTGTTGCAGGATGCAGCGTTGGTGAGAGTCCTGTGCTTACCTCGGCTGTCACCTTCCTCCGCCCCGCCAACTTCCTCGGCCCCATCACCTTCCTCGGTCCTGTCACCTTCCTCTGCGCTGTCATCTTCCTCGTCCCTGCGTCCTGCTCAGGCCTCTGCTGCCTTCAGCGGCGTGTACCTGGAAGGACCCCGGGTGCCCACTGCAGAGGAGACTCGGTGGATTAGGGAGGTCATAGAGGAGAAAAAGCGGTGGGAACGCCGAATCATGAGAGAGCTGCAACATCCCCGCGGGGGAGCCATGTCAGTCCGGGTTACCCACTGTTTCATCAAGTATTTCCATCCCACCCTGAATATGGGTTTATCTATGAGCCTGAGACCTGAGAAAAGATATATGTAAATGCCGGTCTATCCAATGTGATGGTCCCATACAGGAGTGGGACCAGGTGACTTTCGTTAAAGAACAGGGACCTCAAGGGCCATATGCTGTGGTCGTCAACATGGTCTCTAGTCAAGATGACAGGCGCGTGCAGCCTATACCATGTGCGGCCAGCAGTAACGGTTTGCAGCCCCTGGAGCCAGCCAGGGGGCGGCAGATACAGTGCCCGTGATTGAGTTATGGGAGCCGGAGGTTCCGGGCACCCTGAGTATGCCACTGGAGGAAATAAGGAGCAGAAATGACAGTGGAGGGTCCTCCTCCATGTGGGTCTTCGGCCCACACTTATTGTTCAGGGCCCGAATGCAGCCCATTATGCCACCTAGCGGCTCTGCGTTGATTAATGTGGTCCTAACCAAAGGCGTTGTGCCGGCTGCACCTAAGAAAAAGTGTGAAGAGACTGTTCTGCGTCTCTGGGAGGGCCGGGGGTCCTGGACGGCACCGGGATGGAGTGTCGTTGGTGACCTGAGTGGTCATGAGAACTTTCGTTTTGTTTTTCCCCTTCTTCATCAGAGTTTATTTGCACCGTTGCACATCCCCTGCTGGATTGCGGGACTGAAACCCTGAAAAAGTTAATCTCTATGGACTGTGTGTGTGGTTGCTTTAACCCCTTAATGTCCACTGACGTGCACAGTCCGTCATGGCAAGGTGTCAGTTCCGGCACCAGGACGGACTCTGCACGTCATGGCTTTGATCTACCACTGCGTGTAAACACGCAGTGGTAGATCAGTGCCGACAGCTGTCACAGACAGCTGACAGGCACGGCAAGCGGTGCGGGGACCTTTGCCGTCGGTCCCCGCACCTACAGCGCTGTGCTTGGTCAGTCAATCTGACTGACCAAACACAGCAGCGATCGTGCAGAAGCTGAAATTTCAGCTTCTCCAGCGCGATCAGTGCAGGAGCCGGCGCTGCAGTGGCCAGGCTTCCTGCACTGACAGCCAGGAGCGAAGCCTCCACCGCCCCTGGCTGTTAACCCCCTGACTGCTGCGATCGAGCACGATCGCAGAGCTCAGGGGGGGAGGCAGAGGGTCGGGAGCTCCCTCTGCCTCAGATCGGCACCCTGCAATGTATTTGCAGGGGCCGATCTCTGCCTTGATGACCCGGGGGTTGTCATGACAACCTCCGGGTCATTTAGCTACGGGAAGCTGCTGTGATCATTGTCACAGCAGCTTCCACTATAGTTGCAATGCATTGCAATGCCAGAGCATTGCAATGCATTGTAACTGCAATAAAAAGTAAAAAAAGTGAAAGTCCCATAAAGGGACAAGTTAAAAAAAATCTTTTTTTAAAAAAAATTGTAAAAAAAATATTAAAAAATAATTAAAAAAAAATCCCCTAAAAAATACACATTTTTATGTAATAAAAAAAATAAAAAACAAAAAACATACACGTTAGGTATCGCCACGTCCGTAAAAATCCCATCTATAAAAGCGTAACCCTAGTTAACCCCTTCAGTGAAAGCCGTAAAAAAAAAACACAAAAAAGTAGTAAATTATACTTTTTCCAAGCGGTATCATCATACCGCTTGGAAAAAGTGCAATAACACGCGATCAAAAAGTCAGATATAAATAATCATGGTACCGCTGAAAACGTCATCTTGTCCCGCAAAAAACAAGCCGCTATACAGCATCATCAGCGAAAAAATAAAAAAGTTATAGCTCGCGGAATAAACTGATGCAAAAATAATTATTTTTTCCATAAAATTTTTTATTGTGTAAAAAACGCCAAAACATAAAAAAAAATATATAAATGAGGAATCGCCGTAATCGTAGTGACCCGAAGAATAAAGTTGCTTTATCAATTTTACCACACACGGAACGGAGGAAAAAATAAAAACAATTCCTGAATTGCTGGTTTTTGTTCATTCTGATTCCACAAAAATCGGAATAGGAAACGATCAAAAAACGTTATGTGCCTGAATATGGTACCAATAAAAACGTCAGCTCGTCCCGCAAAAAATAAGCCCACAGATAACTCTGTCGGCCGAAATATGGAAAAATTATAGCTCTCAAAATACGGCGATGCAAAAATTTCTTACAAAAAATTATTCCAAGAAAAAGCATCTTTTAGTGTGTGACAGAAGCTAAACATGAAAAGAGGGTGTAAATCTGGTATCGCTGTAATCGCACCGATCCTAGGAATAAAGTCGCCTAATCACTAATACCGCACGAGGAACGGCGTAAAAAAGAAAACCAATTCTTCACCTTTTGTGGATTTGTTCATTGTGCCTCCCAAAGATCGCAGTAAGGCGATCACAGTGGTTCCCCCCCACATATGGGGTATCAGCGTACTCAGGACAAAATGCACAATAGCTTTTGGGGTCCTATTTCTCCTGTTACCCTTAGAAAAATAAAAATTTGGGGCAAAAAGGTAATTTTTGTGGAAAAAAATGATTTTTTTATTTTCACGGCTCTACATTATAAACTTCTGTGAAGCCCTTGGGGTTCAAAGTGCTGACCACACATCTAGATAAGTTCCTTGGGGGGTCTAGTTTGCAAAATGGGGTCATTTGTGGGGGTTTCTACTGTTTAGGCACATCAGGGGCTCTCCAAGCGCGACATGACACCCGCAGACCATTCCATCAAAGTCTGCATTTAAAAACGGTGCTCCTTCCCTTCCGAGCTCTGCCATGCGTCAAAATAGTGGTTCCCCCCCACATATGGGATATCAGCGTACTCAGGACAAATTGCACAATAGCTTTTGGGGTCCTATTTCTCCTGTTACCCTTATAAAAATAAAAATTTGGGGGCAAAAAGATTATTTTTGTGGAAAAAAATATGATATTTTTATTTTCACGGCTCTACGTTATAAACTTCTGTGAAGCACTTGGGGGTTCAAAGTGCTCACCACACATCTAGATAAGTTCCTTGGGGGGTCTAGTTTCCAAAATGGAGTCACTTGTGGGGGGTTTTCTACTGTTTAGGCACATCAGGGGCTCTCCAAACGTGACATGACACCCGCAGACCATTCCATCAAAATCTGCATTTGAAAAAGGCGCTCCTTCCCTTTCCAGCTCTGCCATGCGTCAAAATAGTGGTTTACCCCCACATATGGGGTATCAGCATACTCAGGACAAATTGCACAATAACTTTTGGGGTCCTGTTACCCTTTGGAAAATAACAATTGGGGTGGAAAGATCATTTTTGTGGAAAAGATATGATTTTTTAATTTTACTGCTCTACGTTATAACCTTCTGTAAAGCCCTTGGGGGTTCAAAGCTTTCACCACACATCTAGATAAGTTCCTTGGGGGGGTCTAGTTTCCAAAATGGGGTCACTTGTGGGGGGTTTCCACTGTTTAGGCACACAGGGACTCTCCAAATGCGACATGGCGTCCAATCTCAATTCCAGCCAAAAAAGTCAAATGGCGCTGCTTCCCTTCCAAGCTCTGCCATGCGCCCAAATAGTGGTTTACCCCACATATGGGGTATCAGCGTACTCAGGACAAATTGCACAATAACTTTTGGGGTCCTTTTACCCTTTGGGAAATAAAAATTGGGGGTGGAAAGATCATTTTAGTGGAAAAGATATGATTTTTTAATTTTACAGCTCTACGTTATAACCTTCTGTGAAGCCCTTGGGGGTTCAAAGCTCTCACCACACATCTAGATAAGATCCTTGGGGGGTCTAGTTTCCAAAATGGGGTTACTTGTGGGGGTATCCACTGTTTAGGCACACAGGGGCTCTCCAAATACGACATGGCGTCCAATCTCAATTCCAGCCAAAAAAGTCAAATGGCGCTGCTTCCCTTCCGAGCTCTGCCATGCATCCAAATAGTGGTTTACCCTCACATATGGGGTATCAGCGTACTCAGGACTAATTGCACAATAACTTTTGGGGTCCTTTTATCCTTTGGAAAATAAAAATTGGGATGAAAAGATCATTTTTGTGGAAAAAACATGATTTTTTAATTTTACGGCTCTACGTTATAACCTTCTGTGAAGCCCTTGGGGGTTCAAAGCTCTCACAACACATTTAGATAAGTTACTTGGGGGGTCTAGTTTCCAAAATGGGGTCACTTGTGGGGGGTTTCCACTGTTTAGGCACACAGGGACTCTCCAAATGCGACATGGCGTCCAATCTCAATTCCAGCCAAAAAAGTCAAATGGCGCTGCTTCCCTTCCGAGCTCTGCCATGCGCCCAAATAGTGGTTTACCCCCACACATGGGGTATCGATGTACTCAGGAGAAATTGTACAACAAATATTGTGGTTCATTTTCTACTGATACCCTTGACAAAATTTTAAAAAATTGTGTCGAAAGAAAAATTTTGGGAAAAAAAGTTAAATGTTAATTTTTTCCTTCCACATTGCTTCAATTCTTGTGAAGTACCTAAAGGGTTAATAAACTTCTTGAATATGGCTTTGAACACGTTGAGGGGTGCAGTTTTTTAGAATGGTGTCACTTTTGGGTATTTTCTGTCATATTGACCCCTCAAATTCACTTCAAATGTGAGGTGGCCCCTAAAAAAAATGATTTTGTAAATTTTGTTGGAAAAATGAGAAATTGCTGGTCAACTTTTAACACCTATAACTTCCTAACAAAAAAAAATTTTGGTTCCAAAATTGTGCTGATGTAAAGTAGACATGTGGGAAATGTTATTTATTAACTAATTTTTGTGACATATCTCTCTGATTTAATGGCATAAAAATTAAAAGTTTGAAAATTGCAAAATTTTCAAAATTTTTGCCATATTTCCGTTTTTTTCATAAATAAACGCAAGTTATATTGAAGAAATTTTACCACTATCATGAAGTACAATATGTCTCGAGAAAACAATCTCAGAATCGCCAAGATCCGTTGAAGCGTTCCAGAGTTATAACCTCATAAAGAGACAGTGGTCAGAAATGTAAAAATTGGCCTGGTCTTTAACCTACAAAATGGCTTGGTCATTAAGGGGTTAAGGACTGTATTGTTTTTACCCTGAACTTTACCTCTATTAATCCTGAACTGTTCCTTGATAAAGCCGCCCATGTGTTTAAGGGCCCGTGATCTACTAAAAGGAGGGAGGGGAAAAAGCCCATGCAGGAGTACCCGAGGAGTGAGCTGGGTCAGGACTGAAGGAACTAAATGGACTGTTGCTGAGTTGGCCAACAGGCCATGTGTTTTTAAGAGACTTCCTGTGTTTGGCTACCTGGAGCCGGAAATGACTTGCCTATGGGCCTGAATTGTTGTTGTGCGACACCGTATGTGTCTGAGTCCCAGAAATTGCGGAACAAGGGTCAGATGGACCCACACTAAAGAGACTTGAACATTCTGTTCCAGGGCTCCAACCAAGGGGATCCGGGGTCACGGTTGACCCATCAAAGTTACCAGACATAGACTGTATCAATTTTAATGATGTTCTTATGTAGTTTATTAAAGAGGAAAATGTGTTCTAACCATTTTAAGGTTTACAGGTGCCACCATGGTCGAGGACGACCATATTCTAGGAGGGAGGAGTGTAAGGAGGTGGCGGGGAACCTCACGTCTCCTGTCTACTGGACGCTGTTCACAGTCACAGGAGGCACCTCATTGTTTGTGGTGTTTATACACTGCAATGTCATGTGCTGTGATATAACCGTCATGTAGTTTATAGGATTAGGGTTAGAGTAGGAACTTAAATAGTATAGTATTGGGATAGAGTAGAGGGGGGCATTATAGAGATAGGATAGCATATAATGGGTAAGGAGTTAGGCAGCACAGGGGTTAACTAGATGGGAGGCAGCACAGTGCAGGGGAGTTTAGTCAGGATACTTCCTGACTAGGGGCAACCGACCTGCTCATGGCAGGACATGTGAGCAGAGAGAGAGAACAGAGGCTCATAGCCATTGGGATAAAGCTGTGGTGACAGTAAGGGGCCCCAGGCGGATAGCAGTGCAGACGGGCATCAGCTTAAAGGGATCATCCCCAATCAAGATCCGGGGTCTATGACCAGGGCAGGGAGCCGCAGTGAAAGCGTTCCTGGCACCTCTTCCCATCAGAACCGGACATGGGGCTGATAAGAAGCTGGTAACGAGAAAGAACGGGTGGGACACAGACTGTCTCAAAATGTATGACCGAGATTGCCGGGCAGTGGGATCAGCTAGACAGAGAACAGGGCCTGTCCGGATGACAGGGAAAGAAAGGAAAATGACATTGTATTGTTGTGAATGTTTTGGAAATGAATTCTCAGCAGAAGCTCCCTCTGGTGGTTACAAGCAGTACTGAACCATTCAATGAGGATTGGCAATCAGGAGTCACAGACTGGCTTGATATAAGGGAGGTTCCCTCCCATCATGGTTGCCGGTGATCAATTGTTCTTGTCTCAACTGTGGTTCCTGGTTCACTTGGAAGCTTGCTGAGTCTTGCCTCTTCTCTGCTTTCAGATAAGATATTTTCTGTTTTTGTGCTTACCATTTGCATATTTCTCTGCATTTCTGTGAGGTTAGCCAAGTCCCCCCCCCCCCGGGGGGCTTGGGCTCCTCTCAGTTCCGCTGGAGCCATTGTTATTTGTTCATTTGCCTTTTCCAGTTTTTTCAGTGGCTGCGGCTTAGTTTTGTTACACCAGAGAACTGATTTAGGTGCTAGAGGTCGTGTGATCTCAGGTGTTTTTGCAATCAGTAGCGTTGGCATTTTTTTAGGGTTTTTTTTTGGATTGCAGTGAGTATCCTTTCTATCCTTTTCTGTCTAGGCAGATTGGGCCCCAGCGTTTGCTCATACTATTTTCTGTCTGTGTCTGTATTTCCTCTTGTCTAACCGCCATTACATGTTTGGGGGCTTCCTATGTTCTTTGGGGATCTGCTCCGGGGCAGATAGCTTTCCTCTTTCTATCTTTAGGTGTAGTTAATCTCTCAGGCTGTGACGAGGCGTCTAGGACCAACGTAGGAACGCTCCACGGCTGCCTTTAGTTGTGGTGGTTAGTCAGGGTACTGCAATCCAATAGATTCCAACCTCTCTGGTGTATTGCCGTTTTTGCCTGCTCTCCTCAGCTACCAAAACATAACACTGTATGTGCTGTGTCTGCTAAAGTAAAGACTGTTCAATTGTTCAGTAAAGTTACACTGTTGAGCAAGAATATGGAGTACCGAGAGATTTGTGAGACTTATTTTTCAGAGGCTGAAGCAAAAAGGAGACTCCAGCCATTGAAGTGAGTACATTGCTGCCCATATAACAGAAAGGACTTGTTTTATCTGTGAGGCGCCAGGGTGTGGGAACAGTACAGCCAGTTGCCATGACTACCACCCTGGCCGCCATACACCTGCACACTTTGTCTCACTGACTTTTCCATGTGCTGTTCTGATGTGAAATCTCCGAATAAACTTCACTCAGTTTGATAAGAGGATGGTCTACATATTTTCGCAGCTCTCAGTAAGGACTTTCTTACAATATACACTGCACAGTACCACTTCTGCTCTTACATGTACATGTCTTGGCACTGCGCTTTGCTATCTAAAGGTCAGGTGTCGGCTCCATTATCGGTTATTTGTTCCACGCTCTTGACTCCTTTGTCTCCATGGTTACTTAGATCCACTTTGGTCGCCCACAATTACAGCCCCCTCCGCAGTCATCGCTCAAATCGCGTGATGGTCCTGTGACCCAGGTAACAGTGCTAAGCAACAAGCAGCCCTGTCACTGTGCAGGATGGGGTGCTCACATGTAATGACCACTGTAGCAGTCATGACAGGATGGGGGCTGGGATGCGGAAACATCAGCTTCCTCATTCTAGTGATCACATTGATCGCTGAGTGTTATATACAGGTACATGCAGGGACTCAGACAATTGCTTGTAGTGCAATTCAATAAATATATTTAAAATGTTGAAAATGATATGTCCATATCAGCAGAATGACGTAGATGTAGACTCCGGGGTACGATCGCCCACGGCAGTAATGAGCATGCTGAGGGAGGCATTAAAGTGATCCAGACATGTCCCACACGCTAAGGAGAGGCAGTAACGTGATCTGGACACGTCCCACACACTGAGGGGAGGCATTAAATTGGTCTGGAAACGTCCTACACGCTGAGGAGAGACACTAATGTGATGTGGACACGTCCCACACGCTGAGGAGAGGCAGTAACGTGATCTGGACACGTCCCACACACTGAGGGGAGGCATTAACGTGATCTGGACACGCCCCACACGCTAAGGGGAGGCATTAATATGATCTGGACATGTCCCACACGCTGAGGGGACGCATTAACGTGATCTGGACACGTCCCACACGCTAAGGGAGGCATTAATATGATCTGGACATGTCCCACACGCTGAGGGGAGGCATTAACGTGATCTGGACACGTCCCACACGCTAAGGGGAGGCATTAATATGATCTGGACATGTCCCACACGCTGAGGGGAGGCATTAATATGATCTGGACATGTCCCACACGCTGAGGGGAGGCATTAATATGATCTGGACATGTCCCACACGCTGAGGGGAGGCATTAATATGATCTGGATATGTCCCACACGCTGAGGGGAGGCATTAATATGATCTGGACATGTCCCACACGCTGAGGGGACGCATTAACGTGATCTGGACACGTCCCACACGCTAAGGGGAGGCATTAATATGATCTAGACATGTCCCACACGCTGAGGGGAGGCATTAATATGATCTGGACATGTCCCACACGCTGAGGGGAGGCATTAAGTGATCTGGACACATCCCACACGCTAAGGGGAGGCATTAATATGATCTGGACATGTCCCACACGCTGAGGGGAGGCATTAACGTGATCTGGACACGCCCCAGACCTTTTGCCATGGACGATGCCTATGCCGTGGCAAAACATCTGTGTGCTGCACTGCGTCATCTCACCAGAAATCCACAGTATTTTACACATTGCTTGACAATGTCAGGGCTCCTAGCACAACCAATAACAGACAGCGGAGCCATACTGCGCATGCACAGCTCAATTCATGCGCCCAACTCCACTACATCCGCCTCACTCAGTCCGGTAACTTATTGCGGCTGCGCATAACTACTACTGCGCAATCGCGTCTCTGCGGCACAACTGGCTGCGGATTCAATCAACGCATGCGCGCTGTACATGTGGGGGAGAGGTGGGTCAGTGGAAGCTTCTAGAACAGCGGAGGCAGCGGCTGTGAGAGCGCAGGGTTCAGCGGTGACCGGAGCGGGACGTGTACTGTGGATGACTAAATAAATCGTCCGTGTGTCATAGTGAGCTCCCATGATGTAGGCTGGAGTCACGGCGTGCGGGCGGCTGTGGAACTGTGCGGCAATAAGTCCGGGGTATGAGCTCTTCTGTGGACGGATTACGGAGCCTCGGTAGTTGGGACTTGTGCGGTGGCTGCTGCTCGGTTTGCGTCTGGCTACTTGTCGCCGCCATTTTATGATCTGAGAGTGGCCGCCATTTTGAGTGGCGTGAGGGAGGCGCATGCGCACATGATCGCTGAGCGGTTGCCGGGTTGTAACTTTTTTTTTTTTCTGAGGAGCTTGGCTGTCGTGGCAGCTGTGAGGTGATTTCCGTGTCACCTGATTGTGGCCAGTGTGTGATGTGGGGATCTATATAGGTACCTGTTGTGTGACCATGAGCCTGAGCATAGAACTACAGCTCCAGACCAGTGCACTAGGGCTGTAGTGCTACAACTCCCAGCACAACTGGCCACTGCACTAGGGCTGTAGTACTACAACTCCCAGCACAACTGACCACAGCACTAGGGCTGTAGTACTACAATTCCTAGCACAACTGACCACTGCACTAGGGCTGTAGTACTACAACTCCCAGCACACCCGACCTCTCCACTAGGGCTGTACAGCTCCCAGGGTGGGTTATTATTCCTTTACTGCTCTTTGTCGCTCTCTTCCATGATTCTTCCTTCCTCCTGATGCTTCTGAGATCTTTCTTGTAGTTCTTAATTTTACATAAAAATGTCCTGGAAAATAAGAAGTGCAGCGAAGTGGTGAAATCCCAGCGATCGCTGTGTGTCTCTGAGATTCTCGGGTCTTTTCAGTGATAATATACGAGGCTGAAGTTGGTTTCTTATTTGACATTTTTTTCTTTTTTTTATAGGTTTACCAACAAAAATAAGCATCACAATAATAACATACAATGCAGCGAGGAGCCTGATGTGAATACACTTAAGCTGTGGTTCCACGGTCCGGAACCACAGCGCTTTGGACGGAGCGGAAAGTCCCCTCTGCCCAAAGCCCCGCCCCCTTGTTAACGCTCGGTGAATCCGGATGTGCTCATTGAACACATCCGGAATCACCGCAGCGCTACATAGCCCTGTGTTATTTCCCTTGCGGCGACGGAGCATCGCCGCAAGGGAAAAGGACATGCTGCAATCTGAAAAGATGCGCAGCATGTCCGTTAACGCAGGTTTTCCGCCTGCGTGTTTTTACGCATAGTGGAGACGGGATTTCTTGAAATCCCCTCCACTATGCTGTAACATCTGGACGCTACGTTTGACGCTGCGCCAGCGCACAGCATGAAACACGCAGCAATTACTGAAGGAATCCTGACTGTGGAAACACACCCTTAAAATCGGCGCCAAAAATTATAAAACTGCCACAAAAATGTTCATCAAAGTGGACACCAAAGGTCGTAATGAAAGGGTCAAATGACTTTGGGCCACTGATGTCACACTGCAGACGTATAGAACGGAGCCCCACATCAAACCCAGGTCCCTCCAGCCTGGCCCAAATGGGTTCTGGGCATCAGAATTGGCATCAAAGTGGGCAAACAGCCAATTTTCACAGATTTGAATAAGTAACAGATGTTTTTAAGGGGTTAAATGACTTTGGGCCACTGATCTCACACTAAGAATACACAGATAGTGATGCCCCGCATCAAACCCAGGTCCCTCCTGCCTGGCCCAAATGGGTTCAGGGCATCAAAGTGGGAAAACAGCCAATTTTCAGACCTGAATAAGTAAATGATGTTTTTAAGGGGTTAAATGCCTTTGGGCCACTGATCTCACACCAACATTACATACACAGTAAGGCTGAAGACCCACTAGCAATTTAAAAATCAGTCCAATTCTGATGCCCACAACCCATTTGGGCCAGGCTATATTTGATGCAGGGCATCACTACCTGTGTATAGTTAGTGTGAGATCAGTGGCCCAAAGTCATTTAACCCCTTCAAAAATCTGTTACTTATTCAAATCTGTGAAAATTGGCTGTTTGCCCACTTTGATACCAATTCTGATGCCCTAACCCATTTGGGCCAGGCAGGAGGGACCTGGGTTTGATGCAGGGCATCACTATCTGTGTATACTTAGTGTGACGTCAGTGGGCCAAAGTCATTAAACCCCTTAAAAACATCTGTCACTTATTCAAATCTGTGACAATTGGCTGTTTGCCCACTTTGATGCCAATTCTGATGCCCTAACCCATTTAGGCCAGGCTGGAGAGACCTGTTTTTAATGTGGGGCGCCCTGTTCTATATGTCTGCAGTGTGATATCAGTGGCCCAAAGTCATTTAACCCTTTTATTAACGCCCTTTGGTGCCCACTTTGAAGTGTAGT
>JARQOD010000003.1:409905449-409944973 GCA_033576555.1 Oophaga sylvatica
CATTGCAATGCACAAAAATGGCCTAACAGGGAAGAGTATCGCAGCTAGAAAGATTGCACCTCAGTCAACAATCTATCGCATCATTAACAACTTCAAGGAGAGAGGTTCCATTGTTGCCAAAAAGGCTTCAGGGTGCCCAAGAAAGACCAGCAAGCGCCAGGACCGTCTCTTAAAAGTGTTTCAGCTGCAGGATCGGGCTACCAGCAGTGCAGAGCTTGCTCAGGAATGGCAGCAGGCAGGTGTGAGTGCATCTGCACGCAATGTGAGGCGGAGACTCTTGGAGCAAGGCCTGGTCTCAAGGAGGGCAGCAAAGAAGCCACTTCTCTCCAGAAAAAACATCATGAACAGACTGATATTCTGCAAAAGGTACAGGCAGTGGACTGCTGAGGACTGGGGTAAAGTTATTTTCTCTGATGAATCCCCTTTTCGATTGTTTGGGACATCAGGAAAACGCCTCATTCGGAGAAGACAAGGTGAGCGCTACCACCAGTCTTGTCTCATGCCAACTGTTAAGCATCCTGAAACCATTCGTGTGTGGGGTTGCTTCTCAGCCAAGGGAATCGGCTCTCTCAGTCTTGACTAAAAACACAGCCATGAATAAAGAATGGTACCAGAATGTCCTCCAAGAGCAACTTCTCCCAACCCTCCAAAAGCAGTTTGGCGATCAACAATGCCTTTTCCAGCATGATTGAGCACCTTGCCCTAAAGCAAAGGTGATAACTAAATGGCTCAGGGAACAAAACAGAGATTTTGGGTCCATGGCCTGGAAACTCCTCAGATCTTAATCCCATTGAGAACTTGTGGTCAATCATCAAGAGACGGGTGGACAATCAAAAACCTAAAAATTCTGACAAAATGAAAGCATTGATTGTGCAAGAATGGACTGCTATCAGTCAGGATTTGGTCCAGAAGTTGATTTGAGAGCATGCCAGGGAGAAATGCAGAGGTCCTAAAGAAGAAGGGTCAACACTGCAAATATTGACTTGCTGTATTAACTCATTCTAATGCCACACTAAACAACATCGCTAACGGGATCGCTAAAAAAGTCACTATTTAGCGATCCCGTTAGCGATGTTGTTGTGTGCGGCATCTGTCAGCGACGAGCTCCCTGCTGAGATCCTGCTGTGATCTCGCTCGTCGCTGGAATCGTTCCGGACCCTATTTTATCGTCGGCGCTCCCGCTGGGTAAGTATTATCGCTGAGTGTGGCACCTTTTATTTAGCGATTTAGCGGTATTTTGTACCGCTAAAGTCGTTAAGGAGATCGCTAACCGCGATAGCGTCCTTAACGACATCGCTAAATAAAGCTGCTACTAGCGATATTAAAACGATCCCGCTAGCGATCGCATTAGTATGCGTCTTTATCGTGATCGCTAGCGGGATAGTTTAGTGTGGCAGTACCTTAACTGTCAATATAAGCTTTTGTTACTCATATGTTTGCAATTATATTTCTGTCTGTGATAAAAACATCTGTCAAACACACATAAAAACACAGAGGGCAGCAGATCATGTGAAAATATAATATTTGTGTCATTCTCAAAACTTTTGGCCATGACTGTACTCTCCCTCTAATCTCCAAATGGCTGTCTTATACCGACCACAGGGCTCAGCCACTGCTTTCATTGACCAATTCTCCACCTGGTTTCTCCACTTTCTCTCTGCTGACATCCCCACCATCATCATGGGCGACTTCAATATCCCTACTGACACCCGCCAGCCAGCAGCCTCCAAACTCCTGTCACTTACTTCATCCTTTGGACTTAGTGGTCCTCCACAGCCACCCACACAGAAGGACATACATTAGACCTCATCTTTACCCGCCTCTGTTCCCTATCTAACCTCAATCTCTCCGCTCCCCCTATCCAACCACCATTTACTCACCTTCTCATCCCTGTCCTCCTCACCTGCCCCCTATGTCCAGCAACTAGCACATCCTTGCAGAAACCTCGCACACCTAGACATTCACAGACTCTCTTCTTCGTCTGTCCTCCATATCTTCAGTACACGACACGGACAGCGCCACCGCTTTCTATAACGCCACCCTCACATCGGCCATAGACTCAGTCGCCCCTCTCACGCATGGCAAAGTGCAACAAATCAATAGGCAACCCTGGCACAATAATCTCACCAAAAAACTTCGATAATCATCCAGGGTCTCGGAGCGGCGTTGGAAGAAAACACGCCTGCCAGACGACTTCACTTTCAAACAAGCTACTTGCCTTCAAAATAGCCCTCACCTCTGCTAAACAGACCTATTTCACAAACCTTGTATCTTCATTATACTACAACCCAAAACAACTGTTCAGCACATTCAACTATCTCCTCCGCCTACCACCTCCAACTCCCCTCATCTCTGCCGAGGACTTTGCCACCTACTTCAAAAATAAGATCGACCAAACAAGGCAAATCTTTACTGTTCCACCACCCCAACCACTTCATATACCAGACCTCTGCCCTTCCAAAATAACCTCCCTCTACAACATCACTTAAGGAGAGCTTACTCATCTCCTTTCCAAATCACTCCTCACCACCTGTGCACTTGACCCCATCCCATCTGCTCCCCAACCTCACTAACACGCTCATTCAAGCACTAACCCATCTCTTCAACCTGTTGCTATCTTCTGATACCTTCCCCTCTGCCTTCAAACATGCCACCATCACACCCATCCTCAAAAAAACAAACCTTGACCCAACTGCTATGCCCAGCTATTGCCCCATATCATTGCTCCCGTTTGCTTCCAAACTCCTTGAGCAGCATGTCCACAACTTTCCTCCCACCTCTCATCTAACTCTCTCCTTGACAACCTCCAATCTGGCTTCCGCCCCCACCACTCCACCGATACTGCCCTCCTCCTCCTGTCCTCTGCCTTAAGGTACTGCCACACTAAGCTATCCCGCTAGCGATCTCGTTAGCGTTGCATACTAATGAGATCGCTAGCGGGATTGTTTCTATATCGCTAAATGCTGCCGCATTTAGCGATATAGTTAACGACGCTATCGCCGTTAGCGATCTTCTTAACGACTTTAGCGGTACAAGAGTACCGCTAAATCGCTAAGAAAAGGTGCCACACAGCGATAAGATACTTACCCAGCGGGAGCGCCGACGAGAAAATAGGGTCCGGAACGATTCCAGCGACGAGCGAGATCACAGCAGGAAGCTCGTCGCTGGAAGCTGCCGCACTGAACAACATCGCTAACAGGATCGCTAAATAGTGACGTTTTTTTAGCGATCCCGTTAGCGATATTGTTTAGTGTGGCATACCCTTTAGACACAGTTGACCACTGCCTACTGCTACAGATTCTTTCTTCCCGTGGCATCAAAGACCTTGCCCTGTCCTGGATCACCTCTTACCTTTCCGATCGCACATTTAGCATCTCCTCATCCCACCCTCGCTGTGTTGGAGTCCCTCAAGACTCTGTCCTGAGGCCCCCACTTTTTTCCATCTATACCCTTGTCCTAGGACAACTCAAAGTTCCATGGCTTCCACTACCACCTTTATGCGGACGACACTCATATCTACCTCTCTGGCTTAGATGTCACCTCTCTGCTGTCCAAAATCCCGGAGTGTCTATCAGCCATATCCTCCTTCACCTCTCGCTTCCTAAAACTCAATGTTGACAAAACCAAACTCATCATCTTTCCTCCATCTCACGTATCTTCCCTACCCGATCTATCTATTATGGTAAACGGCATCACGCTCTCTCCAGCACCTGAAATCCGTTGCCTCGGAGTAACTCTCGACTCTGCCCTGTCCTTCAAACCACACGTTCAAACTCTTGCCACCTTCTGTCGCCTCCAACTCAAAAACATTTCCACATTTCCAGAATACGTCCCTTCCTCAGCCCTCAATCTACTAAAACTCTTGTTCATGCCCTCATCATCTCCCGCCTTGATTACTGCAACACCCTCCTCTGTGGCCTCCCCGTCAACACTCTTGCACCACTCCAGTCTGTCCTCAACTCTGCTGCCCGACTAATCCACCTCTCTCCTCGCTACTTCCCTGTTTCTCCCCTCTGCAAATTCCTCCACTGGCTCCCAATTCCCCAACGAATCCAGTTCAAACTACTAACACTGACCTACAAAGCCATCCACAACGTGTCCCTTCCCTATATCTCTGAACTAATCTCCCAATATCTTCCCTCATGCAATCTTCGATCCTCTCAAGACCTCCTACTCTCCTCCACACTTATTCATTCCTCACACAACCGCCTCCAAGATTTCTCCCGAATATCCCCCATCCTCTGGAATTCCACGCCTCAACATGTACGATTATCCACCACCCTCGGATCCTTCAGACGGAACCTGAAAAGCCATCTCTTCAGGAAAGCCTACAATAACCATTCTGCCGCCTCGCCACCACCCGAGCTGCCGCCTCGCCACCACCCGAGCTGCACCCCTGACCACCTGTCTCTTCCCCATTTTCCCGTAGCATGTAAGTCCGCAAGGATAGGGTTCTCTCCCCTCTGTACCAGTCTGTCATTGTAAAAATTTTTTTACTGGAAATGATATCCATAACTTTGTATGTAGCCCCTTACCATGTACAGCACCATGGAATTAATGGCGCTATATAAATAAATAACGCAAAAAATAGTTTTTGCATCAGAGTCATGTGAGGTCTTGTTCTTGCGGGACGAGTTGACATTTTTATTTGTACCAGTTTCGGGCACATGACATTTTTTGATTATTTTCTATTCCGATTTTTGGAAGACAGAATGAGCAAAAACCAGCAATTCATGAATTTCTTTTGAAGGGGGGGTTAATACCGTTCCACGAGTGGTAAAATTGAAAAGGCAGTTTTATTCTTCAGGTCAGTACGATTACAGCGATACCTCATTTATATCATTTTTTTATGTTTTGGTGCTTTTATGTAATAAAAACTATTTTAAAGAAATAATAATTGTTTTTGTATCACTAATCTGACAGCTATAACTTTTTTAATTTTTCGCTGATGATGCTGTATTGCGGCTCGTTTTTTGCAGGACAAGATGACGTTTTTTAGTAGTGCCATGTTTATTTATAACCGACTTTTTGATCGGGTGTTATTCCACTTTTTTGCTTGGCGGTATGATGATGAAGCATTGTTTTTTGCCTTTTTTTCCCATGGTCTTCACTAAAGGGGTTAACTAGTGGGACAATTTTATAGGTCGAGTCGTTACGGACACGGCGATAACAAATATGTGTACTTTAATTGTATAGATTTTTTTCATTCAAATATTTATTTAGTGATAGAATATTGATTTTTTACTATTTTTAAAAAATATTTTTACATTTAAATTTTTTTTTTTTACTTTATTCTAACTTTTACATTTTAGTTAAAGTTAGTGGGACAATAGTTTTGTGCAGGCTGATCGCTTCTATTGCATGCACATGAAGCAGCATCTGCATGCTACAGAAGCTGTCAGCACTGCAGTTTCTGTACACTGACCTGAGAGACTTCCTGACATGCACAGCGCATGACAGGAAGTTTTTCAGCTCTGGAGACCCGGATGTCGTCATGATGACATCGGGTCTCCTTGGCACGCCGCGGCGTCTCCGATCCAAAGGCAGAGGGCTGACAGCCCATCCCACCCCACTATGCGTCCTGAGACACCTCCGGATTCCCTATGGTGCCGCACATGCGGCACATCTTTCCAGACCGCAGAATGTCAATTTATATAGCGGAGACGCTCCGTCTCCGCTGCATAAATTACACATTCACTATCATTAGATGTAGTGAAACCGCATTATCTTTTTAGTCACATGTGTATTAAGTGTGGGAATGCAGCTTACTACGCTTGCATACTAATTTTAATAATGTCGTACCTTGTTTCATCCAGACGTTCGCGATACACTGCAGTTCTCGCGATGAGCTGAGCTGATCGCGAGAACTGCCGTGCACGTGACCGCCGGTGACATCTCTGGTCACTAGCCAAGTTCTCACGATCAGCTGACCGCGAGAACTGCAGTGCACGTGACTGCCGGGGACCGTGCTATCTCCGGTCATCAGCATCAAGCTCCGCTGTGTCTGGATGTCAGGCTGAGTGGAGGCATAATCCCGTCGTTCAAAGGCATCCACATGTAGCAGAGCTGTACTCGTCGTGGGACAGTATGTATATCTTCTTGGCGGACAGGTATGGTATATTTTTTGCTTTTTTATTTTATTTCTCTTACAGGAGAACGAGGGCGTCGGTGGAATAGGCGATGAAGTAAGTATGGTTTAATTAAGATTATTAAAGGAGTCGGTGTCATTATTTAAATTAAAGGACTTTATTCTGGCTGTGTCTTTATTTACCATGATACTATAGGATTAGTAACGGATGGGTGTCTTATAGACGCTTCTCCATTAATAATCCGTGGGCTTGAGGTCACCTGACAATACAAAGATGACATCAACCCCACAAATATTACCCCACTTGCCACCGCTACAGGGCAAGTGGGAAGAGCCAGGTAAAGTGCCATAATTGGCGCATCTTTGGATGTGCCAATAGCAGGGCGGCTGCGGGCTGCTATTTTTAGGCCAGTAAGGGACAAAATCCATGGGCCTCGCCAGCCTGAAAATACCCCGCAGCTATCTGCTTTTTACTTGGCTGGTTAACAAAAATAGGGGGACCCCATGCTATTTTTTTTTTTTTTTTTTGGAGGGGATCTCACTATTTTTGCTAACCATCCAAGGTAAGTAGACTGCTGCGTCCTGGTATTATCAGGCTGGTAAGGTTCATGGATATTGGATCCTTACTAGCCTGAAATACCAGTCACAGCAGCCTGCTTTACTGTTATGAACTGCTACAAGAACTAAGGAAAGATGGGAACTCTGTCCCTACAATAAAACTGAGCTTGATCCCTACGATGTAACGGGGAACCTGATCCTGCGACCAGACCCGCTAAAGTCCTCAGCTAGTCTGAACGAAGACATATAGTTGCGAGGGAGGAATCCCTACAAGATCTAGGGACTGGGAGAAAAAGTGGACACCTCCTAACAGAAATTGTAGCAGGGAAAATAAAACAGAAAACAAATTACTACGAGATCCTAAGATTAAGCAAAACTGACAGAGTAAGGCACCTAAGCACCCGGCTAGCTTAAGAGTAGATAATACAATGAAGTCCAGCAAAGCCAGAAGGGCGGAGCCAGACTAAATAGGGAAAAAAGGTAATGTGACCAGCAAACTGAAACAAAATCTAACAAGAGGGTTCTAACAGTACCCTCCTTCTAAGAGGATTCTCCGGATCCCTAGGACTTAGGCTTATCCGGAAACCTCTTGTGAAACGCTCTGACAAGTCTAGACGCAGAAACATCATCCGCCCTCACCATGAGTTATCCTCGGGTCCATAACCCTTCCAAGCGACGAGGTACTGCAAACCCCCTCTATACCGTCTAGAATTTAGGATGCGGGAAATCTCATATTGCCAGTCCTCCACCACCAGGGGAACAGTGGCCGAGACGTCTCCATCTGAAACCTCAGCTTTTTTCAAGAGAGAAACATGAAACACCGGATTAATCTTCCAGGAGGTGGGAAGCTCCAACTTAACAGTCAGATTGGTTAATAACCTGAAGCACCTTAAAGGGCCCTACAAACTTGGGACCCAATTTCTTAGACGGAATCCTCAAGCGCAGATTCTTAGAGGACAACCAGACCATGTCACCAATAGCAAATAAAACCTCTTGTCGTTTTCTATCAAAATACACTTTGGATCTTTTGTTAGCCTCCTGAAGATTACCACGCACATCAGTCCAAACTCTCTCCAACACACCAGAAAAATTCTCCTCTTCAGGTACAGCCGATCCCAACTTGGAAAATGACCCAAAAGACGGATGTCTCCCAGTACAACAAAAAAAAGGCGAACAACCAGCAGAAGCGGATGTATGATTGTTAAGAGCAAACTCAGCAAGTGGCAGAAACTCAGACCACCCCTCTTGATTATCAGTCACAAAACAACGCAAGAACTGCTCAACATCCTGGTTTTTCCTTTCTGTCTGGCCATTAGACTCAGGATGATATCCGGATGAAAACGACAAATGAACTCCCAACCTGTCACAAAAGGTGCGCCAAAAACGAGCCACAAACTGAGGTCCCCTATCAGAAACAATGTCAGTAGGAACACCATGTAGTCTGACTATTTCCTTGACAAAGGCCTTAGTGAGAGTCTTAGCGCAGGGCAATTTGATGAAAGGAACCAAGTGACACATCTTGCTAAAACGGTCCACGACCACCCAGATGACAGTGAAACCCTCAGAGGGGGGAAGGTCAGTAATAAAGTCCATAGCCAAATGTGTCCAAGGTGCACTAGGGACCTCCAGAGGGCAAAGCAACCCTGCAGCAGGAGTATGAGAAGACTTAGATCTAGCACACACAGTGCATTGACGCACCCACTTAATGACTTCCTTCTGCCATCCAGGCCACCAAAAGCTGCGACCCACAAGTCTCTTGGTCTCAGAGATTCCAGGATGACCTGCCAACCGAGAGTCATGACATTCAACAAACAAATCTCTCCTCAGGGTACCAGGCACAAACAACCTCCCATGCGGCGTGTTAGATGGGGCATTCTCCTGTGCTTTAAGAATCTCATCTTCCAACACGGAGTCCAAAACCGCAATAACAACCCCCTCTTGCAAAATGTTTTCCTCCTCCTCAGTACCCACCATAGGAGAAAAGCTGAGAGACAAAGCATCAGTTTTAACATTTTTAGTACCTGGGATGTAAGTAACGGTAAAATTAAAGCGTGAGAAAAACAGTGCCCACCTAGCCTGACGGGCATTCAAGCGTTTGGCAGCATCAAGGTAGATCAGATTTTTATGATCGGTGAAGACTTGAACGGGAAATTCTGCTCCCTCCAAAAAATGACGCCAGTGTTCAAATGCGAGTTTAATTGCCAACAATTCCCGATTACCGATATCATAATTTAGTTCAGACTCAGAAAATTTCTTTGAAAAAAAAGCACAGGGATGTACTCCATCCGTCTTTTCCTGAGACAACACCGCGCCGACCCCCACAGAAGAAGCATCAACCTCAACCAAAAATGGTTTAGTCACATCAGGCTGCGTAAGGATGGGAGCAGAGCTGAACCTCTCCTTTAGCAACACAAAAGCCTCAATGGCCTCAGTAGTCCACTGAACCGCATCAGCACCTTTCCTGGTGAGATCGGTCAGAGGTTTGGCAATCACAGAAAATTTTTTATGAATTTTCTATAATAATTGTCGAACCCCAAAAACCTCTGTATTGATTTCACACCAATAGGTCTAGGCCAATCCTGCACAGCTTGCACTTTCACAGGGTCCATCTCAAAACCTTCACTGGAGACAATGTAGCCCAAAAAACTAAGTCTCTGTACAGCGAACTCACATTTTTCTAGTTTGGCAAAAAGTGAATTATCACTCAGTAACTGTAATACTTCACGCACACTCCTCCAATGAGACTCCAAATCCGGTGAATAAATCAAAATGTCATCCAAATACACAACCACACTTCTGCCGATCAAAGGTCTAAGGATGTCATTAATAAGATTCTGAAAAAATGCCGGAGCACTGGAAAGTCCAAAAGGCATGACCAGATTCTCAAAATGACCCAGTGGAGTGTTAAACGCAGTCTTCCATTCATCCCCCTCCTTCATGCGCAACAAATTGTATGCCCCTCGAAGATCAATTTTCGAGAACCACTTGGCCCCCACTAACTGATTAAACAAATCAGGAATCAATGGCAGTGGGTAAGGATTGCGTACAGTAATCTTATTAATCTCACGAAAGTCTAGACAAGGCCGTAAACTGCCGTCCTTTTTTTTTTAACAAAAAAAAATCCAACCGCCACAGATTTGGAAGGCCTAATGTGACCGGCGGCCAAGCTTGTCTGTATGTATTCCTCCAAAGCCTCTCAGGAATAGTCAAATTAAATAAACGACTTTTAGGAAGAGTTGCTCCAGGGACAAATTCAATCGCACAATCATAATCTCTATGAGGAGGCAATACCTGCGATTCCTTATCAGAAAAAACTTTCCAAAAATCCTGAATAGGTACAGGTAACTCCCCCTTAACTACAGCAGCAATACGCCCGTTACAACACTTGTCATAACACTTAGGACTCCAGGACTTAATTTCATTGGTAGACCAATCCAGTACCGGATTGTGCAATTTTAACCAGGGTAACCCCAAAATCACCGGTGAGGGCAAATTATTCAAAACTACCAAATCCAAATTCTCTTGATGAACACCATTAATAGTAAGAGGAAATTCACAGATATTGTGAGTAACATTTTTCAAGTGAGAACCATCCACAGACACCACATTAATAGGGGAAGACAGAAGTTTGGGTTTTAATTTTAGTTTTTCCAAAAATCTCCCATCAATCACATTGAGAGTTGAACCACAATCCACAAATACCCGAAACTCCATTAATTCCTCCTCAACACCAGTGGTAGCAGAAAGAAAGACACCTTTATTGTTTAAACAAGCTATGCGGGCGACACTGACCTCATTTTTTTTTCTCTTTATTCATTCGAAGCGCACAGTTCTTAATGAAATGCTCAGATTTACCACAGTAGAAACACAAACCTTGAGCAAATCTGCGTTCTTTTTCCCGAGAGTGAGGTGCCATTGCTCCAATTTCCATCGGCTCTGCAATGTCAGTACATTCCTTCTCCAAACCTGGAGCTGACAAAGCAGACTTACTCTCATTAACCCTTGCACGCAGTCTCCTATCCACCCGTATGGCCAATTGCATAGCCTCTTGCAAGTTACCAGGTATAGGATAAGCAATCAGCAAATCTTTAACCCTTTCACTTAATCCTGCAAGAAATAAACTTTTCAAAGCTGAATCGTTCCAGCCCACCTGAGTGGACAATCTACGGAAGTGAGTACAATATTTTTCCACATTACCCGATCCCTGTCTCAAACGTCTCAACTCTGTCTCAGCTGATGAAACACGATCCGGATCGTCATACAACCCCAAAGCAGAAAAAAAACCATCCACTGATCCAAAGCATGGATCACTAGGCTGCAGAGAAAAGGCCCAGTCCTGAGGTTCTTTGCGCAAAAGTGACATTATAAACCCTATGCGCTGTGATTCATCACCAGAGGATCTGGGTCTCAAACGAAAATACAACAAGCAAGCATTTTTAAAAGAAAAAAAATCTTGTTGTTCACCAAAAAATAAATCAGGCAAACGTACCTTTGGCTCCACGAAATGTGCTCCAGAACAACTACTCACGTGTTGCTGGATTTCAGCCACCTCCAGAGAGACCCTGCAAGCGTTCAGCCAAATCCCGAACCGACACCATGATGAAAACAGAAAATCTTTCCTTAGAGATTTTTTTTTTTTTTTTTATTTCTTGGCTGGACTTACTGTTATGAACTGCTACAAGCACTAAGGAAAGATGGGAACTCTGTCCCTACAATAAAACTGAGCTTGATCCCTACGATGTAACGTCACTATTTAGCGATCCCGTTAGCGATGTTGTTGTGTGCGTCATCTGCCAGCGACGAGCTTCCTGCTGTGATCTCGCTCGTCGCTGGAATCGTTCCGGACCCTATTTTATCGTCGGCGCTCCCGCTGGGTAAGTATATATCGCTAAGTGTGGCACCTTTTTTAGCGATTTAGCGGTACTTTTGTACCACTAAAGTCGTTAAGGAGATCGCTAACCGCGATAGCGTCCTTAACGACATCGCTAAATGTGGCCGACACTAGCGATATAGAAACAATCCTGCTAGCGATCTCATTAGTATGCGACGCTAACGAGATCGCTAGCGGGATTGTGTAGTGTGGCAGTACCTTTAGGCACCTAAGCACCCGGCTAGCTTAAGAGTAGATAATACAATGAAGTCCAGCAAAGCCAGAAGGGCGGAGCCAGACTAAATAGGGAAAAAAGGTCATGTGACCAGCGAACAAACAAAATCTAACAAGAGGGTTCTAACATTTACTCTGGCTGGTTAACAAATATAGGGGGACAACACGCTATTTTTATTATTTATTAAAAAGGAGGGGACCTCTCTGTGCTTTCCTCCACTTCCTGTACTTCCTTCATGTACGTCCGGCTGTGTCACAAGATTCACCATTATGTAAATTAGTACACATGCGTAGTAAGCTGCGTTCCCGCACTTAATACGCATGTGACTAGAAAGATAATGCGGTTTTATTGCATCTAAAATGATAGTGAATGGGTAATTTACACAGCTACATAAATTGTAATGCTGCGGTCTGGAAAGACGCGCAGCATGTTCGACTCTGCAGGTGAGCTGCGACCATCAGTGCACGTATAGTGGGAATGGGACTTCTTAAAATCCCATCCATTATGCTGTAACAGCTGGATGCTGCAGGTTGGACATTGCGGATGTACGCAGCATCCAACACGCAGCGTTTACTGACCGTGGGAACATACCCCAATATATCTGCAAACAGGAAATCACTTTTTTTTCCTTCCCTGAAGCCAACTTTCAATTAGCTTTATTTCAAGAGACAAAAAAAATGCATTGTGAGATCCACACTGTGTGTGGACGGGGGGGGTCACTCGCTTAGTTGGTCATAGAGGCAAACTGGCACGCTCAGGGTTAAAATAACAGTTCATCTGGTTTATTCTTCACCATTGTACAGCATTCATTATACAAACTAAGTCTTTATGACCTGGTCATTCTCAACACGGACCCTGTCCGTTACCTGCTGGTGTCTCAGGTTCTCAGACACCTCTTCCCCTCAGAGACATCTTACAGAAAACAGTCTTTATGACCCCGGTCATCATCAACACGGACCCTGTCCGTTACCTGCTGGTGTCTCAGGTTCTCAGACACCTCTTCCCCTCAGAGGCATCTAATCCACATCGCTCACAGACCCCGATCCGTCTCTCTCTCACGGCTTTCAAGACCGTTTGTCCTTCTTGGCTCAGACTTGCCAGGACTGCTTCGCAGTCGCTGCGACGTCCCGCCTGGACGTCCGGGACCTCTGTCCAGCCTGACAGAGTCCCAACACTCCACACAGACCCAGTCTGAACACATCAGACTCCACAGTCTCAGATAGACTCTCCAAGACAGACTCACTCACACCATGTGCCAAACATTCCCTTTCATACCTGTAGCCACTCCCCCAGCTAAGGTATGGAGCACATGATCTGGCCACATGTTCCTGACCTCATCACAGGTCCTTCACAAACACTCATACATCAATGAGCGGTGTATGTGTGGTTAGCCAGTCCCACCCATCTCACGAGCTAACCCTGTAGGTCACCCTTAACAATAACTAGAACTCTTATGGGACTACAAGTACCGGAACAATATTCCTGACCTACAGCACAGAGGAGCTCTGCGACACATATCTTCCATTTATAACCATGCCGGGGATTATTTTACCAGCCACAATATGCCTCAATGCATATCCCGAGGAGCATACACAGTGCCCCCTAGCTGTATCATGGGTCATTACACCACAGCATGCAATGAAAAAACAAATGTGAAAAAAACGCATCAAAAGCGCATGTAAAAAATGCAGGTGACCTCAGATGCAGATTTGGTGCAGATTTCACCTGCGTCAAATCCTGAGCAAATACGGAGTCATTCCTGATCGTGTGCACATTACCTTTACTATTATCTATCCATCTATATAAATTGCTTTATTAGTTCAAAAAAATAGATTCTATTTACATAGAGAATTACTTTATGTAAAAGCTGATGTGAAAAACACATGGTATATGGATGCTTAGTGGGAAACAACAACAAAAAAAAAAATGACATTCGCCTGACACTGCAACTTTTCTCACCTAGAATCTCACCTACTTTACATATGCAGATGTGAGCATACCTTTATTGTGAATATGCCACCTAAATTCCTCCCTCGCTGCATCTCTTAGCAACATCTCCATGGTAACTGAGCACAATATTTAACACTAGGACTACTGGACTCGTGACCCCGCCTAGAACTACTGAAAGGAGTCATTTTGACTCCTTGCTTGTTTTCGTTTATTTTTAGTTTCATTTGTGGTTATTTATTAATAATTATATTTTTTGTAATGTATTATTATTGTGAGATCCAACAGTAATGCTTTTGATTGTTTTTTTTCTGCTTTTCTTATTTTTCTACAGAAAATAACAATAATTATAATAGACGTTTTTCAAACATTTTTTTTTATTCAAGTGCACACATATAAACAACAACTGAAGAACAAAAAGCAGAGAAAATGTAGGTGGAGGAGCATAAAAATGAAAATATGGCGCAGAATTCACCTTCTAAACATTTGGTGTTTCGCATTTTAGGCATTGCCTTTGATTTATGGCAGTACATTGCCCACACAAAGACTTACCACAAGTCTTACAATTGCCGACAGATCTATTTTTCTTGCACTTTTCTTTGATCTGGCAAAATTTTGTTTGAACCATCACTTCTGAGCATGTAGAAACTTGGGACGTGGAACCCTTTTCCCTATCTGTGACATAAGGACCACTCAACTCTCTCACAAGCGTTTGGAAAAATGGCTTGCGTGACATTTTTTGGTGGGTTATCTCATTGAATATTATCCATGCATTTATACCCGCAAAGTCTAAGGCATTTTCAAATGCATGAACAGGCCATCTCCTTGTGCATGTTCGTGTGGTATATTTTCGTGCCATCTGATCCACTACATCTACTCCATATTTTGTTTCATTGTAAAACTTTACCGTTTCTGGAGTTTTTTTTAGCGGAATCAGACGCAACAACAACATCTGGATGGACGGAACTCAAAATGACAACATTTTTGTTGGGCTTTCCTTGATATACTGTAAGTGTAAAATTGTCTTCATTTCTAAATACTTTAGTGTTGTACAATTCCTCTTTCATGGATTTTATTTCTTTAGGCACTTCTCGCCTTATCTTGTTCAGTGTTCCCACGATGGTTGTTCCTTTGCTTTTTAGCTGTTTAGCTAATTTTACTGAAGTAAAATAATTATCGGTTGTAACATTGCGACCTTTTTTCAAAAACGGGTCCAATAACTTCATTACCACATGGCCAGCTAAACGGTCCTCAGCACGGCGTGTGTCATCTTTGCCTAGATAAGGGAAGCCATTTGCCAGATATTTGCTCTCCTTATCAACAGCTAGCCAATATTTGTGGCCATATTTATCTGGTTTGGAAGGCATGTACTGCGTGAATGGACACCTAGTTTTGCTTGGGAAAAGTTGCTCATCCACCGTTATGTATGGGCCAGGTTTGTAACACGCAATACAATTTTCAATAAACCTGTCCCATACAGTAGAAAATAGAGCAAACTAGTCCGTTTGCAGTCTCTCCGATCGAGTAGGATTCTCATCAATCTGAGAAACCTCATAATTTCAACAAAGCGTCCCTAGACCTTGTCCCTTTGCAAACGGTATCCAGTCATTAAAATACAGCTAATCACGTGACGGTTTGTGCCAATATTCCACAGCATAGAATATCGCAATGATGCATCTAGCTCCTCATCAGATAGGAGTAAACGTAAATTATTGTTCTGATGCTTTGCCAGGTACAGTTCTTTATAGTGTCACTATATGGAATCAAAATTACATAAGAAAGAGCCTAGAGTAAACAAGCTATTTGTTCAGCATACACTAATACAAGCCGTAAAACACAGGAAAATGTTGAAAGTTGACATTAATTTGAATACATCTATATGACACAGGTAAATATAGCATGAAAAATTATGCACAAAACTTTATAGCAACATTTAGTGACAAAAGGACCTCAAATTAGTAGGAGTCAAAATGACTCTTCAGAGTTCTTGTAAATTTTGAAAAAAAACGCGAAATTTTTCACCAAAATTATTTATCTCACAAAATCTTTTCCATCATATTGGAGGAAAAGTCACGTTTTCACCAATTCTGAAATTATCACGAAGAGAATAAAAAACGAAAAGGTTTAAAATACCCAGTCGTTAGTGCTCTAGTGTTAAAGCTCTATCACTTGCTGTGAAAATCCTAGCAATCACATGAGGCTTTATTTCGCTCAATCCAAAGTACAAATGTCAGATTAAACTGGGTCCAATTAAAACCCTGCTGAAGGGAAAGGAGCCTCCTGGCATATAAAGGTGCTGCATATTACACACACTGCAAGGAAGGCAGGGGGTAACATGCTGAGTGGAGGAGCTCTGGTTACACACTATGTGCTTTGATCGCAGACGCTGGGCTTTTCAACTATCAGTAAGCAGGCAGCTTTTACGAATCTCTGCTCCATGGCTATGGATGAATGGTGGGACTGGAGTCACATCTGGAATTATCCATACAAGAGATGCCGGATCATATAAAAATAAAATAAAGATTTATCCCATTCCTGCCCACCTACATAGGCTGAAGACAGGGGAAATAGAATTCCCCTCGCTAAGTACATGACACCATCACAGGGAGTGCGTGTGAGATTCTCTGGGTCTTCAGCCCAGCAGCCATTGAACAGAACCGGTCCAGCCTCAGATTCCCACGAATCCGAGGACATTAGCCATTATGAATGGAGAGCAATGACAATCGCAGCTCCTCCCCCCACACACAGAAAGCAAAGGGAAAGGGTTTACAGATTTAATAATCCAGCCCGATGCAATACAACATACCTATCTTACGCCAGGCAGAAAGGACGGCGCACACTATACACTATATGGCACATAACAGTCCTCTGATGCCTTCAAGGATCCACTGCCACAATTCAACCGAAGAAAAAAACCTGAGTCTGCAGAGCTCCAATCACAGGATAAATGCCAGATCCAGGAAACGCATGGCACACGGACCCCTGTGATTAGTGTCTACAACTCCTGCAGCCATCGAAAAAGATGCGAAACGCGCAACATTGGACCTGAGTCACAAACGGGGGGCTCTCCCAACACTGACCATGAGTCACAGCCACCCACTCCCCCAACACTGGCCACAAGTCACAGCCTCCCCTCCCCCCCAACACTGGCCACAAGTCACAGCGGGGTGCCCCCAACACTGGCCACGAGTCACAGCGGGGTGCCCCCCCCACTGGCAACGAGTCACAGAAGCCCCCCGACACTGGCCCCAAGTCACAGCCGCGGCCCCCCCAGCACTGACCACGAATCACAGCCACTGCCACACTCTACCCCCCCAACACTGGCCACAAGTCACAGCCGCCCCCTTTAACACTAGCCACAAGTCACGGCCGCCACAACATTGGCCACGAGTCACAGCCGCCTCCCCCATCCAAACATTGTCCACGAATCACAGCCGGGGGCCACTCCAACAACGGTACAGAGTCACAGCCAGGGGCTCACTGGGCCCCCTACAACACTGATAACATTCAGGGTACACGTCAATATCAGGGTAGTCGGTATCTGAGGTAAATACGTCAAGAATATTCTGGGTACACATCGATATAGGGGCATAGCCAGTATCCGTGGTAAATCCTGTCAGGAATATTCGGGGTACACGTCGATATTGGGGCACAGCCGGTATCCGAGGTAAATCCTGTCAGGAATATTCGGGTACACGTCGATATAGGGGCACAGCTGGTATCCAAGGTAAATCCTGTCAGGAATATTCGGGGTACACGTCGATATAGGGGCACAGCTGGTATCCGAGGTAAATCCTGTCAGGAATATTCGGGGTACACGTCGATATAGGGGCACAGCTGGTATCCGAGGTAAATCCTGTCAGGAATATTCGGGGTACACAATGATATCGGGGCACAGCCGGTAACTGAGGTAAATCCTGTCAGGAATATTCGGGGTACACGATGATATCGGGGCACAGCCGGTATCTGAGGTAAATCCTGTCAGGAATATTCGGGGTACACGATGATATCGGGGCACAGTCAGTAACTGAGGTAAATCCTGTCAGGAATATTCGGGGTACACAATTATATCGGGGCACAGCCGGTAACTGAGGTAAATCCTGTCAGGAATATTGGGGGTACACGATTATATCGGGGCACAGCGGTATCTGAGGTAAATCCTGTCAGGAATATTCGGGTACACGATGATATCGGGGCACAGCCGGTAACTGAGGTAAATCCTGTCAGGAATATTCGGGGTACACGATGATATCGGGGAACAGCCGGTATCTGAGGTAAATCCTGTCAGGAATATTCGGGGTACACGATGATATCGGGGTACACGATGATATCGGGGCACAGTCAGTAACTGAGGTAAATCCTGTCAGGAATATTCGGGGTACACAATTATATCGGGGCACAGCCGGTAACTGAGGTAAATCCTGTCAGGAATATTCGGGGTACACGATTATATCGGGGCACAGCAGGTATCTGAGGTAAATCCTGTCAGGTACGCCCGGTATACTCGGGGTGCAGCCGGATAAATCCCGTCTGGAGATCTCGGTTGTCGGTTTCAGCCGGCGGAGTCAGTCTCCAGCCCCGACTGTGCTCTCGGAGGATCTTGCGCCACGTCGCGGCCACTCACCGTTTGAATTGCTTGTATATCTTGTCATCCCGCACGTTCTCGGGTAAGTTCCCCACCCACAGGTGCCTGGTTTCCCCGACCATGCTGGCTCGGTGTTCCGGCTCATGCAGACGGAGGTGAGGGGAGATGGGCCGTGGAGCCTAACATTACCGGGCAGGGTGCTGGGATCTCTTCGGATTTTCTCGGATCTCTCCGCCGTGTCCCAGTCGTAAAGGTAGCTTCTAGAATCGAGTGGCTCCTGTGTGGAGGTGATGTCACCGGAAGGGGCGGCGCATCATTCAGTCCGAGGCCAGTGAAGACCAGATACTAGCAGGAAGCGCATTGTGCAATGTGCTGAGCCTGCTGGAGAGGAGGGAAGGGAGGAGCTGCTTATTGAGGGACTGTGTGGAGAAGGAGGGATCATGGGCTCTGTGGAGATGGGGTGATGAGGGGTTATGTGGAGAGGGGGATAATGAGAGACTGTGGAAAAGGGGGTTGATGAGGGGCTGTGTGGAGAGGGGGATGATGAGGGGCTGTATGGGAATGAGTGGAGAGGGAATGGTGAGGGACTATGTGGAGAAGGGAGGATGATGAGTGGCTGTGTGGAGATGGTAATGATGAGGAGCTGTGTGGAGATGGGGATGATGAGGGCTGTGTGGAGATGGGATGATGAGGGCTGTGTGGAGATGGGAATGATGAGGGGCTGTGTGGAGACGGGGATGATGAGGGCTGTGTGGAGAAAGGGGGACAGGCTGTGGGGAGACGGGTTTGATGAGGGGCTGTGTGGAGATGGGGTGGTATGATGAGGGGCTGTGTGGAGAAGGGGGAATGATGAGGGGCTGTGTGGAGACAGGGATGATGAGAGGCTGTGTGGAGAAAGGGGATGACAGGCTGTGTGGAGACTGGGGTTTGATGAGGGGCTGTGTGGAGATGGGGATGATGGGTTGTGTGGATAAGGTGGTATGATGAGGGGCTGTGTGGAGATGGGGGGATGATGAGGGGCTGTGTGGACATGGGGGGATGATGAGGGGCTGTGTGGATAAGGTGGTATGATGATGAGGTGCTATGTGGAGAGGGGATGATGATGAGGGACTGTGTGGAGAAGATGGGATGATAAGGGGCTGTGCGGAGAAAGTGAGATGATGAGGGGCTGTGGAGACGGGGTGATGAAGAGGGGCTGTGTGGAGACAGGTGATGACGAGGGGCTGTGTGGAGATGGGGGATGATGAGGGGCTGTGTGAAGACAGATGATGATGGGGGGCTGTATGGAAATGGGGGATAAGGGGCTGTGGAGAAAGTGGGATGATGATGAGGGGTTGTGTAGAGAAGGTGGGATGATGATAAGGGGCTGTGTGGAGAAAGAGATGATGAGGGTGTGTGGAGATGGGGGATGATCAGAGGCTGTATGGAGAAGGTGGAATGATGATGAGGGGCTGTGTGGAGAAGGAGGGGTGATTAGGGGCTGTGTGAAGAGGGATGATGAGGGGCTGTATGGAGAAAATTATGAGGGGCTGTGTGGAAAAGGTGGGAAGATGATGCTCAGTAAGCCAGTGCATATTAAAAAAAATGGTACAGTTTTACTCATGGGTGAGACAGTACCATTTTTTTTAATGTGCACTGGCTTACTGAGCACTTTTTTGATTCGTACTACAGTCATGGCCAAAAGTTTTGAGAATGACACAAATATTAATTTTTACAAAGTCTTCTGCTTCACTTTTTCTAATGGCAATTTGCATATACTCCAGAATGTTATAAAGAGTGATCAGCTTAACAGAAATTACTTGCAAAGTCAATATTTGGCTAGAAAATGAACTTTATCCCCCAAAACACATTTCAACATCATTGCAGCCCTGCCTTAAAAGGACCAGCTAACCTCTTTTCAGTGATTGCTCCATTAACACAGGTGTGGGTGTTGATGAGGACATGGCTGGAGATCAATCTGTCATGATTAAGTAAGAATGACACCACTGGACACTTTAAAAGGAGGCTGGTGCTTGGCATCATTGTTTCTCTTCTGTTAACCATGGTTATCTCTAAAGAAACACGTGCAGTCATCATTGCAATGCACAAAAATGGCCTAACAGGGAAGAGTATCGCAGCTAGAAAGATTGCACCTCAGTCAACAATCTATCGCATCATCAAGAACTTCAAGGAGAGAGGTTCCATTGTTGCCAAAAAGGCTCCAGGGCGCCCAAAAAAGACCAGCAAGCGCCAGGACCGTCTCTTAAAAGTGTTTCAGCTGCGGGATCGGGCTACCAGCAGTGCAGAGCTTGCTCAGGAATGGCAGCAGGCAGGTGTGAGTGCATCTGCATGCACTGTGAGGCGGAGACTCTTGGAGCAAGGCCTGGTCTCAAGGAGGGAAGCAAAGAAGCCACTTCTCTCTGTGAAGGACTAAATTAAGAACGATCAAAACTGAATGTTCCATTTTGTGCTTGTAACTCCATCTTGTCTTTATGAGATAAATTCTGTTACTAGGCAGTAGTTTCTGGCTGGTAAAGAGCCAAATAGTTTTTTCTGATTTTAAGTAGAGTAAAGGTTATGGGCTGTGATAAAACCAGACTGCTCCAGTTTTGACAAGATATGAGACCTTGGGATTTATCACTGTAGGATACTTTGAGAAATGAGTATGTTATTGTTCTGTCCTATGTTACGTAGACATGACCATATATGTAGTTCCCTATTTTCTTGTATTCTTATAGGTTAATTTCCTTGTATTCTTATAGGTCAATTTTCTTGTATTTTCATTGGTTAAATGTTGTAGGTGTGGTTTTATACTATTGGTTGAAGTATGGTGTACAATAATAAATTATATTGTGGTACCGTGTTAGCCAGAAAAATCGATGTGAATACTTCTCCGTCCAATTATGACAAGAGCATTCTTAAAGTGATACCTTTATTGGCTAACCAGAAAATTATATGTTCGCAAGCTTTCAGAGCGCAAAAGCTCCTTCTTCAGGCAAGATTACATTTGGAATAATAAGAAAGACACATTAGATGCTTACTATATAGGAAATTTGTTCAAGACCTGGGAGGTGTGATGCCTTCAAAAGATAAGCAAAGGAAATCGAATTAGCATTTTCTTACAAATGGAGAGTTAAGGGTATGCCACACTAAACAGCGTCGCTAACGAGATCGCTAAAATACGTCACTATTTAGCATCTCGTTCGTGACGCTAACGTGTGTGGCATGTAGCAACGACGTGGCCCTGCTGTGATCTCGCTGATCGTTCACTAGAGTTCTGGACCGTATTTTGATCGTTGGCGTCCCGCTGGTGACGCTATATCGCTGTGTCTGGCACCTTTTGTGAGCGATGTGCGCTGTTTTTTACATCGCAATGACCGTTAAAGTCGTTAATGAGATCGCTAACCGCTTTTGAGTCGTTAACGAGATCACTAAGTGTGGCAGCTACTAGAGACATTAAAACGATCACAAAAACGATCTCATTAGCTTGCGTCGTTATTGAGATCGCTAACGAGATCACTAAGTGTGGCAGTACCTTTAGTGGGAATGTGTTCTTAGCTATCTGGAGTCCTTCTGGTGAAGGTGTGAACTGTGTCTATGTAGTGGACCATAAAACCGGGTGTAAAGGGTATGCCACACTAAACAACATCGCTAACGGGATCGCTAAAAAACGTCACTATTTAGCGATCCCGTTAGCGATGTTGTTGTGTGCGGCAGCTAGCCAGCGACGAGCTTCCTGCTGTGATCTCGCTCGTCGCTGGAATCGTTCCGGACCCTATTTTCGTCGCTGGTGCCCCGCTGGGTAAGTATATATCGCTAAGTGTGGCACCTTTTTTAGCGATTTAGCTGTACTTTTGTACCGCTAAAGTCGTTAAGGAGATCGCTAACCGCGATAGCGTCCTTAACGATATCGCTAAAATAGGTAGCTACTAGCGATATAGAAACAATCCCGCTAGCGATCTCATTAGTATGCGACGCTAACGAGATCGCTAGCGGGATTGTGTAGTGTGGCAGTACCTTTAAGTTGAGTCCTAGTGTCAAAGTATTGAACATCCTAATAAGTTTGAATTCCCATATTAGGATGACAGGGAGAATTCCCTTATTAGGATGACAGGGAGAGAAAAATATGGGAATTCAAACTTATTAGGATGTTCAATAGACATGACCATATATGTAGTTCCCTATTTTCTTGTATTCTTATAGGTTAATTTCCTTGTATTCTTATAGGTCAATTTTCTTGTATTTTCATTGGTTAAATGTTGTAGGTGTGGTTTTATACTATTGGTTGAAGTATAAACTTACTGAATACTATAAAAGATGATGATATAATACATGGGTTAGAAATCTACATTGATTCTCCCAAATAGAGACAAGTCCCTATGAATTAATTTGGAAATCACTAGGTCAACCGTGAAGGGTCACTTAGATCCTACCTCAACAGTTGGCGCCAAACTTGGGGCCCCCATATAGGGATGCCTGTTGTGAATGGGTTTGAGATGAGTTCTGAGCAGAGGCTTCCTCTGGTGGTTACAAGCGGTGCTGGTCTGTCCAGTGAAGATTGTGAGGACTGGGAATCAGGTGTTACTGACTGGTCTTATATAAGGGAGTCACCTTCCCATCAGGGTTGCCGGTGATCAATTGTTCTGGTCTGAATCCTTCATTCCTGTTTCCCTTGTAGCCTGCTGTGTCGTGTCTGCATCTCCTGCTAACAGATAAGACATTTTCTTCTTTTTTGTTTTTGTGCTATATTTTGCATTTTTGTCCTGCACTTCTGTGGGGGCCTTCAGGGTCCCCTCCGGGGGCTTTTGCCCTCTCAGTTTAGTTCAGCCACTGATGTTTGTACTTTTGCTTTTTCCAGTTTTTTCAGTGGCTGCTGTTTTGATTTTGTTACACCAGAGAACTAATTTAGGTGGAAGAGGTCGTGTGATCTCAGGTATTTTTGAAATTAGTGGAGTTGGTGCTTTTCAGGGTTTTCTTGGATTGCAGTAAGTACCCTTCCTATCCTTTTCTATTTAGATAGTTTGGGCCCCAGCGTTTGCTCATACTATTTTCTTTCTGTGTCAGTATTTCATCTTGTCTAACAGCCATTACATGTTTGGGGGCTTTCTATTATCTTTGGGGTTCTGCTCCGGGGCAGATAGCTTTCCTATTTCTATCTTTAGGTGTAGTTAGTTTCTCAGGCTGTGACGAGGCGTCTAGGACCAACGTAGGAACGCTCCACGGCTGCCTCTAGTTGTGGTGGTTAGTCAGGGTACTGCAATCTCATAGATTCCAACTGCTCTGGTGTATTGCCTTTTTTACCTGCACTCCTCAGCTACCGAAACATAACAGTATCACCGGCCTAAAAATTGAAAATTGTATGGTACTCACAGAAGGGAAAAAATATTGTGAAAGAAAAAAGGTTGTCAGAGTTGTCAGAGATATTTTTCTGTTTGTTGCATTTTTTTCCCTCTGTATCTCTGGGTGCTGGGGAGGATCTTTTCTCCCAATGGAGTTTGCACAGTTGTCTGGCCGTGTGGATCAGCTTGCCACTGAGGTTCAGAGTATTGCTGCATATCTTGCTAGGTTGCCTGTTGTGGAACCTAGGATCCCCATGCCAGATTTGTTTTTAGGGGATCGAGCTAAGTTTCAGAATTTCAAAAATAATTGTAAATTGTTTTTTGCCTTAAAATCTAAGTCCTCAGGAAACGCAGCGCAGCAGGTTCAAATTGTCATCTCTCTCCTGCGCGGCGATCCTCAGGATTGGGCTTTTTCCCTGACACCTGGGGATCCTGTTTTGAGTGATGTTGATGCATTTTTTCAGGCTTTGGGGTTATTGTACGATGAGCCTAATGTCACTGATCAAGCTGAAAAAGCCTTGTTGGCATTAAATCAGGGGCCTTATGACGCTGAGTTATACTGTCAGAGATTCCGTAGGTGGGCAGTCCTGACCAAATGGAATGACGACGCTTTGGCAGCCCTTTTCCGGAAGGGTCTGTCAGATAATGTAAAGGATGTTATGGTGGGATTCCCTGTCCCCTCTGGTCTCAATGATTCTATGTCATTAGCGATTCAAATTGACAGACGTTTGCGTGAGCGGAGAAGTATGCGTGGAATGGTGTTGCCTTGTGAACCAGCTTCTGAACCCATGCAGTGTGATAGAGTGGTGTCTGGGGCACAGCGTCATGAGTTTCGAAAGCGCAATGGGTTATGTTTCTACTGTGGTGATGCCTCTCATGCTATTTCAGTCTGCCCTAAGCGGGGAAGACGTTTTGCACGCTCAGTTGTCTTGGGTAGTGTTCAGACTAAGTTTTTATTAACTGTCACTCTGATATGCTCTCTGTCCTCATTTTCTGCTCAGGCTTTCGTTGATTCTGGAGCAGCTATTAACCTGATGGATTATGATTTTGCTAAACGTTGTGGGTTTCCCTTGATACCCCTACAGAAGTCTATTCCCCTACTGGGGATCGATTCTACCCCTTTGGCTGAGAATAAACCCCAGTTTTCTACTCAGGTGATAATGAGGGTTGAACCTGATCACCAGGAGTGCTGCAAATTTTTGGTTCTGTATAATCTGCATGACATTATCGTGCTGGGTTTCCCTTGGTTACAGTCTCATAATCCTGTTTTGGATTGGAAATCTATGTCTGTAACCAGTTGGGGCTGCCAATGTGTTAATACCAACACTCCTGTTTTTTCTGCCTCCCCCCAGGCTCAGGATGTTCCTGACTTTTTGATTGATTTTTCTGATGTGTTTAGCGAAAGTAAATCTGCATCCTTGCCTCCCCATAGGAGCTATGACTGCGCTATTGAATTAGTGCCGGGTAGTAAATTCCCTAAAGGTCGCCTTTTTAACTTGTCTGTACCTGAACATGACGCTATGCGGTCTTATATCAAGGAATCATTGGAGAAGGGTCATATCAGACCATCCTCTTCACCCTTAGGTGCCGGTTTTTTCTTTGTGGCCAAAAAAGATGGTTCATTAAGGCCGTGTATTGATTATCGTCTCTTGAACAATATTACTGTGAAATATCAATACCCATTACCCTTGATTTCTGACCTGTTTTCCAGGGTGAAAAACGCTACTTGGTTTACCAAGCTTGACCTCAGGGGGGCGTATAACCTTATTCGCATTAAGCACGGGGATGAATGGAAGACGGCATTCAATACCCCTGAAGGGCATTTTGAGTACCTAGTGATGCCCTTTGGGCTCACTAATGCTCCTTCCGTCTTCCAGTCCTTCATGAATGACATTTTCAGGGATTTTGTGGACAAATTTTGATTGTTTATTTGGATGATATCTTGATTTTTTCTAATGACTGGGACTCTCATGTGAAACATGTTCGAACTGTATTCCAGATTTTGAGAGAGAATGCTCTGTATGTGAAGGGATCAAAGTGTCTTTTTGGCGTACAGAGGATCTCATTTCTGGGATTCATTTTGTCCCCATCTGTTATTGAAATGGACCCGGTCAAGGTTCAGGCCATCTGTGATTGGGTCCAACCTACTTCATTAAAGGCTCTTCAGAGATTTTTGGGTTTTGCCAATTTTTATCGTAAATTTATTGGTAATTTCTCGGTTATTGTTAAACCATTAACTGATTTGACCAGAAAGGGTTCTGATGTGGTGAATTGGCCTCCTGAGGCAGTCTCTGCATTTCAGGAACTTAAGCAGAGATTCACTTCTGCTCCTGTTCTACGGCAGCCTGATGTTTCTCTGCCATTTCAGGTGGAGGTTGATGCCTCTGAAATTGGGGCAGGTGCCGTTTTGTCCCAAAAAGATCCAGAGACCTCTAAAAGTAACCCTTGTGCCTTTTTCTCTCGAAAATTTTCTCCTACTGAACGTAATTATGACGTGGGTAATCGGGAGTTATTGGCCATGAGTGGGCTTTTGAAGAGTGGAGACATTGGCTGGAGGGAGCCAAACATCAGGTGGTGGTCCTTACGGACCATAAGAATCTGGTCTATCTGGAATCTGCCAAGCGACTCAATCCTAGACAGGCCAGGTGGGCCTTGTTTTTCACACGTTTTAATTTTGTGGTTTCCTTTCTTCCTGGCACTAAGAATGTTAAGGCGGATGCCCTCTCGAGGAGTTTCCTTGCGGACTCTCCTGAGTTATCTGATCCTTCTGTTATTTTGAAAGAGGGTGTAGTTCTTTCCGCCATCTCGCCCAATTTGAGACTTGCTCTGGAGGGGTGTCAGGAGGATAGGCCCGAGCGCTGCCCTGTTGGAAAATTGTTTGTCCCGGACCAGTGGAAAAAGAGTGTGATGTCTGAGATTCATTGTTCCGCATTGGCTGGGCATCCCGGAATTTTTGGTACCAGAGACTTGGTTAGTCGGTCCTTTTGGTGGCCTACCTTGTCTCGTGATGTCAGGGAATTTGTGCAGTCCTGCGGGACTTGCTCTCGCTCCAAGCCTTGCTCTCGCTCTAGTGGTTTGTTGATGCCATTGCCTGTGCCCAAGAGACCATGGACCCATATCTCTATGGATTTCATTTCCGACCTTCCTGTTTCTCAGAGAATGACCACCATCTGGGTAATTTGTGATAGGTTTTCCAAAATGATACATCTTGTGCCATTACCTAAGTTGCCTTCCTCCTCTGAATTGGTGCCGTTGTTCCTTCAGCACGTGGTTCGTTTACACGGCATTCCTGAGAACATTGTGTCTGACAGAGGAGTCCAGTTTGTTTCCAGATTTTGGAGGACTTTTTGTTCTAAACTGGGTGTTCAATTGTCTTTCTCCTCGGCATTTCATCCTCAGACCAATGGTCAAACTGAGAGAACAAACCAGACATTGGAGACTTATCTAAGATGCTTTGTGTCTGCTGATCAGGATGACTGGGTCTCTTTTTTGCCTTTGGCTGAGTTTGCTCTTAATAATAGGGCTAGCTCTGCCACTTTGATGTCTCCGTTTTTCTGTAATTCTGGGTTTCACCCTCGATTTTCTTCAGGACAGACGGAGGCTTCTGTCTGTCCAGGTGTTGACTCTGTTGTGGAGCGTATGCAACAGATTTGGGACCAGGTAGTGGAGAGGTTGTCCCTCTCTCAGGAGAAGGGCCCAGCGGTTTGCTAACCGGCATAGGACTGATGGTCCTCGGTTTAAAGTGGGGGACTTGGTCTGGTTGTCCTCAAAGAATATTCCTATGAGAGTAGCATCTCCTAAATTTAAGCCTAGGTTCATTGGACCTTATAAGATCATGGAGATTATTAATCCTGTTTCTTTTCGTTTGCTTCTTCCAGGGACATTTAAGATCCATAACGTGTTCCACAAGTCCTTGTTGAAGAGGTTTGTTGAGCCAGTGGTTCCTGCTGCTGTGCCTCCTGACCCTGTTTTGGTTGAGGGCAATCTGGAGTATGTGGTTGAGAAAATATTAGATTCTCGTTTTTCTAGACGGAAACTCCAGTATTTGGTTAAATGGAGAGGTTATGGTCAGGAAGACAATTCTTGGGTGTTTGCTTCGGACATCCATGCTAGGAGACTCATCCGTGCGTATCATAGAACTCATCCTGACCGACCTGGTTGCTCAAATGAGGGTTCGGTGACCCCTCCTCAAGGGGGGGGTACTGTTGTGAATGGGTTTGAGATGAGTTCTAAGCAGAGGCTTCCTCTGGTGGTTACAAGCGGTGCTGGTCTGTCCAGTGAAGATTGTGAGGACTGGGAATCAGGTGTTACTGACTGGTCTTATATAAGGGAGTCACCTTCCCATCAGGGTTGCCGGTGATCAATTGTTCTGGTCTGAATCCTTCATTCCTGTTTCCCTTGTAGCCTGCTGTGTCGTGTCTGCATCTCCTGCTAACATAAGACATTTTCTTCTTTTTTGTTTTTGTGCTATATTTTTGCATTTTGTCCTGCACTTCTGTGGGGGCCTTCAGGGTCCCCTCCGGGGGCTTTTGCCCTCTCAGTTTAGTTCAGCCACTGTTGTTTGTACTTTTGCTTTTTCCAGTTTTTTCAGTGGCTGCTGTTTTGATTTTGTTACACCAGAGAACTATTTAGGTGGAAGAGGTCGTGTGATCTCAGGTATTTTTGAAATTAGTGGAGTTGGTGCTTTTCAGGGTTTTCTGGGATTGCAGTAAGTACCCTTCCTATCCTTTTCTATTTAGATAGTTTGGGCCCCAGCGTTTGCTCATACTATTTTCTTTCTGTGTCAGTATTTCATCTTGTCTAACAGCCATTACATGTTTGGGGCTTTCTATTATCTTTGGGGTTCTGCTCCGGGGCAGATAGCTTTCCTATTTCTATCTTTAGGTGTAGTTAGTTTCTCAGGCTGTGACGAGGCGTCTAGGACCAACGTAGGAACGCTCCACGGCTGCCTCTAGTTGTGGTGGTTAGTCAGGGTACTGCAATCTCATAGATTCCAACTGCTCTGGTGTATTGCCTTTTTTACCTGCACTCCTCAGCTACCGAAACATAACAGACGCCTCTGCCCCCGGAGGACAACAAGACAAAGGACCCTCGGACCGGACACAGACACTGGAAAATTGGGACTGATCACCCCCCACAACCACGATAAGTTGGCAGTTATACTGTTCAGACTGACCGTTTGGTGTGGTTTTCCTGTGTTTGTTGCTGGAAAGAGGATCTGAGGTTTGTCCCCGATGGTGGGGTGATTCTCGGGTGGAATCATATAGAGGTGTAGTTCCGTTGAGGGCCTAGTGTTCGAACCGTACTTAATAAGGGACGGACACCCCGGATTGACCAGTGTGATGATACTGGAAGCTCCATGTCTTGTGCTGTGCAGAACTACAGTCCTCATCTTTTTTTTTTACTGCTGACAGCCCACAGAGCAAAGTCCCCCCCTCCCTCTCTCACGCTTCTCATCAACCCCATGTGTAACCTGAGCTACCAGTGCTGGAGTTTCCCGCCTCACCGCAGGGGTCCCCATTGTCTGCACATGTGCTTTTGCTCCCCTAGCAGCCATTATGAGGATTCATTCTTTTGGCTTATAACACGGTGGGAAGTTGCGTCAGAAACACGAAAGTCACTGTTTTGAGACATGCGCCGACAGGCATCGTTCCCGTGGTACTGGTGAACCCGTAACTCCAACAGAACCCGAGAAATGGAATTCTCGGACGCCCCATGAACTATCGCATCCAAGTTTGGGCTCATTTGAACCGTCATTTTAAAGTAAGCTCATTGATAGGTCTGCCACTCTTCTGCGAGGTTCTCAGGATGAAATATGCTCCTGATAATCTTCCAGAGCTTAAACCATGACTTTTAGCCTGGGGAGGTGGCCAGAAAAACCATCCCCTTTTGTGAGGTCAGCAGCCCACAGGTATAAGTCTTGTGGTGAGCCCCCCCTTGTTCATTCCTTGCTGTGACGTCTTGACTAAGAGATCTGCAAATGAACTATGACGTGTGGCTCCTCCCCCAGCCTGGCTTGCCTGTAAATGATATAACTACCATGTGAGTGATTTTCATCTTTAATCCTATTTTATTTCTGACTGCCTTGTACATAACTATATTGCCTCAGCTTGTTACATCTTTTTATATTGTATAAGCACTGCCTGTTTTTTAAGGAATAAACCTAAAAAATTATTAGTTTGATTCTCCTGCTCTATAAACGAATTTGCACGTGCCTGAAGTACTACGCTACTGTTTTGGGGTTGCTACGGACCCTCTTGATAAATTGTTCCTTAAGTAAATCGTAGCTGGTGGCAGCTTAAAAGAAGGGGTGTAAAGTGTTGGCCTATGGGGTGGCGTTGGCAGTGACGGAGCGGGTCTTATAAGAGTATTGCCTGGCTGCGGCCCGGAGTAATTATAATTCCCTCACTGCAGCGTGCCCAATAGCCAGCACACATCCAAGTGACCCGTCTGGCGACTAATTATCCTAGGTGCAGTTCCCTGACTGACCTGAGGGTAAGGGGGGCGCCAGAGAGCTGCAAGTTCTCTAAGGGGACCTGGGATAATTATAAATCCCTGCAGTTTACTGGGTCGGACGGCAGCAGCCGTCGTGTGTGTGCTCGTTTCCTCACATGTGGTGGCAGCGGTGGGATCACAAGTCGTGATACCCCGGGCTACCGTGTGGCGGACCGTGTGCACGTTTCATCACATGTGGTGGCAGCGGTGGGATTATAGAGCATTAGTGATCTGGTTTGAGCAATCATTCCATTCACTAAATAAAACTTGCACGGTTCTTCAGGGACCCTGCAACTAAAGTTTTGGAGAACAGACTCAGTGTTTATTAGTCCTGAGACAATTGTGTGTACTTGCGGTTACCCCTCCCTTCTCTTTGTTTTTCTATCCTATCTTTTATTTGGCAAACATGGCTACAAGAGGAGCAAGTTGGTACGAAAAGCAGAACAGGGACACTCTTGTGGAAATCTACGTGTACCACGGCCTTGACCACCAGAACCAAACCAAAGCCCGACTGGTCCAGGCCCTGAAGGAACTGGACGAGCATTGGAGCGTGGCGGGCGCAGGAGCCGGCCCAAGCCAAGGTGGTGCTGCAGCAGAGGCCCAAACCCTGCATGCTTACACCCAGGGCGGGTTGGACCCTTACCTGCAGGCGGCCCTGGAGGGACTCCCCGCCGGCGACCGGGATGAGTGCCTGAAGCTGATCCAGCAATACCAGCAGGAGGCCCGAGCCGAGCGCCAAGCCCAGCGAGAGGCCGAGCGGGAGGCTGAGAGAGCCGAGCGGGAAGCTCAGAGAGCCCATGAACTGGAGCTGCTCAGACAAGGGGCAATACCCTCCACAGCCCAGAGCGGTACACCCAGCAGCTCTCAGAGTCCGAAGCCCCGGCCGGAGCACTTTCCCGTGCTGGAAAAGGACGGAGACTTGGACACTTTTCTGCGGGCCTTTGAGAAAGTCTGCAGACAGTACCGGCTGCCTGACAACCAATGGGCCAGATACTTGACCCCCGGGCTAAAGGGCAAAGCTCTGGAGGCGTTTGCTTCCCTCACGTCAGATCAAGATGATGACTATGAGGCCATCAAGCAGGCCCTGATCGCCAAGTACCAGCTAACCCCTGAGGTATACCGAAAGAAGTTCCGGAACCTCCAACGTGGCCCACACGACAGTTATAGCGATGTGGTGCAAGGACTCAGGAACCACTTTGACCAGTGGATCCATGGACTGTCAGTTGACACATTTGAGGAACTGAAGACCTGATGATCAAAGACCAGTTCCTGCATCTGTGCCCAGCTGAGGTCCGACAGTTCATCCTGGACCGAGAACCAGAGGACGCGGTCCTAACAGCACGGATCGCCGACAGCTATGAGGCCAACCGGAAACCCGAGGTGCGGAAGCCGTCGCCGCCCGCTGGGGAGGGGGTAAGCCTGCAACCAACCCCAGTGCCCCTGCCAGCCGTCCCTCTGGAGGCACTATCCCCTTTGCCAGCGCCAGGCCTACATCCGACCCCCGCCAGTGTTACTTCTGTAAACGGACAGGACACATCAGCGCCACCTGTCCGGAGAGGCAGAAGAACCCCCCAGCCAAGGTCTCCGGGCCCAACGCCTCTGTTCTTTTGGTGGGTGGTGTGGTGGGGAGGGTTGATGACAACATGCAGCCCGTCCGCGTGGGGGCCCGTCTTGCTACAGGCCTCAAGGACACCGGGGCTGAACGAACCCTCATCCGACCCGAACTGGCGGCCCCTGAAGAGTTGATTCCGGGGAAAACCCTAACTGTCACCGGGATTGGGGGCGTCCACTACCCCTTGCCGATAGCCCGAGTTTTCATTGACTGGGGTGCCGGGAGTGGGGTGAAGGAAGTGGGGGTGTCCGAAAACCTGCCCACTGATGTTTTACTGGGGACTGATCTGGGGAGGATGGTCGCGTACTATGTCCCTGACACCCCTCCCCAATCTGATAATAAGGTTAACGTTAACCATGATGTTGATGATGATGGGAAACTGATTGTGTTACCTGCCAATGCTTTGCGAAGTGATTATGCAACTTATAACCTTTCTTTCCCTAGGAATGATGCTGATAGTGATGTATCTGTGCCATCTGAACCTGTTAACCCTTTCTCTGAAGTGGTAGATGTGTCCACAGGTACAGGAGCGTTCAGCCACGTCGCTCTGCGGAGTGAGACGGCTGAGGAACTCCTAGCAGGAGCAAGCGACAGTGCTCAAGGAAATGGGGAGGTGCATGGGAACCGTGAGGAAGGTGACGCCATGACACTGACCAGTGCCACCGAGGAAGGTAACTGGCCCATAAGTAGCACTGCTCCTGAAGTGTTGGGGGTGGATGGGGAGGTAGAGCCCATAGCAGCGCAGGCTGATGGGTCTATAGAAATCCCCGGGGACTGCATATGTAGCTGCTGTCACCCGCAGTCAGAGTGCCCGGATCGCAGGTAGCGCTGTTGTGAATGGGTTTGAGATGAGTTCTGAGCAGAGACTCCCTCTGGTGGTTACAAGCGGTACTGGTCTGTTCAGTGAAGATTGTGAGGACTGGGAATCAGGTGTTACTGACTGGTCTTATATAAGGGAGTCACCTTCCCATCAGGGTTGCCGGTGATCAATTGTTCTGGTCTGAATCCTTCATTCCTGTTTCCCTTGTAGCCTGCTGTGTCGTGTCTGCATCTCCTGCTAACAGATAAGACATTTTCTTCTTTTTGTTTTTGTACTATATTTTTGCATCTTGTCCTGCACTTCTTTGGGGGCCCTCTGGGTCCCCTTCGGGGGCTTTTGCCCTCTCAGTTTCGTTCAGCCACTGATGTTTGTACTTTTGCTTTTTCCAGTTTTTTCAGTGGCTGCTGTTTTGATTTTGTTACACCAGAGAACTAATTTAGGTGGTAGAGGTCGTGTGATCTCAGGTGATTTTGAAATTAGTAGAGTTGGTGCTTTTCAGGGTTTTCTGGGATTGCAGTAAGTACCCTTCCTATCCTTTTCTATTTAGTTAGTTTGGGCCCCAGCGTTTGCTCATACTATTTTCTTTCTGTGTCAGTATTTCTTCTTGTCTAACCGCCATTACTTGTTTGGGGGCTTTCTATTATCTTTGGGGTTCTGCTCCGGGGCAGATAGCTTTCCTATTTCTATCTTTAGGTGTAGTTAGTTTCTCAGGCTGTGACGAGGCGTCTAGGACCAACGTAGGAACGCTCCACGGCTGCCTCTAGTTGTGGTGGTTAGTCAGGGTACTGCAATCTCATAGATTCCAACTGCTCTGGTGTATTGCCTTTTTTACCTGCACTCCTCAGCTACCGAAACATAACAGTATCACCGGCCTAAAAATTGAAAATTGTATGGTACTCACAGAAGGGAAAAAATATTGTGAAAGAAAAAAGGTTGTCAGAGTTGTCAGAGATATTTTTCTATTTGTTGCATTTTTTTTTCCCTCTGTATCTCTGGGTGCTGGGGAGGATCTTTTCTCTCAATGGAGTTTGCACGGTTGTCTGGCCATGTGGATCAGCTTGCCACTGAGGTTCAGAGTATTGCTGCATATCTTACTAGGTTGCCTGTTGTGGAACATAGGATCCCCATGCCAGATTTGTTTTTGGGGGATCGAGCTAAGTTTCAGAATTTCAAAAATAATTGTAAATTGTTTTTTGCCTTAAAATCTAAGTCCTCAGGGAACGCAGCGCAACAGGTTCAAATTATCATCTCTCTCCTGCGCGGCGATCCTCAGGATTGGGCTTTTTCCCTGACACCTGGGGATCCTGTTTTGAGTGATGTTGATGCATTTTTTCAGGCTTTGGGGTTATTGTACGATGAGCCTAATGTCACTGATCAAGCTGAAAAAGCCTTGTTGGCATTAAATCAGGGGCCTTATGACGCTGAGTTATACTGTCAGAGATTCCGTAGGTGGGCAGTCCTGACCAAATGGAATGACGACGCTTTGGCAGCCCTTTTCCGGAAGGGTCTGTCAGATAATGTAAAGGATGTTATGGTGGGATTCCCTGTCCCCTCTGGTCTCAATGATTCTATGTCATTAGCGATTCAAATTGACAGACGTTTGCGTGAGCTGAGAAGTATGCGTGGAATGGTGTTGCCTTGTGAACCAGCTTCTGAACCCATGCAGTGTGATAGAGTGGTGTCTGGGGCACAGCGTCATGAGTTTCGAAAGCGCAATGGGTTATGTTTCTACTGTGGTGATGCCTCTCATGCTATTTCAGTCTGCCCTAAGCGGGGAAGACGTTTTGCACGCTAAGTTGTCTTGGGTAGTGTTCAGACTAAGTTTTTATTAACTGTCACTCTGATATGCTCTCTGTCCTCATTTTCTGCTCAGGCTTTCGTTGATTCTGGAGCAGCTATTAACCTGATGGATTATGATTTTGCTAAACGTTGTGGGTTTCCCTTGATACCCCTGTCAAGGTAAAATATAATTTTCTACTATACTTTTATATTCATAGTGTGTATATGTATTTTATAAACACGAAGTTTTCCTTAAAAGAATAATAAGATAATGTTAGTATCTGCTGGTGTTTGTCTCCATCTTGTGTCCTATCACTGTATTACACTAAATTGAACTGGATCCACTAAAATGTCCCCCACCTTTGGAGAATTGAGGAAACACATGATACACGAGAACAATAGAATCTTTCTTCAAGAAACGAAACTGAGGATGACAACACGATCAAGGAGGACTTAGAAGAAGATCTAAGGACCAATTAGGATGACCAGATGCTGAATATATACATATATGGACATCATTCAGCATATCTCTTTCTCCTCAATCCCGCCTTTACTCCACCCCAATATTCTGTGTATGTAATCTTATGTACGTGAATAAAAAGTTCAGTGCTTACTGGAGATGGCCGCCTAATAGCACCATTTTCTTTAGGGCACGTTCTGAAGTCTGAACCAGCGTATTGCCTGATTCATTCTCGGTCGACCCGTGCTCTTAGTCTAATTTGGAGTGACTGGAGGATGAGTGGTTTGTCGTTACGACCCCGACGATTGGCGCCTAACACGTGGGGCCGTGGATTGCCGCCCGTCCGGACCCGTCTTGAGGACTTTGCGGTGGTGCCCGCGGTGACTGAATGCGAGGACTGCAGCCTCCGTTGAACACGGTAAGTTGGGATCATATATTTTATATGCGTCCCACTTGCCTGTGTGTCAGTCATTGTGGGTTTAAGCTGTATTGTCTTTTTGGGTCTGGGTGGGTGACCGGTTGAGTGGTGAGACCAAGGGCAATCCCACGCCACGAACCAGCAAGTCTGACCGAGTGACGTTGCATTCCTGCACGTTCTCGTGAAATTACCACGTTCCTCCTCCTCCAGTCACTGTACTTTTATGCAGATAGTTGCCTCCCGTGATTATTTGGTAGTGTCTAAATTTCTAGCATCTTGTAGAGAATTGTGGTAGGGGCGCGCATAACCAAATTTCCTTAGGAGACGAATAGAGGAGGGCTCTTCGTCTGAGAAAGTGACAAATAGAGGAGGACTCTTTGTCTAACCCGGGAAGTCTCATTAGGAGAAGCCCAGGTGTCAGCATATGGAGGGGGACTCTGTGCTGTGTAGAGTGTCACGGTGTTCTGCGCTGTAAAGTCACCATCCACAGTTAGGGAAGGGACAAATAGAGGAGGACTCTTTGTCTTGTCACAGTATTGAGGGGGACTCTGCAGTGACGGGTGGTGACCTGCGAGTGACGCCGGTGGTCTGAGTCGCGACAGATCATTACACTCTGTTAATATTATGATGCGCATGTTTAAATCAAACAAAACCCACAAGTTAGAGGGTGGTGCTTTGGGAGTGGTTGAATTGATGGAATCACGTGGAGGCAAGAAGGCTGTTAAGAATGAACTTGCCGAGTACAGGCAGGCTTCAGCCTTCAGTGTGGAAAGACTTTGTCGCACAGAATGAGGGAAAGTTGAGAGATCAGGGGCTCTTGTATCAAGCCCGAGCACATTTGAGAGTAGTAAATGATTTGAAAGTTGAGGGTTGGAAAGAGGTAGATGGAATAAGGAGGTTCGGAAAGTGCTGAGCCTTTGTTCGGATATGTAAAATGCTCTGCATATGATCTTGTTGATGTAACTAAAATGGCCGCTCCAAGCCCTCGGCCACCGCCCTATAATGGTGCCGATCTTAGAACAAAGGGAGGTTGGACCTGTCATGTGTGTGGTGAACAGAATCCGCCCTGGGCGGAGACCTGCCATGTTTGTGGGGCGGGTCGCTCCTGGTGTAATGCCCAGCCCATCGCCCTCCCACACCCAGCGGCCATTTTGGTAAACCCAGTGGCCATCTTAATACACCTGGAAATGACCAACACCCCATCTCCTCCGGCGGCCATCTTGGGACACCCAAGCACACCCAGTCAGGCCTATATCCCTTGCTGATACCAACCAGGGCCTACTACCAGCCCCCGCCCGCACCTGTGCAGGCCACAGCTCCCAATATGGCACCAGATGCAACACCATTGTTCCCTTTCACACACCCCAACCCGGCCATTGCTGCAATGCATGAATCTTCAGTTTTTCAAACAATGATCAGGAGCCGCCGCCATGATATTATGGGATCTAATGAAGGAAGGAGGATCAGGAGAGAGAAGAGGGGTGGGCCCCTTAACAGCCACCACTATCCCCAGCAGCACCAGTATCTTTTCTTCCTCCTCCATTCCCCACCATCATTGTCAACCCCTGGTCCTAGGGCCTATTCCACCCCTACTTCAGAGATAAGGCACCTTCCTCTCCTTCATAAATCCTCAGAGAGGACAGTCGCTCTGTAAGATTCACGGAAACCCGGTCAGGCCCCCAGCTCCCTGTGTACTTGAAAACTGGTATCCCAGCCATTCACAGCATTACACAGACCGCAACGGAAATCCAGTGACATTGTCCATAGGGTACGGTGATATCCTGACACATCGGGTTGGTGCTATAGTTAGTCCTGCCAACTCCAACTGCTCCAAGAAAGGGGGTCTGGCTCTATTAATAGCCCAAGCTGGTGGTCCCATCGTCACTGCAGAATGTATGGCTCATATACACACTCATGACCCTTTGCCACCTGGACAGACTCTGACAACCCATGCAGGGGACCTTCCCGCTGATATCATCATCCATGCAGTAGGTCCAGTCCATGATCCTCTAAATTCAAATGAGTCACGGGCCACCCTTCGGGCCACCATACATTCAATACTCCATCATGCTGGTATGTTAAAAACAGAAGACATTAGGCACCAGGAATTATTTGAAACCAATGATAAAATAGCAAATTTGTGATTGCCTTGTCTAAAGAGTTAACTAACACCCACTCTATAGTGTCTGCTTCTCTCCCAGAATTTACAGGTGACACGGTGCATGATTTCTCGCCTGATGACCTTATATATATAAAAATTTATGGGAAGAGACTGTCTCCAGCCCAGATTTGAGGGTCCCTACTCTGTGATCCTGTCCACCCCTACTGCCCGAAGCTCGAGGGCAAGAGCACCTGGATTCACGCCTCCCATTGCAAGAAGGACAAGATTAATCAGCAGTTATGAAGTTTCTGATATACATATCCTTTTGAGCTATATCCTGATCTCCAGTAGTGTCAGTATGCCCACCTTCTGGGTTAATACTACAACCCCTGTGGTTGTCTTTAAGTTCGATTTCTATCAAATATTCAACTGCAATAGGAATGATTTCAAGGGATCAATATTAAACTTAAGGGAAAAGGGATATTTTATCTCTATGTCACCCGCCCAGGGAATGAAAACTGTTATGATTGGTTAGATGTGGGATAGAAAACAGAAAAAGGGAAAAATTGGCAAATGAAGCTAGATACAATAGATTGATAAATGAGATATACAAGTATTATATTTGTAGGAACGGATCTAAGAATGCAGGAGTCAGTGACAGCAAGCAAAGGTATAAGGGAGGGAGGAAGTGCTGGTAGCAGCGAGATGGTATTTTGCTGTACACCAAGGTCATTCTACAGATAAGGAAGCTGAAGGCTGAGGGAGAGAGGACACTGACAAACTGCGCAGCGACCCGACTTACCCCTCCCATCAGGCATTCAGCATAGAGACGCAGAGCCAGAGTGCAGTAGTTTTCAGATTTTGTTGAATAGGTTTTTGGAATAGACACAGTACGTAAGAATCGAAGGGCTAGGCATGTGAATAGAAGGTCAGTGTATGTGAGAAGAAAGATAGACAGGCAGAGAAAGGAAGTGACAGAAAGCTGAAAGTGGGTAGACCGGATTGGAGATCAGTTGAAGCGGAGGATCTGGCCAGAATGGCACAGGGGGCACGGCATGATTTGGCGCAGGCAAAAAGAGGAGCAAGGATACACGCTGTAGGTACTCGTCCTGCAAATAACAGGGAGAGAGACGTGTGCCAGGAGATGGACAGAATTGTGCTACGGGTGTAAGAAACCAGGACATTTCAGGAGGGATTGCAGAACTAATCCATATCCAGCCTGTCCAACTAATCCATATCCAAATGACCCGCCTGCAGGAGGCCCCCAAGACCAATTAGCGCCGCACCCATAGGATAAGGTGGCTTGCGCATGAGCCCCCTTGTCTCCTTACCCCCCATTCCTAATTGCACAGTACAGGTGAACCTACTAGGGGGACATGAGGTTGAATTCCAGGTGGACACGGGGGCAGAAAATTCAGTAATTACAGACAACTATCCTGCTCCCCGTCACTAAAAAGATTCCCCTGCAAATTCAAGGAACCACTGTACACACACAGTTAATGGTATCACCACGGGGTCAATGTAATCTTTCAGGAAAGTGATGTGTTGTTACAATTACAAGCACGTATTGAGTATTATCCGGTTGGAACTGTCACTATGACACCAGAACTGAAGCAGAGCACTCTTTGTAAAATCATGTCGCGAGACGTTGCTAGTACAGAGGAAAGAGAAGATTTTCAGGAAATATATTCCAATGTTATTCCTGGACCCCACCGTCATGATGTACTCTTTAGGATAAGGACAGGGGATTTTACGAAACAACATGTTGGGGTCATAGTAAATGCTGCAAATAATCAACTCCACTATGCTGGTGGACTGGCCGCAACAATTTCACAGAAAGGCGGACCCATGATACAGGACGAATCTAATTCGTATATACAAACGTGTGGTCAGGTAGAAATAGGACAGGTCCCAGCAACCAGAGCAGGACAGTTGCCGTGTCAATATGCAATATATGCAATGAAATCACGATATACTTCTACTAATATGCCTAGGTCCCAACAATTACTTACTGAAGCTGTCCAGAATGTAATCCTGTATGTTTTCCCTGTCCACTCCGAACAATGTATTAAAAGTAAAAAAAAAAAAAAAAAAGTTAGAAGAATTCAGCTTGTTCTGTATCAGACAAAAAAAAAAAGAAGCCAGCCAGGAGTAGTTCTAGCCCACATTTTGCAAGCAGGCAGCTGCAGGTCCAAGGACAGTTCTTATCAGTGCCCACATAGCAAACTCCAGCCCCCC
>JARQOD010000003.1:409945073-410133711 GCA_033576555.1 Oophaga sylvatica
TTTTCTTACAATTTGCGATCTATTAGTATACCCAAGTCTTTTTCACACGTGCTGTTGCTTAGTTCTTCTATTCCTCCCATTCTGTAGATGTAATTTTTGTTTTTCTTGCCCAGATGTAGAATCTTGCATTTCTCCTTGTTAAATACCGTACTATTAGTCGCTGCACATTGTTCAAGCTTATCCTTATCTTAACCCCTTAATGTCCACTGACGTGCAGAGTCCGTCATGGCCAGGTGTCAGTTTTGGCACCTTGACGGACTCTGCAAGTCATGGCTTTGATCTACCACTGTGTGTAAACAAACAGTGGTAGTTCAGTGCCGAAGGTCACGGGAAAGAGGTGAAGGGACCCATGACATCGGTCCCTGCACCCAGATCGCTGTGATTGGTCAGTCAATCTGACTGACCAAACACAGCATGATCGCACAGGAGATGCAGCACTTCCTACCCGATCAGAGGAGAAGCTGGCAGTGTAAGCTGCTGACCTGCTGCTGTGAGAGCCTGGGGGGGAGGTGCTGGAACAGCCAGGAAGGAGCTGAGCACTGCCCCCCGACTGATTAACCCTGCTGATGCCGTGATCATGAGCGATCACTTCATTTGGAGGTCAGTGAAGAGATGCAGGGACAAATGACAGCTTCTCTGCATCTCTGACTGCTGTAATTATATACTAAATGTAACTATCTAATCACAGCAGTGTGTCAAATGCTGCAAACAGTAGCTCATCTACATCTTATCACTGTGTCTGTGACATTGTTAGAGATAAGAGCTGTGCTGTTGTGAAACTTGTGTGGAATCCAAATTTTGTTGGAAAAATGAGAAATCGCTGGTCAACTTTTAACACTTATAACTTCCTAACAAATAAAAATTTTGTTTCCAAAATTGTGCTGATGTAAAGTAGACATGTGGGAAATGTTATTTATTAACTATTTTTTGTGACATATCTCTGTGATTTAAGGGCATAAAAATTAAAAATTTGAAAATTGCAAAATTTTCAAAATTTTCGCCATATTTCCATTTTTTTCATAAATAACTGCAAGTTATATCGAAGAAATTTTACCACTACCATGAAGTACAATATATCACGAGAAAACATTCTCAGAATCGCCAAGATCCGTTGAAGCGTTCCAGAGTTATAAGCACATAAAGTGACACTGGTCAGAATTGTAAAAATAGGCTTGGTCCTTAACCTACAAAATGGCTTGGTCGTTAAGGGGTTAATCCTTTCTTCTGTGTGGCTATGTATACACAGGCATATGCACTGCTCAAAAAAGAAAGGGAACACTAAAATAACACATCCTAGAAATCACTGAATGAAATATTCCAGTTGCAATCTTCATTAATTACATAGTGGAATGCATTGAAAACAATAAAACATAAAAATTATCAATGTAAGGCTGGTTTCACATTGGCATTTTTAGCGCAGCGCATCGTGCTCATCCGATCGCATGCGCCCCTATCTTTAACGGGGGCACATGGTTTAGCGTTGGCATGCGATCATCAGCGTTTTCGTGCGCTTGCGTTATTTTGTCGTGAACGACTTGGCGTGCACAACGCAACATGTTGCATTTTTTGGTCCACCCAAACTCGTTAAAAAGGCGCATGCGCTCGCATCGCGCATGGAAAGTGCCCAAACAACACATTATAGTCTATGTGATCGCTGATGTGCGCTGGGTCAGGCGCAGGTCAGCGTTCTACAATGCATGCGTTGTCAGAGATAACACATGTCTAGACACTGGTTTAAACCACCCACTAAACAAAGAAACATTGTATGGGGGTAGTGCATATAAAATAAGGTGTTGGCACTTCAGTCCATTACTCTACAGCCAGATACAGAGCAAGACAGCAGCTATTCCAGCTTTTTTCTTGGACAACTTTTAAACTTGGATAATGTGAGTATAAAACCTAATGTTTTTCATTTTTTCTCAATTTATTATGTACTGTACTTTTTTTTTTTTATTGCAGCATGTCTTCTGGAGAGGAGTACCAGCCGGCCCCTGGTGAACTGGCCCAGGCAGAGGGTGAAGTGAGTACCTTCTTTCCATACTGATTGGTAAGTATTTGCTGTTGCATGGACACATGTAGCAAATGTTTTTTTCTTTTTCAGTCCACATCGTCCACGGCAGCGGAGGAAGAACGGGAGCAGCCAGTCAGTGCAGGCGGGGAGGCGGCCTGTAAGTATAGAGTGACAGATTGTACTCTCTTTTTTGCCCCTGACTTTTTTCTTGCCTGCTTTTTCTATTCAATCTTGCTTCTATTCTCAATCTTTCTTCTCTTATGTCTTGTTTTCCATCTTTTTCATCTACAAATGTTTACAAGATTAATGTTTTGCTTTCTTTTCTAGGCTTCACAATGGGATGAGAAACTCGCCTTGGACAATGACGCCCTGATCCAGTTGGTCCAGGAGCGAGTCCCGTTGTGGGACAGCCGTCATCCAATGCACTGTGACAACGTGGTGATCCGGCGGCCCTGGAATGAGGTGGCCGCAGCGCTGATGGATGGCAGGGACAACGCCTCTCCCCGGGTCTGCAAGGAATTTCGTAAGTATTTCAATGCTGTGTGATGCGGCAGTGACCTTGGCCGGGATCACACAACTGTGTGTGATGCTAGTAACTCCTGTGAGTTTCTAGCATCCGCACAGTTGTGTGATCCCGGCCTACAGTGCATTATCTAAATTTTATTTTTATTTTCCACAGTGAACAAGGTCAGAACCCGTTGGTGCTCAATGAAGGACCGCTTCACCAGGGACCTGAGGCTGGAGAACCGGGTTGCCAGTGGTGCTACGGCAAAGACCACAAGAAAGTATCGCCACCATCGGGCTTTGGCTTTCTTAAGAACGTCCTTGCCACCAGAGTGTAAGTGTTTTGTTGTTGTTGTATTGTGTTTACTCTGTGTTTTTCTATTCCACAGGAGTTGGCGTTTGTAAATGCATGATATTCTTTTTTTTTTTTTTTGTCACAGCACCTGGAGCAGCACCCTGCAACCTGGTCCTGAAGCGGTCCTTCAGAGAGCTGCCTCGGACCCGTCCCAGCCATCCACCAGCCAAGAAGCACCTTGCGGGGCCGTCAACACAGACAGCTTGAGATCAGGAAGCTGGTCCATCAGGTCTTCCCCTGTCACAGGTCTCTGCCACAGGTTTCGCGGGCACTTCACGCCAGCGGCAGAAGGCCTCTGACAGGAATCTCATGCCCGAGTTCATACATTTGAGCACGGTTTTCCAAGATAGCCACAAGGCGTTGGGCGACAGAGTGGATAGCGGTTTTGCACTAGTGAACCAACGCATCCATTCTGTCGAGCGACGCCTTGACTATCTTGAAGCCGAGCTCAAAAGACCAGCGCACCATTTTTTCTAACAAATTGAACGGGGCATGGCGGAACACCTTAGTCCTGGTCTCCAGCTGACTGTGATGCATGCCTGCAACAATGCTTACACGCAGGCTATGCAGCAGAGTCGGTACGTGCAGCAGCCAGTGGTGCCTTTCCCACCCGTGCCACCACTGACTCGCTTCACCGCACTACCGACCTCTGCTGCATACCTGCACGGCCACCAGCATTCCAAGCCATGCTGGACCACTCTTCACCACACACAGTCACAGTGCAGCAGGACACTCCCCTGCCATCACCATGCCAAGCGCTGCTCCTGTGTGGACTTCCTCCACTTCTGCTTGGACCTCCACCCCTGCTTGGACTGCGTCCACTTCCTGGATGCCACCACCACCGAGCAGCAGCTAGGGGACCCTCATTCTGTCTTCAGGGCCTCAGACCCTGGCAGGAGGTCCAGCAGCCCACTGAGGTCCCCCAGCACATGGTGGTCCCCAAGCCACACGAGGTTCCCAAGCCACACGAGGTCTCCAAGCACCAGTCCTCAAGCCACACGAGGTCCCCAAGCCACACGAGGTCCCCAAGCCACACGAGGTCCCCAAGCCACACGAGGTCCCCAAGCCACACGAGGTCTCCAAGCACCAGGACACCAAAAAGAAAAGAAGAGTCCAGAAAAAGAAGTTTGTCCTCCCTCCCCCCTCACCTCCCACTGTGTTTTACCCGGTGCCTTCCCCCACCACTTTCGTCGACCCTTCTCCTCGAACCCCTTCGTCGCCCTCCCAAAGTCAATCCTCGTCGCTCCACACTCCCTAGTTAGCCCCTTCTTCACCCAAACTTCGTCCACATTAATTTTTTTTTTGTGTCTTGTAAAAATAAATGTGCCTTTTTTTTTCACCCAACTGTTTGTTTTAATTGTCTTTCAGCAGCAGAATGGAAGGAAAGGAGACACACTAGTAATGACTAGTGGGTAGGCGGAGCCCAGATAGGATTGACACCTCAGATTAAAAAGAGTGTTGACCGGCCCCTCCAGCTCGGGCTCCTCCTACTCCTGCTTCTTCTTCAGTCTAAAATTTGAGGTCCAGAGGATGGTCGCTGCTGGAAGCAGCTCCTCAGAAAACTTTATTATTTTTATCGGACAAGAGACTTGGATCACCAGAAGTGGTCTAGAGGTCTCAGGGGTCTCAGCGCTGCTGGACCCCCACCTCTCCCTTGGCGATCTGTAATACCCTGTATGGTGGTCCCTGCAGTTTCACGCCGGCCCTGGGGGATGAGGATTGCTTCCCTGGCGGGGACGCAAACCGCACATCGGGGGTCACTGCGATCCCCGCCCGGGGGGGAAGCGATGGACACAGCGCCACAAACCCCTGGGGGTCCCTGTGGCGCTCGGCTGGTGAGTACCGCATTTTTATGTGAATGTGTGTGTGCTCTTAGCGGCTGCTGCGGCAGCCGCTGGTACATGTATTAGACGACATGTTTGGTGACTGTATTTTATGTCCGCAGGCAGATACCTGCAGGACAGAGGAGAGCAGAGAGCGAGGAGTTCGCGCTCTTTTTTGAAGCCGGAGGGGGGCGTGGCTTCACGCTTCCCGCTCTTTTTGTGACAGGAATCGCTCTGAGGAGACTGCAGCTTCACTGTCCTTCTCTTCCGGCTTCTCTCAGCGCGGCGGCCATTACAAAGGCTCTGGGCTCTTCATGCTCCGCTCCTCCTGTTTAAGGTATACTTTCACCGAGGCCAGCTGGGTGAGTGAATATCATCACCCCACAGCGCAGAACCTATCTGTGTTCCAAGTGACAGATAGCGTTTATCTGCAGCCGCGTTCTCTTATAGAGACCTGGGACTCGCACACTCCTTTTATTTTATATAGGGAGTTGTGGGAGTTGGCGGCATTAACCCCTATGAAGGGTTAACCCTTTCAGCAATAACCGCCGCAGGTTCTACCCGGTAGGGATCAGAACGCAGGAGGTTATTTATATTATTATTATTATACATTTATATAGCGCCATTTATTCCATGGCGCTTTACATATGAAAAGGGAAAAATATAGACAGATACAATAAACATGTGCTAGACAAGGGACACACAAGTACAGAAGGAGAGAGGACCCTGCCCGCGAGGGCTCACAGTCTACAGGGATGGGTGAGAATACACTAGGAGAGGGTAGAGCTGGTCGTGCAATGGTTCAGTAGACTGAGGATCATTGCAGGTTGTAGGCTTGTCGGAACAGGTGGGTCTTCAGGTTTTTCTTGAAGGTCTCCGTTGTTGGTGAAAGTCTGATGTTTTGCGGCAGGGAGTTCCAGAGTATGGGGGAAGCCCGGGAGAAGTCTTGTATGCGGTTGTGGGAAGAAGAGATGAGGGGGGAGTCGAGAAGGAGATCTTGAGAGGATCGAAGGTTGCGTGTAGGTAGGTAGCGGGAGACCATGTCACAGATGTATGGAGGAGAAAGGTTGTGGATGGCTTTGTATGTCATGGTTAAGGTTTTGAACTGGAGCCTCTGGGCAATAGGAAGCCAGTGAAGGGCCTGGCATAGTGGGGAGGCTGGGGAATAGCGGGAAGACAGGTGGATTAGTCGTGCAGCAGAGTGTAGGATGGACTGGAGTGGTGCCAGAGTGCTAGAGGGGAGGCCAGACAGTAGGAGGTTGCAGTAGTCGAGGCGGGAGATGATAAGGGCGTGCACTAGTGTTTTTGTGGTTTCATGGTTGAGGAATGAGCGGATCCGGGAATTTATATATTTATATACTGATTCTTTAAAGTGAGATAGCTGGGGTAACTCTCTTTAAGAGTTTTAACCCTTCAGCGTACTTGCTCAGTCTGCTTAGTAACCATACTGTTTCCAGTTACTAACAGGGTTTTGACCTGCCATTTACTGCTGACATGTCGGTTCAGGGTCCGGAAGGTGCGGACCATCTGCCAGATCCGCTACAGGATCAGTCGCAAGTATCTGATACACAGACTTCGACGGCATCAAGCGCTGCGATTTACAGCGATACCAATTAGATGCCATCGCTCAGTCAATTAATGGCTTGTCTGACCTTTTAGGTCAGTGGGTGTCAGCTAGATCCTCTCATGACAGGAAGCGGCGCAGGCCGGTGCCATCTTTTCCGCGTAGCGAATCAGAGGTATCTGATATGGAATGCGGACAGGGTTCTCCTTCAAACTCAGAAGGGGAGTTATCCGATTCGGATAAGGAGGATCGGCAGGGACATTCTTTCTCTCTTGTGAGCCGAACAGAGGCTTTAATTGAAGCTATGAGAGAGGCGTTACAGTTACCGGAGGAGGTAACTACACGGCCTGGTAAGTCGGGCCGCATGTACCAGGAGTACCATAAGTCGCGGTCAACATTACCGGCTCTGGAAGAGCTTAATACGGTAGTGGAGAAGGAACGTCTGTGTCCAGATAAACGTTTTCAAGGGACACGGTTCTTTGAAGCATTATATCCGTGTTCAACGGAATTGACGGATAATTGGATTCCTTCTCCTGAAGTGGATGTTCCTTTATCCCAGCTTAGTAAATCCTCATTGCTTCCGGTTAAAGGGAAAGCGAGTCTGCAAGAGCCGCTGGACAGAAAAACGGAGATGGCGGCGAAATCCATCTATGAAGCTGCAGGTCATGGATTCAGAGCAGTAACTGGATCCATGTGTGCTTCTAAGGCTTCCCTGTGCTGGTTGGTCCGGTTACGGAAGGCATTGCAAAATAGATCTCCATTATCCGAGATAGATGGACTTCTCGATTTATTGGAGACTGCAGCCCGATATAGCTGTGATGCAGGTCTGGATGCTGCGTCATTATTATCCAGGACGCAATCTTCAGCGGTCACAGTCAGAAGAGCACTGTGGCTTAGACAGTGGACCGGGGACGCGGTTTCCAAGCAGGGTTTACTGTCTTTAGCCTACAAGGGTGGTCAGCTATTTGGATCTGATCTCACAGAGCTGATTGCCAAGGCAAAGGCTAAAGAAGCGGCTTTACCACAGCGAAGGGCTATGGCTTCTACGTCTGGCAGACCTAGTACCGGTAATGGTTGGCGGTATTTTCGGTCTAGGGGACGATCCGGTCAGTCTTCTTGGGGATCGGGTCGTCCCTCTTTTTCGGGAAAGAAGTCTTCTCAGAAATCCCGCACCCCTTGGAAACAAAGTTTCCGTCAAGACAAGCGGGAAACTGACAAGAAGCCCGCCAAGGCAGACTGACGCCAGGTCCTCACTCGAGGGCTCTCGAGTGGGGGGTCGCCTGCTCCAATTCAAGGCGAATTGGATTTCCTGCGTTCCGGATTCCTGGGTAACGCGAGTTGTGTCGGCAGGCTATTTCATAGAGTTTTCTTCTCGACCCCCGGACAGTTTTTGCCAGTCTCGCATTCCGTCAGAGCCCGAGCTATTTGCCGCTCTGCTGCGAGAGGTGGAATTCCTTCTGCAGAAGGGTGTAGTAATACCGGTTCCGACAGAGGACCGGGGAAAAGGTTTTTATTCAAATCTCTTTGTGGTCCCCAAAAAAGAGGACAAATTTCGTCCTATTCTGGATCTCAAAAGATTGAATCAGCATGTCCACACCCAAAAATTCCGCATGGAGTCACTTCGCTCCGTTGTGGCAACCCTGTCGCAGAACGACTTTCTGGTGTCAATCGACATTTGCGACGCTTATTTGCATGTTCCCGTCGGAAGGGCTCACCAGCGCTTCCTTCGTTTTGCCATAGGTCAGGACCATTACCAATTTGGGGCCCTGCCATTCGGCTTGGCTTCAGCGCCCAGAGTTTTTACAAAAATTCTAGCTCCTCTCATGGCAATTCTTCGAAGACAGGGAGTCACGATTATTCCCTATCTGGACGACCTTTTGATTGTGGCGTCCTCAAAGGAGGAGGCGGTGACGGCTCGCAATCTATCCCTTCAGCTCCTGGAGGACTTCGGGTGGCTGGTCAATTGGGAGAAGTCGTCTCTGGAACCGTCGCAGTCAATCCTGTTTTTGGGGATGCATTTCGACACGGTACGGGCAGTGGTGTCCCTACCTCCAGACAAGCGGGCATGTCTCCTTCGACATGTACAGACTATGAAGTCTTCGACAGCAATGTCCCTTCGGAAGTGTATGCGCCTTTTAGGTCTGATGGTGGCTTCCATGGAAGCGCTTCCGTTTGCCCAGTTTCATTCCAGAGCCCTCCAAAGGCTCATTCTGAGTTATTGGGATCGATCGCAGATTGCACTGGATCGCAGTATCCTCATCTCTCGCAGGGTGCGAGAGTCTCTAAGTTGGTGGTCACGTCCAGGAACGTTATCACTGGGAAGTCTTTCCTTCCTCCGAGGTGGTCGGTCATAACCACCGATGCCAGCCTGACGGGCTGGGGGGTGTCTGGAACGATCTCTGGGTTCAGGGAGTATGGTCATCGGAAGAGTCTGTTCTACCGATTAACATCTTGGAATTGAGGGCAATTTTCCTTTGCCTCCAACACTGGACGGTCCCTTTGAGCGGTCTACCAGTCCGAGTGCAGACAGACAACGCAACGGCGGTCGCGTATATCAACCACCAAGGCGGGACGAGGAGTTCCAGGCTCATGGTGGAAGTGTCTCGGATCCTGAATTGGGCCGAGGACAGAGTACCAGCCATCTCTGCGATTCACATTCCAGGAGTTCAGAATACCACGGGCGGACTTCCTCAGTCGAGAGAAGATGGATCCCGGAGAATGGAGTCTTCATCCGGAGATCTTTGCACTGCTGTGCTCCTTTTGGGGAGTTCCCCAAGTGGATTTGATGGCATCCAGGTCCAATGCCAAGTTGCCGACCTTCATGTCCAGGTACAAGGATCCGAAGGCTGTGGCGGTGGATGCTCTGGTGACCCCGTGGGACCGATTCGAGCTAATCTATGTGTTTCCGCCGATATCCTTACTTCCTCTGGTGCTGCGTCGGATCAGACTGGAGAGAATCCCGGCTATATTGATAGCCCCAGATTGGCCAAGGAGGACGTGGTTCTCGACACTGGTGTCGCTTTTGGCAGCACCGCCATTTCCACTTCCTCTTCGCCCAGACCTGTTAACCCAGGGTCCTGTCCGTCATCCGGACTTGAAGTCTCTGCGTTTGACGGCGTGGCTCTTGAGACCGAAATACTGACCCGTAGAGGTTTTTCAGCCGAAGTCATTGCCACTCTGCGAGCTGCCAGAGGTCCGGCTACTACTAGAATTTACCACAAGACCTGGGAAGCCTTCTTCTCGTGGTGTTTGGGTTCTTCAAGGAACCCGAGGATTTTTTCCATTCCCAATCTGTTGGCTTTTCTACAGTACGGGCTGGACAAGGGTTTGGCAGTTAGCACCCTGAGGGGTCAGGTTTCTGCCCTGTCCTTGTTGTTCCGGAAAGTTATCGCCTCGCGTAGGGACGTGCGCTCCTTTTTTCGCGGGGTAACCCATCAGTTTCCGTCGCGGAAGGCACCTGTGTCTCCTTGGCGGCTCAACCTTGTCCTGGAGGCTCTTCAGCATGGGCCTTTTGAGCCAATGGATTCTGCTAACCTTTCTTTGCTTTCTTGGAAGGTTGCCTTCCTAGTCGCAGTCACTTCTTTGAGAAGGGTTTCTGAGTTGGCGGCTTTTTCTTGCTCGCCTCCTTTCCTGGAATTTTACCCGGATCGAGTAGTGCTTCGCACACGGGGCGACTTTCTACCTAAGGTAGTGTCGCAATTCCATGTTAACCAGGATATTGTTTTGCCTTCACTTTGCCCGGGCCCGAGGAATGCAAAGGAACGGGTTTTGCACACATTGGATTTAGTGCGGGCCTTGAAGTTCTATTTGTCTGTTACTCAAGGTTTTAGGAAGTCAGACTCCTTGTTTGTGATTCCAGCAGGTCGTCGACGTGGTCAACGAGCTTCCAAGGACTCTATAGCTCGTTGGATTCGGTCAGCCATTTTGGAGGCTTACCGACTTAAAGGCGAACCTTGCCCGATTAAGATTCGTGCTCATTCCACGAGGGCTGTGGCCTCATCGTGGGCCTTTCATCAAGGGGCTTCGGCAGCTCAGCTCTGCCGAGCGGCGACTTGGCGCTCCGTCCACACGTTTACAAAGTTTTATAAGGTGGACGTCAGTGCTTCCGCTGATGCGGCCTTAGGACGCAGGGTCCTACAGGCGGCTGTAGTGTAAAGTTCTAGTTAACTTGTATTTGGCGCCTGTTGCGCATTTACCAAGGTTGTTGGGATTCTGCCTGTTTTTTCTTGGTTATATTCCCACCCTTAATTTTTGGACTGCTTTGGGACGTCCCACTAGTCATTACTAGTGTGTCTCCTTTCCTTCCATTCTGCTGCTGAAAGACGGATTTTGGTAAGAACTTACCTGTAAAATCCTTTTCAGCGAAGGAAGGAAAGGAGACACAGCACCCGCCCATGGCAGAAGTGTGTTGATGTGTTTTCAGATGCGGCGTGACCCTCTTCTGATAGCGATTATCTGGACTGAGGTTGACGCGCTACGGCTCCTTTCCAGCATTGCCAGCTCATCGCGGTGGTCAGGTCCAGTGAGTAGTACCTGGAACTGTGTGGTTTTTTGCCTACATGCATGCATAACCTGTATTCTTGCTTTTTCTCTGAAGTCCTTCAGAAGGGGTTATGTTGCTCCGCTGGTGATATTTGCTCTTCCCTAAGCTTTTGTACGACTGAAGAAGCAGGAGTAGGAGGAGCCCGAGCTGGAGGGGCCGGTCAACACTTTTTAATCTGAGGTGTCAATCCTATCTGGGCTCCGCCTACCACTAGTCATTACTAGTGTGTCTCCTTTCCTTCCTTCGCTGAAAAGGATTTTACAGGTAAGTTCTTACCAAAATCCGTCTTTCGCCGCCTACACACACTGCGCCGTACACACACTGTGCCGTACACTTGGTGTTTTTGCCACCACATAGCTCAAGTACTGACACATGCTTCTTGTGTCAGTCCTGGAGCTATGTGTTGTCAAAAACACAAATATATGACTTGTATTTTCACCACCAGTCTATTCAGTCTAGAAATATTAGTAGACTGAATAGAGGATGTTGTTGAGTGCAAGGCATATCTATTCTCACCTTGCCAGGTATCATAAAGAGTGAATTGAGGATGGTGTGTTTTGCCCATCAACATTTCACTCTTTGTGACACAAGGCCAGGGGATTGTAGATATACCTTGTAATTAACCACATCCTCTATTCAGTATGTGGTTAATAAACTGAAGAGATGATGGCGAAAATACACGCCATATCTACAATCCCCTGGCCTGGTATAACTATCACACCTAGCCAGGTGACTATACATATGAGTTGTCATCTGCAGCGTCGCTTCAGTCTACATCATCTATTGCACGCAGACTGGAGAGATGCTGCTGGTTAACTCATATGTGTATTCACCTGCCCAGGTGTCATTAAATTCTGAAGTCAGGATGCTTTATTTTAGCATCCTCACTTCAGCATGACACCAGGCTAGGGGATTGTACAAGTTGTATATACTTTATCATCTCTCCAGTCTGCGTGCATACTGAAGCCACAGTGGAGATACTACAAATATACTCATATGGTCAGGTGTCATAAAGAGTGAAGGATGCTAGTGCATCCCAAAATCACTATTTGTAACATCAGGCCAGGTGTATAATATTTGTTGTATCTCCACCGTTGCTGCAGATATCTCCACGGCGCTGCAATATGTTTTAACATAAACTGGAGAGATGATGAAGGTCATACAACTTTTCTCTGTAGACTCACTTTTAGGAGTCCTATTAAAGTCACGATGCAGAAAACACAGCATCCTGACTTCACTGGGACACCTGGGCAGGTGATTATTGTATTGGAGTGTATAAAAACAGAGTGCACTCGGTACAGGTATCAAAACAGGTTATTTATTAAGATAAACACAAGAAATCAATTTTATTACACCATTTGATCTTGCCATTCCATACGTCCCACATCAGATAGAAAGTAGGCCGCAAATTGGCCCTCATTTGGCCAACTTCAGATGACCTGAGAGGGTACTGAGTGAATTCAGGCAGTGGGTTGACAAGTGGCTCATTGAGTTCAAAAGGTAGGGTGGTCTTTAGCCATTCCAAAATTGTGAAGAACCACACAGGCTTTCACCACCTCATCCACAGTTCCAAGTTTCAGATTAATGGCTGTGCCTAGAATGCGCCATCTGGACACAAGAATCCCAAAGGCACACTCGACAATTCTTCGGGCCCTGGTCAGTCTGTAGTAAAAGATTTTTTTTGCTGTGGTCCAAGTCCCGGCTAGAGTAGGGTTTCAACAGGTTTCTGCACATTTGAAAGGCCTCATCACCAACCATTACAAATGGCAGTGGCGGACCTTCGGTGTGGGAAGAGGCCATGGCAGGGGGAAATTAAAATGGTTGCCATACAACCTACGGCCCATGTCCGAGTTCTTAAAAGTCTGGGAGTCATTGCCCGGCCAAATGCCCCAATGTCCACAGCAATAAACCTGCAGTCTGCATCCGCAATGGCCATGAGTACCGTAGAAAAGTACTTTTTATAATTAAAGTACTCAGAACCACTTCTTGGGGTTTTGTTATCCGAATGTGTTTCCCATCCACCACTCCCAAACATTTGGGGAAATTGCAGACTGTCCAGAGTTTTGCTGCAATATCCATCCACTTTTCCGCGGTGGGCAGGGGCATAAATTCCGGACATAGAACGTCCCATAAAGCCCGGCAGGTGTCCGCAACTATTCCCGACAAGGTGGAGATTCCAAGCCGGTACTGAAAGTGTAGTGAAGAGAGGGTCTCGCCAGAAGCCAGGAATCTGCAAAACAGATGAAAAAAAATTGTGATTGTCTAGGCTTTGGCAAAACACTGACATGAAAAATCAATCCCGTACATGTCAGAACTATAATTCTGCAGGCTTTTAGTAAATGGCAGAACAAAAACAATACACGCATTTGTTTAATATTACGTACCGTAATTTGACGAGGAGCTGTTCCTCAGGAGGAATCGTGGGACGGAGCTGTGTGTCCTGTCTCCGGATGGCTCCTTCAACACAAGCAAGCAAATCCCTGAAACTTTCTTGGGACATCCGTGTATAGTCCGAAAATTTAGCAGGGTTTGCCTGGCGCTCGCTGAAGAGGGTGTGGTACGCTCCACGGCTCTCACGGACTTCAATAATGGGATGTCTCCAAAAACGCTGCCGTCTGCACTCTCTCTCTCCTTTGTTGCTGGCAAGCAAAAGCCAGAAACAGGGCGATGTCCATATCCAAGTTTATGTGAAAAGTCTCCCAACGCAGATCCATGGTGACACAGGGAACACCAGCAAAATCTGAAGAATTCAGCTGAACAGGGTCTATTTAAAGAAGTACCATGACACTCGCCCACTGGCGTCCCATTGGTGGAGTCTGTTTCAAGGATTTTCCTCCTGCGCAATGTGTGACTCATGCGCCTAAAAACCGCAAACGCATGAAAAACGCTAGATAAACTCATGTAAACGCTAAGTTTTTTTGTCGTTATGCGTACATTGATGCGTTAAAAAAACCATGCTCTTGCACGCGCTTGTATGCGTTTTTGCACACGTTTTCAGTAGCGCACGATGCGCTGCGCTAAAAGACGCAAATGTGAAATTAGCCTAAATCAAAATTAATATCCCATTGAGGTCTGAGTTTGGAATGATAATCAAAAGAAAATCAAATTACAGGCTGATCCAACTTCAATGGAAATGCCTCAATACAAGGAAATGATGCTCAGTAGTGTGTTTGGCCTTCACTTGCCTGTATGGCTACTTTCACACTTGCGTTTTTTTGCGCAGCGCATCGTGCGCTATCGGACGCATGCGCAATGTTCCCCTATCTTTAACCCCTTCCCGACCTATGACGCCACGTAGGCGTCATGAAAGTCAGTGCCAATCCGACCCATGACGCCTATGTGGCGTCATGAAAGGATCGCGTTCCTGCGGGCCGGGAGACCGGGGTCACTCAAAGGTCACCCGACCCGCAGTTACAGGACCCTTTGTGCTTCACCACAGGGGGGTTGGCTTAACCCCCCCGTGGCCACGATCGCTCTGATTGGCTGTTAAAAGTGAAACAGCCAATCAGAGCAATCTGTAATATTTCACCAATATAATTGGTGAAATATTACAATCCAGCCATGGCCGATGCTGCAATAGCATCTGCCATGGCTGGACACCGAGCCCTGACCCCCCCACACGGATTCACGGCAGCGATCGGCCGCCGCCACCGAAAGATGGCAGCGGTCGGTCACCGCCGTCACTAAAAGCTCCCCTCGTCCTGGCCTCCGCTGCCCCCACCTTCCGATCCCCCCCCCCCCCCTCACTTCTGACCCCCATACTCACCTCTCCCGGTCCACCGATGTCCCTGGATCCTTCCCGGCGGCTGCCCGGGATTCTTCATGGGCGCCGCCATCTTGGAAAATGGCGGGCGCATGCGCAGTGCGGCCGGCGCATGCGCAGTGCGCCCTGCAGAGTCAAAAATTTTATTTTGATCACTGTGATAAACTGTCACAGTGATCAAAATAAAAAAAAGTAAGTGAACCCCCCCTGTCATAGGTAGGGACAAATAATAAAGAATTTTATTTTTTTTTTCCTATTAGGCCCTGTGCACACGTTGCGGATTTTGCTGCGGATCCGCAGCTGATTTCGCTGCTGATCGCCAGCGGATTTCGCTGCTGATCCGCAGCGGATTTCGCTGCTGATCCGCAGCGGATTTCGCTGCTGATCCGCAGCTGATTTCGCTGCTGATCCGCAGCTGATTTGCTGCTGATCCGCAGCTGATTTCGCTGCTGATCCGCAGCTGATTTTGCTGCTGATTTGCTGCTGATCCGCAGCGGATTTCGCTGCTAATCTGCAGCTGATTTCGCTGCTGATCCGCAGCTGATTTAGCTGCGGATCCGCAGCGGATTTGGCGCTGCGGATCCACAGCAGATCCAGAAACCATATACAGTACAATGCAAATAAATGGTAAAAAAAAAAAACGCTGTGCACATGCTGCAGATTTTTCAGCGCAGATTTGCTGTGGTTTTAAATCCGCAGCATGTCATTTCTTTGTGCGGATTCCGCAGCGATTTTACACCTATTCCATTACAGGCGTAATACCGCAGAGAAAAAACGCAGCAAATCCGCGCTAAATACGCAGGTTTAGGCAGGTCGTTTTACCTGCGGATTTTAGAAAAATCCGCAAGTGAATCCGCAACGTGTGCACGGGGCCTTAGGGTCAGGCTGGGTTCATATTGCATTATGGCAGTCCGTTAGATGGACTGCGTTTCACCGCGGTATAACGCGGTGTAACGCAGTCCGTTAACGCTGCCATTCACCCCATTTGTGTGCACATCGCAACGCATGCCATGAAGCGGCATGCGTTCGCGACGTGTCGTCATTCAGTGACGGAGCCTTGGACGCAGGCTGCAGCGTCTGGGCTCCGTCACCGCTAGCACAGATGAATCATCGCTGATTCCTCTGCACTAGCGGGTATAGCATAACGCGATCGCGTTATGCTATACCATTACCAGCCCGTCAACGCTACGTGTTGAACGGGCTGGTAAAACGCAATATGAACCCAGCCTTAGGGTTAGAACTAGGGTTAGGGTTAGAACTAGCGTAAGAGTTGGAATTAGGGTTAGGGTTGGGATTAGGGTTAGGTTTGTGGTTAGGGTTAGAGTTAGGATAAGCGTTAGGGGTGTTTTGGGGTTAGGGTTGGGATTAGGGTTAGGCTTGTGGTTAGGTTTATGGTTAGAGTTGGGATTAGGGTTATGGGTGTGTTGGGGTTAGGGTTATGGTTAGGGTTTGTATTAGGGTTCAGGGTGTGTAGGGGTTAGGGTTGGGGTTAGGGGTGTGTTGGGGTTAGGGTTGGAGTTAGAATTGAGGGGTTTCCACTATTTAGGTACATCAGGGGTCTCCATACGCGACATGGCGCCACCATTGATTCCTGCAAATTTTGCGTTCAAAAAGTTAAACAGTGCTCCCTTTATTCCAAGCCCCGACGTGTGCCCAAACAGTGGTTTACCCCCACATATGGGGTATCAGCGTACTCGGGAAAAATTGCACAACAACTTTGGGGGTCTAATTTCTCCTGTTACTGTTGGGAGAAAAAAATTGGGGACTAAAAAAGTTATTTTTGTGGAAAAAAAAATGATTTTTTATTTTCACGGCTCTGCGTTATATACTTCTGTGAAGAATTTGGGGGTTCAAAGTGCTCACCACACATCTAGATAAGTTCCTTGCGGGGTCTAGTTTCCAAAATGGGGTCACTTGTGGGGAGTTTATACTGTTTAGGCACATCAGGGACTCTGCAAACGTAACATGACGCCCGCAGACCATTCCATCAAGTCGGCATTTCAAAACGTCACTACTTCCCTTCCGATCCCCGAAGTGTGCCCATACAGTAGTTTTCTCCCACATATGGGATATCAGCGTACTCAGGACAAATTGGACAACAACTTTTGAGGTCTAATTTCTCCTGTTACCCTTGGGAAAATAAAAAAATTGGGGACTAAAAGATCATGTTTGTGGAAAAAATATTATTTTTTTATTTTCATGGCCCGGCGTTATAAACTTCTGTGTAGCCCTTGGGGTTCAAAGTGCTCACTGCACATCTAGATAAGCTCCTTGGGGGTCTAGTTTCCAAAATGGGGTCACTTGTGGGGGGTTTCTACTGTTTAGGCACATCAGGGGCTCTGCAAACGCAACATGACGCCCACAGAACATTCCATCAAGTCTGCATTCCAAAATGGCGCTCCTTCCCTTCTGTGCTCTCCCATGCGCCAAAACAGTGGTTCCCCCCCACATATGGGGTACCAGTGTACTCAGGACAAACTGTACAACAACTTTTGTGGTCCAATTTCTCCTGTTACCCTTGTGAAAATAAAAAATTGCGGGTTAAAAAAAATCAGTTTTTGAGGAAAAAAATGATTTTTTATTTTCACGGCTCTGCATTACAAACTTCTGTGAAGCACGTGGGGGTTCAAGGTGCTCACCACACATCTAGTTAAGTTCCTTGCGGGGTCTAGTTTACAAAATGTGGTCACTTGTGGGGGTTTCTACTGTTTAGGCACATCAGGGGCTCTGCCCGCCCGCAGACCATTCCATCAAGTCGGCATTTCAAAGCGTCACTACATCCCTTCCAAGCCCTGACGTGTGCCCAAACAGTGGTTCTCCCCCACATGTGAGGTACTAGCGTACTTAGGACAAATTAGATAACAACTTTTGGGGTCCAATTTCTCCTGTAACCATTGTGAAAATAAAAAATAGGGGGCTAAATAATCATTTTTTGAGAAAAAAAAATGATTTTTTATTTTCACGGCTCTGCGTTATAAACTTTTGTGAAGCACCTGGGGGTTCAAAGTGCTCACTGTGCATCTGCATAAGTTTCTTAAGGGTCTAGTTTCCAAAATGGGGTCATTTGTGGGGGAGCTCCAAAGTTTAGGCATACAGGGGCTCTCCAAACATGACATGGTGTCCGCTAACGACTGGAGCTAATTTTCCATTCAAAAAGTCAAATGGCGCTCCTTCCCTTCTGAGTCCTGCCGTGCGCCCAAACAGTGGTTTATGACCACATATGAGGTATCTGTGTACTCAGGAGAAATTGCCCAACAAATTTTAGGATCCAATTTATACTGTTGCCCATGTGAAAATGAAAAAACTGAGGCTAAAAGAAAATTTTTGTGAAAAAAAAAAAAGTACTTTCTTTTTTTTACGGATTAATTTGTGAAGCACTTGGGGGTTCAAAGTGCTCACTCTGCATCTAGATAAGGTCCTTGGGGGGTCTAGTTTCCAAAATGGGGTCACTTGTGGGGAAGCTCCAATCTTTAGGCACACAGGGACTCTCCAAATGCGACATGGCATCCGCTAAATATTCCAGCATATTTTCCATTCAAAAAGTCAAATGGCGCTCCTTCCCTTCTGAGCCCTGCCGTGCGCCCAAACAGTGGTTTATGACCACATATGAGGTATCGGTGTACTCAGGAGAAATTGCCCAACAAATTTTAGGATCCATTTTATACTGTTGCCCATGTGAAAATGAAAAAACTGGGGCTAAAAGAAAATTTTTGTGAAAAAAAGTACTTCTTTTTTTTACGGATCAATTTGTGAAGCACCTGGGGGTTCAAAGTGCTCACTCTGCATCTAGATAAGTTCCTTGGGGGGGTCTAGTTTCCAAAATGGGGTCACTTGTGGGGGAGCTCCAATGTTTAGGCACACAGGGACTCTCCAAATGCGACATGGCAAGCGCTAAATATTCCAGCATATTTTCCATTCAAAAAGTCAAATGGCGCTCCTTCCCTTCTGAGCCCTGCCGTGCGCCCAAACAGTGGTTTATGACCACATATGAGGTATCGGTGTACTCAGGAGAAATTGCCCAACAAATTTTAGGATCCATTTTATCCTGTTGCCCATGTGAAAATGAAAAAACTGAGGCTAAAAGAAAATTTTTGTGAAAAAAAAAAGTACTTTCTTTTTTTTACGGATCAATTTGTGAAGCACCTGGGGGTTCAAAGTGCTCACTCTGCATCTAGATAGGGTCCATTTTATCCTGTTGCCCATGCAAAAATGAAAAAATTGATGCTAAAAGAAAAATTTTGTTGGAAAAATTAAAATGTCCATTTTTTCCTTCCACGTTGCTTTAGTTCCTGTGAAGCACCTGAAGGGTTAATAATCTTCTTGAATGTAGTTTTGAGTAGCTTGAGGGGTGCAGTTTTTATAATGGTGTCACTTTTGGGTATTTTCTGCCATATAGACCCCTCAAAGTGACTTCAAATGTGAGGTGGTCCCTAAAAAAAATGGTTTTGTAAATTTTGCTGTAAAAATGAGAAATCGCTGGTCAACTTTTAACCCTTATAACTTCCTAACAAAAAAAAAATGTTGTTCCCAAAATTGTGCTGATGTAAAGTAGACATGTGGGAAATGTTATTTATTAACTATTTTGTGTCACATAACTCTCTGGTTTAACAGAATAAAAATTCAAAATTTGAAAATTGCGAAATTTTCAAAATTTTGGCCAAAGTTCCATTTTTTTCACAAATAAACGCAAAAATTATCGACCTAAATTTACCACTAACATGAAGCCCAATATGTCACGAAAAAACAATCTCAGAATCGCTATGATCCGTTGAAGCGTTCCTGAGTTATTACCTCATAAAGGGACACTGGTCAGAATTGCAAACTATGGCCAGGTAATTTAGGTCAAAATAGGCTGGGTCATGAAGGGGTTAACATGGCGGGCGCAGGGTCTAGCGCTTGCACGCGTTCATCTGCGTTTGGCGTGCGCTGCGCATTTTCCAGGTGTGCGCCCATACGCGCTAGACGCTACATGTTGCTTTTTTTTTTCCGCCCAACCGCTTTAAAAAAAAAAACACGTGTGCGCATGCTATGCGCAAAAAATAACATTGCAGTCTATGGGTGTGCATGGCTTTGCGCTCATGAGCGTTTTTGCGCGCACGCGATTTTGGAATAAATAATGTCTAACTTATTTAAACAACCCCCTACACAAGCAACATCGTGAGGAGTGTAGATAAAAAGGTGATAGAGACAGAGATGATAGAGACAGAGTTGATAGAAATGTGACACGTAGAGAACCCATGCGCCGAAAAAAACGCAAACGCATGCAAAAACGCTTGAAATCGCATACAAACGCTGCGTTTTTTGTTTGTAATGCGCACGCTGATGCGACTAAATATCGCAGCGTTTATAAGCATTCATGCGTTTTTTTAATGTGTTTCATGTGCGCACAATGCGCTGCGCAAAAAAAACGCAAGTCTGAAAGTTGTCTATGACCTCCCTACAATGCCTGGGTATGCTCCTGTTGAGGCGGTGAATGTTTTCCTAAGGGATCTCGTCCCATACCTGGATTAAAGCATCAGTCAACTCGTGGACAGTCTGTGGTGCAACATGATGTTGGTGGATGGAACGAGACATGATGTCCCAGATGTGCTCGATTGGATTCAGGTCTGGAAAATGCGCAGACCATTTCATAGCATCAATGCCTTAATCATGCAGGAACTACTGACACACTTCGGCCACATGAGGCCTAGCATTGTCATACATCAGAAGGAACCCAGGGCCCACTGCACCTGCATATGGTCTCACAAGGGGTCTGAGGATCTCATCCCAATACCTAATGGCAGTCGGGGTACCTCTGGCTAGCACATGGATGGCTGTGCGGCCCTCCAGAGAAATGCCTCCCCACACCATTACTGACCCACTGTCAAACCAGTAATGCTGGAGGATGATGCAGGCAGCAAAATGTTCTCCACGGCATCTCCAGACACTTGTCATTTCTGGCACGTGCTCAGTGTGAACCTGCTATCATTTGCGAAGAGCACAGGGTGCCAATTTTAAATCTGCCAGTCCTTGTGTTCTCTGACAAATGCCAATCGCCCTGTTTGGTGATGGCCTGTAAGCACAACATCCACTTGATCTGGCAGGGAGCGCGGCGCGCACTAACGACGTCATTGCGCCCTCTATCTGATCATTCACAGCCAGAGGAGTCAGACGAGGACGCAGCGTCCAGCGGTGGAACGGGACAGGTAAATATCGCTATACTCACCCCTCCGCCAGCGCGGTCTCTGCAGCCTCTCCTCTTCTCCCGGCGCTCTCCGCAGCGCTTCCTTCCTACACCGGTCACATGGTACCGCTCATTAAAGTCATGAATATGTGAATATTCATGACTTTAATGAGCGGTGCCATGTGACCGCTGCAGGAAGGAGCCGGAGATTGTGGGAGAAGCAGGGGGGCTGCAGAGACCGCGCCGGCGGAGGGGTGAGTATGATCCGACTCCCCCGCCGACCTCCGTATATGACCCGCGTATAAGCCGAGAGGGGGACTTTCAGCCCTAAAAAATGGGCTGAAAATCTCGGCTTATACACGAGTATATACAGTAATTTCCTTCTATGACAGAATCACTGACTGGGTGGATCAGGGAAATGCTGTAGATATAGTATATCTTGACTTCAGCAAAGCATTTGACAAAGTATCTCACACAATCCTTATTGAAAAAATGACTTAAGTATGGAATGGACAAGGCAACTGTTAGGTGGATTCATAACTGGCTTAGTGATCGGACCCAAAGAGTGGTCGTAAATGGCTGCACATCCAGTTGGAAGAATGTCTCAAGTGGAGTACCACAAGGCTCGGTTTTGGACCCTGTATTGTTCAACATCTTTATCAATGATTTAGATGAAGGAATTGAGGGTAAATGATCAAATTTGCTGATGACACAAAGCTAGGAGGGATAGCTAATACTAGAGAGAGAGAGAGAGAGAGAGGATTCAAAAAGATATAAATAAACTGGAGCAGTGGGCAGCAACTAACAGAATGGATTTTAACAGGGAAAAATGCAAAGTACTACATCTGGGCAATAAAAATGAAAAAAGCATATACAAAATGGGAGGAATAGGGCTAAGTAACAGCACATGGGAAAAAGACTTGGGTATACTAATTGATCACAGACTTAACATGAGTCAACAGTGTGATGCAGCAGCAAAAAAGGCAAATGCAATTCTAGGATGTATCAACAGAAGCATACAGTCTAGATCACGTGAGGTCATTATTGCCCTCTACTCCTCTTTTGTCAGACCTCATCTGGAATACTGTGTCCAGTTTTGGGCACCACATTTTAAAAAAAGACATCAACAAACTGGAGCAAGTTGAGAGAAGAGCCACCAGAATGGTGACAGGTCTGCAAACCATGTCCTATGAGGAACGGTTGCAGGATTTGGGAATGTTTAGCTTGCAAAAAAGAAGACTGAGAGGAGACTTAATAGCTGTCTACAAATATCTCAAGGGCTGTCACATTGTAGAAGGATCATCTTTATTCTCATTTGCACAAGGAAAGACTAGAAGCAGTGGGATGAAACTGAATGGGAGGAGACACAGATTAGATATTAGAAAAAACTTTTTGACAGGGTGATCAATGAGTGGAACAGGTGGTGAGTTCTCCTTCAATTTAAGTCTTCAAACAGAGGCTGGACAGACATCTGTCTGGGATGATTTAGAGAATCCTGCTTTGAGCAGGGGGTTGGACCCGAAGGCCCAGGAGGTCCCTTCCAACTCTACCATTCTATGATTCTAGAACACCCTAATGGAGTCTGTTTCTGACAGTTTGAGCAGATACATGGATGTTAGTGGCCGCTGGAGGTCATTTTGCAGGTCTTTGGCACTGCTCCTCCTGTTCCTCCTTACACAAAGGAAGAGGTAGCGGTCCTGCTGCTGGGCTGTTGCCCTCCTATGGCCCCCTCCATGTCTCCTGGTATCTGCTCCATGCTCTGGACACTGTGTTGACAGATACAGCTACCCTTCTTGCCACAGCTTGCATTGATGTGCCATCCTGAATGAGCTGCACTCCCTGAGCAACTTTTGTGGGTTGGTTGCAGACACCACCTCATGCTACTGTACCGTACCTCTAGCAGTGGGAGCAATGACAAAATGCAAAAGTGACCAAAACAACAGGATGAGAACAGAGAAATGGTCTGTAGTCACCCCCTGCAGGACCACCCTTTTATAGGGGTTGGCTTGCTAATTGTCTTATCATTTCTGTCCATTGTCTGCGCCATTTGCACAACAGGAGGAGAAATTTATCCACAGTGTTGCTTCATAACTGGACAGGTTGATTTCACAGAAGTGATTGACTTGGAGTTATATTGTGTTGTTTGTGTTACTTTTATTTTTTTTAGCAGTATATACACAGCCACACATTGATATAAATATACTCGTACAGTGTGGAACACAACATTGTTTGTACACCCAGCAAGAGTGTGAAAGATCATTGAGAAACGATGTATGGACGGCGAAAAAAGAACAGTATAATGTAAAAAAAATTTTTATTGGAACTTAATAGGTGAAAAGACATGAACAGTGCAAGACATTTATATTAATTGACATGTTCATATATAGAAAACTACTGAAAATAAATGACAGATTACTGCATATAAAATTTCTTGTGCTTTTAGACCAAAGGAAAACAATTTCTGGAAATGCAAGTTAACTTTTTTTTTTTTTTTTGCTGTCAAGTGCACAATAAATATATATCGTGTGCTTCCTTGCAGACATATGCACTACACTTGTGTGCAGGAAGATACAATGTGCCCCATCATCACATGCCTCTCCCCCCTCATTGCATTCTATGCCTCCCCCATCGCATTCTATGCCTCTTCCCCTATCGCATTCTATGCCTCTCCCCTCATCGCATTCTATGCCTCTCCCCTCATCGCATTCTATGCCTCTCTCCCTCATCGTATTCTATGCCTCTTTCCCTCATCGCATTTTTGCCTCTCCCCCTCCCTTTATCACATTCCAGTCTACCACCCCCCACCACACCCCATCACATGCCATGTTTCCCATTCACCGCCACAGCCCTAAAGGCTGCTGCATCCTATCTTGCCGAAGGTGAAATCACCGCCACAGACCCTGCTGTTGTCACTGCTCCTGTCGTCACCTCTCCTCTGGTCCATGCCACTCTTCGATTACTTGACTCTCCTCTTCACTGGTATCTGCTGCTCTTCTGTCCACCTTTTCCAGCATCCGCAACTTGTTCTCCTCACAACACTGGCATAACAGGTCCTGTGATAGAGCATGAGTGGAGTTCAGCGGATAAAGCTGGGCTATAATAAAATGGCGCCCGGCCACACCTTCTGCGGTGATTTGGGCAGCCCACAGAAGCGTGCATAGCTAATACGGCTTCAATGGGGTTGGCGTCTGAATCCTGCCTCCCATGCCCAGGGGCTGCTGTACTTGCAGATTGTAAATGTCGTGCAGTGACCCTCACAGACCTGCAAAGTAAAATGGCAGCCCCATTGGCTGCATTAAAAAATTTTTAAAAAAACAAACAAATTCTATATAATACATTTGCTAAAACATGTTTTGTAACTTTTATTTTTTTAAGTATAAAAATGCGGCACCTTCCCTTTAATTGTATTTTTACATTCTTTGTTTGTGATGGGAGACTGATCGTTCCTCCCTCTTTTTATATTTCTTTTCTTTATCACAGGGCTTCTGATACACTGGAGAGTTCTTATGAGCATAGTGTCTATGGACACCATGAATGGGCACGACACTATTATCAGGATTACTATCGAGACTCACGGCGGAGTCCAGGCCGTTTTGATGCTTATGAGCCGCGTTATGAATCTAGCGATATTTACCGGACTGACACTTCACGGGAGGCACGAGGCAGGCGGCGTAAAAGAAAATACCAACACAGTCGGAGCCGCTCACCTCATTCATCCCAGTCAAGGAATCAGTCCCCCCAGCGGCTGGCCAGCAAAGCTTCTAGGCCTGCAAGATCCCGCAGTGGCTCGCGGAGTAGATCGTCTAGTAGTGACTCTCTCAGTAGCAGCAGTACTGATTCGCTCAGCAGCAGCAGTAGTAACAGGTAGGTTTTGCCACAGCTTTGCTTAGGTTTTATCATGGGCTTTCATCTTGTCACTTTGTTATTTGCATTGGTGAAGCTTTGACAATAACTTCCATGCAAAATTAGTAAATGTCCATATATTATTACTAAATCTAAAGTTTAATTGTTGTTTCTTACAGTGATTAACATTTTTATTGCTCTGCTGTCACTGTTTAACAAACACACAAGACAGAATCGTCCACTGTATTTGTGAGGGTATGTGCACACGTGTAAAATTTCTGCACCATTTCTGCATCTCCTGACAGGAAAAACACAGCTGCAAAAACGTACAGAGAATTGACATGCTGCAGATTATTTTCTGCACCAATCTGCAAGTCAAAAATCCGAAATGTGGGCGCGACACTTCAAGTTTCAGCAGCAGATGAAGGAAGGGAGACACACTAGTCATTACTAGTGGGTAGGCGGAGCCCACACAGGATAGAACACCTCAGATTAAAAAGAGTGTTGACCGGCCCCTCCAGCTCAGGCTCCTCCTACTCCAGCTCTCCAGTCTAAAATTTGAGGTCACAGAGGACAGTCGCTGCTGAAGCAGCTCCTCAGAAGATTTTTTATTTTTATCGGACAGAGACATGGACCCCCGTGGTCTTGAGGTCTCAGGGGTCTCAGCGCTGCTGGACCCCCACCTCTCCCTTGGCGGATCTGTATTACCCTTTAAGGAGGTCCCTGCAGAACCCTGCCGGCCCCGGGGGATGAGGGTTGCTTCCCTGGCGGGGACGCAAACCGCGCTTCTGGGGTCACTGCGTTCCCCGCCCTGGGGGGAAGCTATGGGCACAGCGCCACAAATCCCTGGGGGTCCCTGTGTCGCTCAGCTGGGTGAGTACTCAACATTTTAATATGTTTTGAGTGCTTCAGCGACTGCTGCGGCAGCCGCTGTTACATGTGACATGTTGGTGACTAGTGTCTTTTGTCCGCAGGTGGATGCCTGCAGGACATGGAGAGCGGAGGAGTCGCGCGCCCTTTTTTTGAATTTTTCGCGGCGCTCTGAGCGCGCGCTTTATTACTGTCTCCTCTTCCGGCTTCTCTCTCAGAAGCACAGCGCGGCGGCCATTACTGGATCAGGGAGCTGAAGGCTTCCTTCCTCACTCTCCTCCCCTCCCGACAATCGAAGACGCTACACCACGGCCAGCTGGGTGAGTCGCTTCTGCCTGTCAGGGCAGAAGCTTAACCCCCTCACCCCCTCAGCGCAGGACACTGAACGCTAACGATCACGATAACGACGCATACTAATGCAATCGTTTTTTTGTGATTGTTTTAATGTCGCTGATAGCGGCCATAGTGGAAGCACTGTGGATTAGACAGTGGACCGGAGACGCGGTTTCCAAGCAAGGTTTTGCTATCTTTAGCTTACAAGGGTGGTCAGCTATTTGGATTTGACCTCACGGAGCTGATTGCCAAGGCAAAGGCAAAAGAAACGGCTTTACCGCAGCGAAGAGCTGTGAACTTCTGCGTCTGACAGGCCTAGTGCCAGTAGTAGTCGGCGGTCCTTTCGGTCCAGGGGACGGTTCGGTCAGCCCTCTTGGGGATCGGGTCGTTCCCCTCTTTTTCAGGAAAAAAGAACGCTCAAAAATCCCGCACTCCCTGGAAACAGAGCTTCCGCCAAGACAAGCGGGAAGCTGACAAAAAGCCCGCTAAGGCGGACTGACGCCAGGGTCTCACTCGAGGGCTCTCGAGTGGGAGGTCGCCTGCTCCAATTCGAACCGACTTGGGCTTCCCGCGTGTCGGACGCCTGGGTGACACGGGTTGTGTCGGCAGGCTACTTCATAGAGTTTCAGTCTCGACCCCCAGACAGTTTTTGCCAATCTCGCATTCCGTCAGAGCCCGAGCTATTTGCCGCTCTACTGCGAGAGGTCGATTCCCTTCTGCAGAAGGGTGTGGTGGTACCGGTTCCGCCGTAGGACCGGGGAAGAGGGTTTTATTCCAACCTCTTTGTGGTCCCCAAAAAGGAGGACAAATTTCGCCCCATTCTGGATCTCAAAAGATTGAATCGGCATGTCCACCCCCAAAAATTCCGCATGGAATCACTCCTCTCCGTTGTGGCGGCCCTGTCGCAGAACGATTTTTTGGTGTCAATCGACATTCGCGACGCTTATTTGGATGTTCCCGTCGGAAGGGACCACCAGAGCTTCCTCCGTTTTGCCATAGGTCAGGACCACTACCAATTTGTGGCCCTGCCATTCGGGTTGGCCTCAGCACCCAGAGTTTTTACGAAAATTCTGGCACCTCTCATGGCGATTCTTCGAAGACGGGGTTACGATTCTTCCCTACCTGGACGACCTTTTGATTGTGGCGTCCTCAAAGGAGGAGGCGGTGACGGCTCGCAATCTATCCCTTCAGCTCCTGGAGGACTTTGGGTGGCTGGTCAATTGGGAAAAGTCGTCTCTGGAACCGTCGCAGTCAATCCTGTTTTTGGGAATGCATTTCGACACGGTACGAGCAGTGGTGTCTCTGCCTCCAGACAAGCAAGCGAGTCTTCTTCCACATGTACAGGTTATGAAGTCTTCGACAGCAATGTCCCTTCGAAGGTGTATGCGCCTTCTGGGTTTGATGGTGGCGTCGATGGAGGCAATCCCGTTTGCCCAATTTCCTTCCAGGGCTCTCCAAAGGCTCATTTTGAACCGTTGGGATCGATCGCAGGTTTCACTGGATTGCAGTGTCATCATCTCCCACAGGGTGCAAGAGTCTCTAGTATGGTGGTCACATCCGGAAGTGTTATCCCTGGGGAAGTCCTTTCTCCCTCCGAGGTGGTCAATCATAACCACCGATGCCAGCCTGACGGGCTGGGGGGGTGTCTGGAACAATCTCTGGACTCAGGGAGTATGGTCGTCGGAAGAGTCTGTCCTGCCGATCAATATTCTGGAATTGAGGGCGATTTTTCTTTGCCTCCAACACTGGACGGTCCCTTTAAGCGGTCTACCAGTCCGAGTGCAGACAGACAATGCGACGGCGGTCGCGTATATCAACCATCAAGGTGGAACGAGGAGCTTCAAGCTCAAGATGGAGGTGTCTCAGATCCTGGTATGGGCCGAGGCCAGGGTGCCAGCCATCTCTGCGATTCACATTCCAGTAGTTCGGAATGTCACGGCGGACTTTCTCAGTCGTGAAAAAGATGGATCCCGGAGAGTGGAGTCTTCATCCGGAGATTTTTGCACTGCTGTGCTCCCGTTGGGGAACTCCCCAAGTGGATTTCATGGCATCCAGGGTCAATGCCAAGTTACCGACGTTTATGTCCAGGTACAAGGACCCGAAGGCTGTAGCGGTGGATGCTCTAGTGGCTCCGTGGGTCCAGTTCGAGCTAATCTATGTGTTCCCGCCGATATCCTTACTCCCTCTGGTGTTGCGTCGGATCAGACTGGAGAGAGTCCCGGCTATGTTGATAGCCCCAGATTGGCCAAGGAGGACGTGGTTCTCGACGCTGGTGTCGCTTCTGGCAGCGCCTCCACTTCCACTCCCTCTTCGCCCGGACCTGTTAACTCAAGGGCCCGTTTGCCATCCGGACCTGAAGTCTCTGCGTTTGACGGCGTGGCTCTTGAGACCGAAATTTTGACCCGTCAAGGTTTTTCAGCCGAAGTCATTGCCACTCTGCGAGCTGCCAGAGGTCCGGCTACTACTAGGATTTACCACAAGACTTGGGAATCCTTCTTTTCGTGGTGTTCGGATTCTTCAAGGAACCGAGGATTTTTTCCATTCCCAATTTGTTGGCCTTTTTGCAGTACGGGCTGGACAAGGGTTTGGCAGTTAGCACTCTGAAGGGGCAGGTTTCTGCTCTGTCCTTGCTATTTCGGAAGGCTATCGCTTCGCGTAGGGACGTACGTTCCTTTTTTCGCGGAGTAACCCGTCAGTTTCCACCGCGGAAGGCGTTTGTGTCGCCTTGGCGGCTCAATCTTGTTTTGGAGGCTCTTCAACATGGGCCTTTTGAGCCTATGGACTCTTAGTCTTCTTTGCTCTCTTGGAAGGTTGCCTTCCTTGTGGCGGTCACTTCTTTGAGAAGGGTCTCTGAGTTGGCGGCTTTTCTTGCTCGCCCCCTTTTCTGGAGTTTCACCCAGATCGCGTAGTACTTCGCACTCGGGGTGACTTTTCTACCTAAGGTGGTGTCACAATTTCATGTTAACCAGGATATTGTGTTGCCCTCGCTCTGTCCGGAGCCGAGGAATGCGAAGGAACGGGCCTTGCACACATTGGATTTAGTGCGGGCTTTGAAGTTCTATTTGTCTATTACTCAAAGTTTTCGGAAGTCGGATTCTCTGTTTGTGATTCCAGCAGGTTGTCGACGTGGTCAACGAGCTTCCAAGGATTCTATAGCTCGTTGGATTCGGTCGGCCATTTTAGAGGCTTACCGACTTAAGGGCGAACCTTGCCCGGATTAAGATTCGAGCTCACTCCACGAGGGCTGTGGGTTCATCGTGGGCCTTTCATCAAGGGGCCTCGGCAGCTCAGCTCTGCCGGGCGGCGACCTGGCGCTCCGTCCACACATTTACGAAATTTTATAAGGTGGACGTCAGTGCTTCCGCTGATGCGGCCTTAGGACGTAGGGTCCTGCAGGCGGCTGTAGTTTAAAGTTCTTGTGAACTTGTATTTAGCGCTAGTTGCGCATTTATTTAGGTTGTTGGGATCTGCCTCTGTTGGTTTTTTGCCCACCCTTATTTTTGGACTGCTTTGGGACGTCCCACTAGTAATGACTAGTGTGTCTCCCTTCCTTCATCTGCTGCTGAAAGACGGATTTTGGTAAGAACTTACCTGTAAAATCCTTTTCAGCGAAGAAGGAAGGGAGACACAGATCCCTCCCATGGCAGAAGTGTGTTGTTGTGTTTTCAGATGCGGCGTGACCCTTCTCTGATAGCGATTATCTGGGCTGAGGTCGGCGCGCTAAGGCTCTGTTCCAGCATTGCCAGCTCATCGCAGTGGTCAGGTTCAGTGAGTAGTACCTGGGACTGTGTGGTTTTTTTCTGTTATATGCATAACCTATCTCTTGTTTTTCTCTGAAGTCCTTCAGAAGGGGTTATGTTGCTCCGCTGGTGATATTTGCTCTTCCTTAGCTTGTGTACGACTGGAGGACTGGAGTAGGAGGAGCCCAAGCTGGAGGGGCCGGTAACACTCTTTTTAATCTGAGGTGTTCTATCCTATGTGGGCTCCGGCTACCCACTAGTAATGACTAGTGTGTCTCCCTTCCTTCTTCGCTGAAAAGGATTTTACAGGTAAGTTCTTACCAAAATCCGTCTTTTGTCAGAATTTTAGGTTTTTGTTTGTCCACCATCTCTTGATGATTGACCACAATTTCATGGATTAGTCTGGATTTCCAGGCATGGACCAAATCTCTGTTTTGTTCCTGAGCCATTTAGTTATGACCTTTGCTTTATGGCAGGTGCTCCATCATGTGGAAAAGGCATTTTGATTGCAAACTGCTCTTGAGGTTGGGAGAATGCCTTTTCATTTTTAAACAATTTACAAAGCCATTTTTTAGGGACCACTCATATTGAAGTCACTTTGAGGGTCTACATGCACAAAATACCAAAAGTGCACCATTCTAAAAACTGCACCTCAGGTATCAAAACCACATTCAAGAATTTATTAACCTTCAGTGCTTCACAGGAGCTGAAGCAACGTGGAAGGAAAATGAATATTACTTTTAGCACAAAAATGATCTTTTACAACTTTTATTTTACAAGGTAAAGGAGAAAATGGACAGATAAGTTGTTGTACATTTTCCTGTACGCAATACCCATATGTGGGAAAACACTTTGGGCACACGGCAGAGCTCATAAGAAGGAGCGCGTTTGACTTTTTCAAACTAAAATGGCTGGAATTGAGATTGGAGCCATGTCGCGTTGGAGAGCCCCTGATGCACCTAAACAGTGGAAACCCCAATGACCCATTTTGAAATGCCCCTAAGGGACTTATCTAGATCTTGGTGAGCACTTTGAACCCAAGTGCTTCACACAAGTTTATAATGCCGCATGAAAATAAAATCCTATTTTTTTTTTTTCCACAAAAATTATCTTTCAGCTGCAGATGAGGAAGAGAGCCAGTATTCATTACTGATGGTAGGCGGAGCCCAGATCAGGATGTTACCTCAGATCAAAAGAGTGATGACTGGCTGGCCCCTCCAGCTCGGGCTCCTCCTACTCAGCTCCAGTCTAAGATTTGAGGTCCAGAGGATGGTCGCTGCTAATGCAGCTCCTCAGAAAATTTTATTATTTTAATATTCGGACAGGAGACTTGGATCACTAGTTGGTCTAGAGGTCTCAGGGGTATCAGCGCTGCTGTACCCCAACCTCTCCCTTGGCGGATCTGTATTTACTCAAAGTCCCTGCAGAATCCTTGCCGGCCCTGGGGGATGAGGAGAGCTTCCCTGGCGGGAACGCAAACCACACGTGCGGTCACTGCGTTCTTCGCCCTGGGGGAAGCATGGGCACTGCGCCAGAAACCCCTGAGGGTCCCTGTGGCGCCTTGGCTGGTGAGTACTCCACACAAATTTTAATGATAATTATGTGTGAGTGCTTTAGCGTCTGAATGAGCAGCGCTATTACTAATGTCAGCGTTACTATGTCAGTATGCGTCAGCGCTGCTGTGACAGCGCTAATACATGTAATCAGTATGCTTCAGCGCTGCTGTGACAGCGCTACTACATGTAAATGTCAGTAAGCTTCAGCGCTGCTGTGACAGCGCTACTACATGTAATGTCAGTATGAACGCTGCTGTGACAGCGCTACTACATGTAAAGTCAGTATGCTTCAGCGCTGCTGTGACAGCGCTACTACATGTAAAGTCAGTATGCTTCAGCGCTGCTGTGACAGCGCTACTACATGAAGATGTGGTGATTTTTTGTCCGCAGGCAGATACCTGCAGGACAGAGAGGGAGCAGGAGCGGGGAGAGTTCGCGCTCATTATTTGAGCTAGCAGGGGGCGTGGCCTATCTATCCCGGTCTTTTGAGCAGGAAGACGCGCGCTCTGGCTTTTCTCCTGCGACCCCCTCACTGTGGCGGCCATTACTCAGGCTCCTGGGCTCCTCGGACCGCTCCCCTCCTCGTATAACACCACGGCCAGCTGGGTGAGTGTGGATTCCTCACCCCGCAGCGCAGCGATCGCTATCCTGCAGCTGCAGTCTCATCAGAGACATAAAAATTGGCTGGGGCTCACAAATATATATATATTTTGGTGAGTTTGCAATATTAACCCCTTTGAGGGTTATTTCTACCTGCTAAATTTGCTGACTGAATACCGCTGGGGTAACTCTGCTTGGTGGAGCGTTAACCCTTCAGCGTTTGAAAAAAAAAAAAAAAAAAAAAAAAAAACCGCATAGTTTTTTGCTGGTATTACCGCTTTGACCTGTTCATCAGGTGAGACATGTCTGAACAGAGTTCAGATGCCGCGGATCACGTCCCAGTGCCATTGCGGCAATCAGATACGCAGACCTCCACAACGTCTAGCGCTGCGGTTGACAGCGGTGGAAAATTGGATGATATCGCTCGATCGATTAATAACTTATCTGACCTTTTAGGTCAATATGTGTCTGCTAATTCCTCTCAGAGGAAGCGACGCAGGCCGTTACCGGCCTCTACACGGAGCGAGTCAGATGTATCTGATATTGGGCAGAGTTCCCCTTTATATTCGGATGGAGAAATATCCGATTCTGATGCGGACGAGCCGCAGGGGCGTTCCTCTATGGCGAAGCGTACGGAGGCATTAATTGAAGCCATGAGAGATATACTACAGTTACCGGAGGAGGTAACTAGTCGTCCTGGTAAATCAGCACGCATGTTCCAGGAGTCCCGTGCTTCGCGCACAACATTGCCAGCTCTGGATGAGCTTAATGGTGTAATAGAGGAGGAACGTCTATGTCCAGATAAGCGTTTTCATGGAACGCATTTCTTTGATACACTTTATCCTTGCTCTACGGAGTTAAAGGCTAATTGGACTTCTGCTCCTGAAGTGGATGTGTCTTTGTCTCAGCTTAGTAAATCCTCACTACTCCCTATTAAGGGAAAAGCGAGCTTACAGGAGCCTTTGGATAGAAAGGCAGAATTGGCGGCAAAAGCAAGCTATGAGGCTGCAGGTCATGGATTTCGAGCAGTGCTAGGATCCATGTGTGCTGCTAGAGCTTCTCTAGCTGGTTGGCACGTCTGAAGACGGAGTTGCAAAATGAATCTCCGTTATCTGAGATACGGGAAACTTGTGAATGGTTAGAAACGGCAGCCTGTTATATCTTTGATGCCGGTCTGGATACGGCATCTCTGCTGGCCAAAGCGCAAGCTTCAGCGGTCACAGTCAGAAGAGCTTTATGGCTCAGACAGTGGGCCGGGGACGCAGTTTCCAAACAAGGGTTGTTGGCCTTACCTTACAAGGGTGGCCATCTTTTTGGATCCGACCTCACAGAGCTGATTTCCAGGGCTAAGGCGAAGGAATCAGCATTACCACAGCGAAGGGCCATGGCCTCGGTGTCCAGTAAGCCTGTGTTTATAGTGGTCGGCGGTCCTTTCGGGGCCGAGGGCGATCTAGTCACTCCTCGTGGGGATCGGGTCGTCCTTCTTTCTCAGGAAAGAAATCCTCTCAGAAAACTCGTACTCCCTGGAAGCAGAGTTTCCGCCAGAACAAGCGGGAACTTGACAAGAAAACCGCAAAGTCGGATTGACGCCAGGGGTCCACTCGAGGATTCTCGAGTGGGGGGTCGCCTGCTTCTTTTCAAGGAGACTTGGATGGCTCGCGTTCCAGATTCCTGGGTAACGCGGATAGTGTCGGCAGGCTATTTCATAGAGTTTGCTTCTCAACCCCCAAATGTTTTTTGTCAATCTCGCGTTCCGTCGGAACCCGAGCTTGTTGTCGCTCTACAGCGAGAGGTCGAATCGCTACTACAAAAGGGTGTAGTGATACCGGTTCCGTCAGAGGACCGGGGGAAAGGTTTTTATTCCAACCTTTTTATAGTTCCCAAAAAGGAGAACAAATTTCGCCCGATTCTGGATCTCAAGCGATTGAACCGGCATGTCCATGCCCGGAAATTTCGCATGGAGTCGCTTCGTTCCGTTGTGGCAGCTCTGTCACAGAACGATTTTCTGGTGTCAATCGACATTCGCGACGCCTATTTGCATATTCCCATCGGAAAGGCTCATCAGCGCTTTCTTCGATTTGCCATAGGTCAGAATCATTACCAGTTCGTGGCTCTGCCGTTCGGCTTAGCCTCAGCGCCAAGGGTCTTTACAAAAATTCTGGCGCCCCTCATGGCACTCCTTCGAAGACAGGGGATTACGATTCTCCCTTATCTGGACGATCTTTTGATCGTGGCTTCCTCGGAGGAGGAGGCATTGACGGCTCGGGATTTGTCTCTTCAGTTTCTGAAAGACTTCGGTTGGCTGGTCAATTGGGAGAAGTCGTCCCTGGAACCATCGAGGACAATTCTCTTTTTGGGAATGCATCTCGACACGTTTCGGTCGGTAGTTTCCCTACCACCAGACAAACAGTCATGTCTTCTTCGACATGTACAGATTATGACATCCTCAATGGCAATGTCCCTACGGAAGTGTATGCGTCTTCTGGGACTGATGGTGGCGTCCATGGAGGCAATTCCTTTTGCCCAGTTCCACTCCAGGACTCTTCAAAGGTTCATCTTGAGTCGATGGAATCAGTCGCAATCGCTGGATTGCAGTGTCACCATTTCTCGCGCGGTGCGGGATTCTCTAGAATGGTGGTTACGTCCAGGGGCATTCTCCCTGGGGAAGTCTTTCCTCCCTCTGAAGTGGTCAGTCATAACCACCGATGCCAGCCTGACGGGCTGGGGGGGTGTTTGGAACAATCTCTGGATTCAGGGGGTATGGTCACCGGAAGAGTCTGTGCTTCCGATCAACATCCTGGAATTGAGGGCGATTTTTCTTTGCCTCCAACATTGGACGGTCCCTTTGAGCGGTCTGCCAGTCCGTGTGCAGACAGACAATGCGACGGCTGTCGCGTATATCAATCACCAAGGTGGGACAAGGAGTTCCAGACTCATGGTAGAGGTGTCCCGAATTCTGATTTGGGCAGAGGCCAATGTACCAGCCATTTCGGCGATTCACATTCCAGGGGTTCAGAATATTACAGCGGACTTTCTCAGTCGCAGAAGGATGGATCCCGGGGAATGGAGCCTCCACCCGGAAGTCTTTGCACTACTGTGCTCTCGCTGGGGAACCCCCCAAGTGGATTTGATGGCTTCCAGGTCCAATGCCAAGTTACCGACATTCATGTCCAGGTACAAGGACCCGAAGGCGGTGGCGGTGGATGCTCTAGTGGCTCAGTGGGATCAGTTCAAGCTGATCTATGTATTCCCGCCGATATCCTTACTTCCTCTAGTGCTGCGTCGGATCAGACTAGAGAGAATTCCAGCTATTCTGATAGCTCCAGACTGGCCAAGAAGGGTGTGGTTCTCGACAATAATGTCGCTGTTGGCGGCACCTCCGTTTCCACTCCCTCTTCAACCGGACTTGTTGACTCAGGGGCCCATTTGTCATCCGGACTTGATGTCCCTGCGTTTGACGGCGTGGCTCTTGAGACCGAGATCTTGACCCGTAGAGGTTTTTCAGCCGAGGTCATTGCTACCCTTCGTGCTGCAAGATGTCCGGCTACTTCTAGGATTTACCACAAAATTTGGGAAACCTTCTTTTCGTGGTGTTTGGGGTCTTCTCGGAACCCGAGAAAATTTTCCATTCCCAACTGTTGGCTTTTCTGCAGCATGGGCTAGACAAGGGTTTGGCAGTTAGCACTCTGAAAGGTCAGATTTCTGCTCTGTCCTTATTGTTCCGGAGAACCATTGCTTCGAATAGAGACGTGATCTCTTTTTTCCGAGGTATCTCTCGTAAGTTTCCGCCGCGGAAGGCACCCGTGTCTCCTTGGCGGCTCAACCTTGTTTTGGAGGCTCTTCAGCATAAACCTTTTGAACCTATGGTTTCTGCTAGCCTTTCTTTACTTTCTTGGAAGGTGGCTTTCCTTGTTGCAGTCACTTCCTTGAGGAGAGTTTCTGAATTGGCAGCTCTTTCTTGCTCGCCTCCTTTTCTGGAGTTTTTTCCGGATCGTGTAGTGCTTCGCACTCGGGGTGATTTTTTGCCTAAAGTGGTGTCACAATTTCATGTTAACCAGGATATTGTGTTGCCTTCACTCTGTCCGGATCCGAAGAATACGAAAGAGCGAGATTTACACACATTGGATTTAGTGCGGGCCTTGAAGTTTTATCTATCTATTACTCAAGGTTTTCGTAAGACGGACTCCCTGTTTGTGGTTCCGGCAGGTCGTCGGCGTGGTCAACGAGCTTCCAAGGGTTCTATAGCTCGTTGGATCCGGTCAGCTATTTTGGAAGCTTACCGTCTTCGGGGTGAATCTTGCCCGATTAAGATTCGAGCCCATTCCACGAGAGCTGTGGCTTCATCGTGGGCTTTTCATCAAGGTGCTTCGGCAGTGCAGCTTTGCCGAGCGGCGACTTGGCGCTCTGTCCACACGTTTACAAGATTTTATAAAGTGGACGTCAGTGCTTCCGCTGATGCAGCCCTCGGACGTAGGGTCCTGCAGGCAGCTGTAGTTTAAAGTTCTGGATGAACTTGTGTTTAGCGCTGGTTGCGCTTTGTTGTTAAGGTTGTTGGGTTTCTGCCTTTTGTTGGTTTTTTCCCACCCTTATTTTTGAACTGCTTTGGGACGTCCCATCAGTAATGAATACTGTGGCTCTCTTCCTTCATCTGCAGCTGAAACACGGATTTTGGTAAAGACTTACCTGTAAAATCCTTTTCAGCGAAGGAAGGAAGAGAGACACAGCACCCTCCCACGGCAGAAGTGTGTTGATGTTTTCAGATGCAGCGCGACCCTTATCTGATAGCGATTATCTGGGCTGAGGTCAGCGCGCTAAGGCTCTGTTCCAGCATCGCCAGCTCATCGCAGTAGTCAGGTTCCGTGAGTAGTACCTGGAACTCTGTGGTTTTTGGCTTCTTTGCATGCATAACCTGTATCCTTGTGTTTTTTCTCTGAAGTTCCTTCAGAAGGGGTTATGTTGCTCCGCTGGTGATCTTGGCTCTTTTCCTAAAAGCTTTGATACGACTGGAGCTGAGTAGGAGGAGCCCGAGCTGGAGGGGCCAGCCAGTCATCACTCTTTTGATCTGAGGTAACATCCTGATCTGGGGCTCCGCCTACCCATCAGTAATGAATACTGTGTCTCTCTTCCTTCCTTCGCTGAAAAGGATTTTACAGGTAAGTCTTTACCAAAATCCGTGTTTTTTTCTTATTCGTTCGAAACTTTTCGCAGAATCAAGAGAAGTTACCTGACAAACAAGGGAAAAAAACGCAATAAAAACAAGCAAAACCCTTTTCAGTGCAGAATGGAAGGGAGGGAGACCAAATTCATTACTGATGGGTAGGCGGAGCCCCAGATCAGGATGTCACCTCAGATCAAAAGAGTGCTGACTGGCTGGCCCCTCCAGCTCGGGCTCCTCCTACTCAGCTCCAGTCTAAGATTTGAGGTCCAGAGGATGGTCGCTGCTGGAAAGCAGCTCCTCAGAAGATTTTATTATTTTTATCGGACAAGAGACTTGGACATGAGTCTGAAAGGTCTCAGGGGTCTCAGCGCTGCTGGACCCCACCTCTCCCCTGGCGGATCTGTATTTACATAAATAGTCCCTGCAGAATCCTTGCCGGCCCTGGGGGATGAGGAGAGCTTCCCTGGCGGGACGCAAACCACACGTGCGGTCACTGCGTTCCTCGCCCTGGGGGGAAGCATGGGCATAGCGCCAGAAACCCCTGAGGGTCCCTGTGGCGCTTTGGCTGGTGAGTACTCCACACAAAATTTTATTATTAATGTGTGAGTGCTTTAGCGTCTGATGGCAGCGCTATTACATGTATATCAGTATGCTTCAGCGCTGCGGTGACAGCGCTATTACATGTTTATCAGTGTATCTCACCAGTCTCTCCCTTGGCGGATCTGTAACTACATAATCGTCCCTGCAGAATCTTGCCGGCCCTGGGGGATGAGGAGAGTTTCCCTGGCGGGGGCGCAAACCACACGCTGGGGTCACTGCGCTTCCCGCCCTGGGGGGAAGCATGGGCATAGCGCCAGAAACCCCTGGGGGTCCCTGTGGCGTTTCGGCTGGTGAGTACTCCACATTTTGGTAAAATGTGTGTGAGTGTTTTAGCGACTGCTGCGGCAGCCGCTGTACATATATATGCCGGTGACTAGTTTTTTCTATGTCCGCAGGAGGATGCCTGCAGGACGAGGGAAAGGAGGGGAGTACGCGCTCTTTTTATTTTTTGAATTTCGCGCCGCTTCTGAGCGCGCGCTTTACTGCAGCCTCCATTTTCGGCTCCTCTACATGGAGCACATGGAGGCAGAGCGCGGCGGCCATTGCTGATAAAGCGCTGCAAGCTGAAAGCTCCCCGGATCGTTCTCCTCCCCTCCCGGCAAGAATACGTGACCAGCTTGGTGAGTCGCTTCTAGCCCGCCGGGCAGAAGCTTAACTCCTTCACCTCCACAGCGCGGGCGCCGTCTGGGGCACTACTGAGTGACAGATTGAGCTGTCCTGCGGCTGTTCTCGCATAAGGGGCTCGCACACTCTTTTAATATTAATAAAGAGGCTGTGGGGAGTCTGCGACATTAATGCTGCCACTATACGTTTCCGCTGACGATCCTGATGGCGTCGCATAATATTGCGATCGTTTGTGTGTCATTTTTAATGTCGCTATTAGCTGCCAATCTGGGATTCATTAGATCGCATAGGCGATTAGCGATCTCCTTGACAACTTTGGCGGTCATTGCGTTATAAAAAACAGCGCAATTTTTTAGCGATCTTGTGGAACGTTTTTCTGTTTAGTGTGGCATGGCTGTCCTGCAGCTGCGACCTTATAAGAGGCGCCTGAGATTCGCACACCCTTTTTTCATTATCAAGGTTGTGGGGAGTCAGCTACTTTAACCCCTTCTTAGGCGGTTAACTCTTAATGGGAGACAGCTGGGGTAGCTCTCGCTTTAGAGCTTTAACCCTTCAGCGTTTGTTTTTTATTTAAGTACTGCTCTGGTTACTGACAGGTTTATCCTGCCATATACTATGCAAGGGTATGTCAGAGACCCTCTCCCAGATCCGTTACGGATCAGCCTCGCGTATCTGACACGCAGACCTCGACTCATACACGGTCAGAGGTTCCAATGGTGTCAAAATGAAGGCCTTCACTGGTTTCTATTGATGACCTTTTAGGTTATGGAGTGTCAACTAGATCCTCTCAAGGAAGCGACACAAATCGGTGCTTTCCTTCTCGCTTAGCGAAGAAGTCCGATTCGGTCAAGGAGGATCGGCAGGGACACCCTGCCTCTCTCTCAGGGGCCGTACTAAAATTTCTGTGGAAGCCATGTGGACGTTACAGTTACCGGAGGAGGTAACTAGTCGTCCTGGTAAGTCGGCCCGGATGTTGCAAGGGTCGCATGGGTCGCGACGACCTTACAAACTATCCGTTTTTCTACGGAGTTATTTGTTAATTGGACCCCTTCTCCTGAAGTGAATGTCCCTTTATTCCAGCTTAGCAAATCTTCCTAGTAAAAGGGAAGACGATCTGCAGGACACGCTGGACAGAAGAACGGAGATGGCAACAATTTCCATCTGTGTAGCCGTGGATCATAGATTCGGTATTAAGGATCTAGGTGTACTTGTTAAGTTCCCCTGAGCCGGTTGGACCGTCTAAGGACGGCGTGGCAAGTTTCCCTCTATCAAGGTAGATGGGCTTTTCTAGTTGAAGGATAATGCGTCACTGCTATCCAGGGCGCAATCCTCGGCAGTTACAGTCAGAAGAGCACTGTGACTTGGATGGAACGCAGTTTTCCAACAGGGTTTGCTATCTTTAGCTTAGAAAGTGGTCAGCTATTTGACTGACCTCACGGAGCTGATGCCAAGGCAAAGGCAAAAGAAGCAGCTTTACCGCAGCGCAGAGCTGTGACTTCTGCGTTTGGCAGGACTAGTGCCGATAGTTATCGGCAGTCCTTTTCGGTTCAAGGGATGATCTGACCAACCCTCTGGGGGTTTGTGTCGTCTCTCTCTTTTTAAAAAAAAAAAAAAAAAAAAGGGGGAATTCTCAGAAATTCCGCATACCCTGGAAACAGAGCTTCTGTTAAGGCAGAAGCTGGCAAAAAAAAAAAAAAAAAAAAAATTCGCTAAGGCGGACTGACTTCTGACATTCCATTAGAGCCGAGCATGAAGTCGCTTCGCTCAGTTATGGCAGCCCTGTCGCAGAACGATCAATCGACATTCGCAACGCTTTTTGGCATGTTCCCATCGGAAGACCTCACCCAGGTTGTGGCTCGACCATTCGGTTTGGCTTTAACGCCCAGAATTTTTACAACGATTCTGACGCCAGAATCTCATGGCAATCCTTCAAAGACGGGGATTTACGATTCGTCCCTATTTGGACGGCCTTTTCGGTTGTGGCTTCAAAGGAGAAGTCGTCTCTGGAATCGTCGCAGGCAATCCTGTTTTTGAGGATGCATTTCGACATGGTACGGGAGGGGTTGTCCCTACCTCCAGACAAGCAGGCATGTCTGCTCCAGCATGTACAGACTATGAAGTCTGCGACAGCAGTGTCCCTTCGGAAGGTATGCGCCTTCTGGGTCTGACGGTGGCGTCCATGAGGTTTTTTTCCGTTTGTCCAATTTCATTCCAGAGCTCTCCATAGGCTCATTCTGAGTCGTTGGGATCAATTGCAAGGTTCGCTGGATTGCAGCGTCATCATCTCTCACAGGGTGCGAGAATCCCTAGGATGGTGTTTATGTCCGGAGCGTTATCCCTGGGAAAGCTTTTCCTCCCTCCGAAGTGGTCGGTCATAACCACCGATGCCAGCCTGACGGGCTGGGGGGGGTGTTTGGAACAATCTCTGGATTCAGGGAGTATGGTCATCGGAAGAGTCTGTTCTTCCGATCAACATCCTGGAATTGAGGGCGATTTTCCTTTGCCTCCAACATTGGACGGTCCCTTTGAGCGGTCTGCCAGTCCGAGTGCAGACAGACAACGCGACGGCTGTCGCGTATATCAATCACCGAGGTGGGACAAGGAGTTCCAGACTCATGGTAGAGGTGTCCCGAATTCTGATTTGGGCAGAGGCCAGTGTGCCAGCCATTTCGGCGATTCACATTCCAGGGGTTCAGAATATTACAGCGGACTTTCTCAGTCGCAGAAGGATGGATCCCGGGGAATGGAGCCTCCACCCGGAAGTTTTTTGCACTACTGTGCTCTCGCTGGGGAACCCCCCAAGTGGATTTGATGGCATACAGGTCCAATGCCAAGTTACCGACGTTCATGTCCAGGTACAAGGACCCGAAGGCTGTGGCGGTGGATGCTCTAGTGGCTCAGTGGGATCAGTTCGAGCTGATCTATGTATTCCCGCCGATATCCTTACTTCCTCTAGTACTGCGTCGGATCAGACTAGAGAGAATTCCAGCTATTTTGATAGCTCCAGACTGGTCAAGAAGAGTGTGGTTCTCGACAATAATGTCGCTGTTGACGGCACCTCCTTTTCCACTCCCTCTTCAACCGGACTTGTTGACTCAGGGGCCCGTTTGTCATCCGGACTTGATGTCCCTGCGTTTGACGGCGTGGCTCTTGAGACCGAAATCTTGACCCGTAGAGGTTTCTCAGCCGAGGTCATTGCTACCCTTCGTGCTGCAAGAAGTCCGGCTACTACTAGGATTTACCACAAAATTTGGGAAACCTTCTTTTCGTGGTGTTTGGGGTCCTCTCGGAACCCGAGAAAATTTTCCATTCCCAACCTGTTGGCTTTTTTTGCAGCATGGGCTAGACAAGGGTTTGGCAGTCAGCACCCTGAAAGGTCAGATTTCTGCTCTGTCCTTATTGTTCCGGAGAACCATTGCTTCAAATAGAGACGTGCTCTCCTTTTTCCGAGGTATATCTCGTAAGTTCCCGCCGCGGAAGGCACCCGTGTCTCCTTGGCGGCTCAACCTTGTTTTGGAGGCTCTTCAGCATAAACCTTTTGAGCCTATGGTTTCTGCTAGCCTTTCTTTACTTTCTTGGAAGGTGGCTTTCCTTGTTGCAGTCACTTCCTTGAGGAGAGTTTCTGAGTTGGCAGCTCTTTCTTGTTCGCCTCCTTTTCTGGAGTTTTTTCCGGATCGTGTAGTGCTTCGCACTCGGGTGATTTTTTGCCTAAAGTGGTGTCACAATTTCATGTCAACCAGGATATTGTGTTGCCTTCATTCTGCCCGGATCCGAAGAATGTGAAAGAGCGAGCTTTACACACATTGGATTTAGTGCGGGCCTTGGAGTTTTATCTATCTATTACTCAAGGTTTTCGTAAGACGGACTCCCTATTTGTGGTTCCAGTCGGTCGTCGGCGTGGTCAACGAGCTTCCAAAGATTCTATAGCTCGTTGGATTCGGTCAGCTATATTGGAAGCTTACCGTCTTCAGGGTGAATCTTGCCCGATTAAGATTCAAGCCCATTCCACGAGGGCTGTGGCTTCATCGTGGGCTTTTCACCAAGGTGCTTCGGCAGTGCAGCTCTGCCGGGCGGCAACTTGGCGCTCTGTCCACACGTTTACGAAGTTTTATAAAGTGGACGTCAGTGCTTCCGCTGATGCAGCCCTCGGACGTAGGGTCCTGCAGGCAGCTGTAGTTTAAAGTTCTGGATGAACTTGTGTTTAGCGCTGGTTGCGCTTTGTTGTTAAGGTTGTTGGGTTTCTGCCTCTTGTTGGTTTTTTCCCACCCTTATTTTTGAACTGCTTTGGGACGTCCCATCAGTAATGAATTCCTGTGTCTCCCTCCCTTCCATTCTGCAGCTGAAACACGGATTTTGGTAAGAACTTACCGGTAAAATCCTTTTCAGCGAAGGAAGGGAGGGAGACACAGCACCCTCCCAAGGCAGAAGTGTGTTGATGTTTTCAGATGCAGCGCGACCCTTATCTGATAGCGATTATCTGGGCTGAGGTCAGCGCGCTAAGGCTCTGTTCCAGCATCGCCAGCTCATCGCAGTAGTCAGGTTCCGTGAGTAGTACCTGGAACTCTGTGGTTTTTGGCTTTCTTTGCATGCATAACCTGTATCCTTGTGTTTTTTCTCTGAAGTTCCTTCAGAAGGGGTTATGTTGCTCCGCTGGTGATCTTGGCTCTTTTCCTAAAAGCTTTGGTACGACTGGAGCTGAGTAGGAGGAGCCCGAGCTGGAGGGGCCAGCCAGTCAGCACTCTTTTGATCTGAGGTGACATCCTGATCTGGGGCTCCGCCTACCCATCAGTAATGAATTCCTGTGTCTCCCTCCCTTCCTTCGCTGAAAAGGATTTTACCGGTAAGTTCTTACCAAAATCCGTGTTTTTGCTGCAGGTTTCTTACTGTCAAAAGAGCAGGTTTGCCTGTGGAGAAAAACGCATCAAACACACAACGTGTGAACATAACCTAATAGTTGCGTTTTTTTTTCAGCGGGTTCTGCTTACAGGGCGTATGCTGCTGAGGATGATATTCTGTGCTATTTCACAGGGAAGCACGAGGCAGGCGGAAAGAACGGAACACCCAGCACAGCCGGAGCCGCTCTCCTCATTCATCACAGTCAAGGAATCAGTCCCCTCAGCCGCTGGCCGCCCAAGCATCTAGGTCTGCAAAATCCTCCAGCGGCAGTGGCTCGCGGAGTAGATCATCTAGTAGTCATTCTCTCAGCAGCAGCAGAAGTACCAGTAGTGACAGGTAGGTTTCGCTGCAGCAGTGCTTAGATTGTTAGGCCATGGTCACATATGCGAGAAACTCGCACGATTCTCATACGAATCTCTCGCATGAACACCTGGCACTGCCACCGGCATTCGGACCAGAGCGTGCAGCTGCATGTATTTCTATGTAGCCGCGTTCTCCAGTCCGAGTGCTGGCTGAAGTGCCGGGTGTTCATGCGAGAGATTCGCACGAGAATCGTGCGAGTTTCTCGCATGCGTGATCCCGGCCTTATGGGATTCATCTTGTCACTTTATTTGCATTGGTGAAGCTTTGACAACTACTTCCGCGCAAAGTTAGTAAATGTCCATACCATATATTATTACTAAATCTAAAGTTTTATTTTTGTTTCTTACAGTGATTAACATTTTTATTGCTCTGCTGTCGCTGTTTATTTAAAACAAAAACACACAAAAGGTGATGACAGGGATCATTCACTGTATCTCTTTTGAGTTGTGTTTTTTCAGCGTATGCTTGCAGGGAATGTTATGCTGAGGATGATATTCTGTGGATCGTTCTGTGGAAGTGGTGTTCATCTGCCTGAACTGTCTATTAAATGACTGCTGATCATCTTCTATAACTGCTATGTTTTGTGGTTTTATGAAGGGCGTCTGTCAGCATAGAATGACTGGTCAAGCCAAATCCAGGCTCTCGGATCATCATGGAGGCCTGACATTTAGGTGTACCTTCCCACCTGCTTGTTTTCATCTACCTTTGTCCTCTTCTGTATAGAGCCAGAGCTGTTGATCAAAGAAGAGGAGGTGACATGGAGATGGATAACTCGCAGATGGGGAGGAACGCCTGAATCTTTGGCCATGCCATGATGTGCTTGGTTTGAACATCTGTACTTGGTTTGATACAGGAAAGATGTGTATCTTTGTACTGTGTTAGCCAGTAGATAGAAAAATATTCAGAATTGAGTGTCCTCAGTGGTTGATACCTTTTAATGGCTAACTGAAAAGATGGTAACAAATTGCAAGCTTTCGAGACTACTCAGGTCTCTTCATCAGGCAAAGACTAATACAACATCTGAAGAATCACATATATATACACAAAAGTGTATAAAACGCTGATGGACTTTGGTTCAGCTGTTATTAGTAAGATGGAATATTATGCTTTTGCTTATATATTATGTGTTCAGCTTCTACAAGGGAGTTTTGAGATTTGCTGTATCACATCTAGAAGACCTTTTTATTTCATCCCACCATGCTTTTTTGATTGTAAATTAAAGCCAGATGCAGATGTCTTTATATCGTGAACCTAGTACCAACTGTGACTTTAGGCCTGACTGCGAGTCTCATCACCTAATCAAAGCACATTAAGTAGAATGATTTATACTCTGGTTGGAATTCAATGGACACTCTTGCACTTAGTGCATACGCTTTTCCTGTTTAGCAGACGCACTTCTTAGTAATGGGAAAAAATGCTTTTCTGAGACTCCACCTTCTAGTTGAGGGAACATTTTTGGAAATCAAAAGAGCTGGTGGGTTCTATGAGTATATGATCCAGCACTTTGTTGTGGGCTGTCATGTGGTCATCACATAGGTAGTTCTCACACTGCATACAGGATTACACATCCGGGACAGGATCGTTTGTACAGTAAGCATCCTCTGATCCTCGTCTCCACCATATCAGACTGAGTAGATGAGAAACGCTTCACTATATTCCCCAGCAGGGTTGATGAAATAAGTCCTTGATGCTGCTACATTAAATCGCTTTTTCAGGGCTAATTCACATAGATTCTATTCTCTAATAATACCGCTCTTATCTGCACTTGGTCTAGGGTGAGACATGGCAGTAGGGATAGCGTATTACAGCCATCTAGTCAGGGTTATTGCCTTATAAATTTTTCTTTCTGCTGCAACTAAATAAATTAAATATCAAGGTAACATCTATTCTGTTCCCTAGTAATGTTAGCTGCGTTTAGTGTAGAGATAGGTGCTAGGTATCATCTGCTGGAAATGTGTTCATTCTAGTCATACGTATCTCTTCCACAGTCCATAACTTGATTGCTTTTTTTCCATAGACTCATTGACAGATTCATGTTTTTAACGGTGGTCTGTACTCAGAAATTCATTAAAGCAGGCAAAATTGACTGATTTAATGTGTCCATTCGCAGTTTCACTGTAGCAACTGTATGCAAGAGGTAGTGGTGGCAGACTCCCTCCAGATCTCCAGGGGGCATCAGAAAAGTGCTAGAGTTTCCCAGTGACTTCCATTATACTTGTTACTCAGGGCGAGCACCCAAGCATTATGATTTGCTTCAGTCTAGTAACAAGTACCCAAGCATTTTAGTTCTCGCTCATGACTAGAGAGAGGGGTCAACAGTGACTATTACGAACGCGCGCACAGATGCATATGTTTTTGTTACGATCCCATTAGCTGGCTACTGACAAATTATCTGAGGCTGTGTAATGACATGGACGGCGTCTGACGCCGAGGAGAAGTATTGGCCCTCCCCTCTCCTTTACCCCCTTAATCCCCAAGGGTGCTTTGCACGTTAATGACCGGGCCAATTTTTACAATTCTGACCACTGTCTCTTATGACTCTGGAACGCTTTAACGGATCTACGCGATTCATGATAGTGGTAAAATTTCTTCAATATAATTTGCGTTTAGTTATGAAAAAAATGGAAATATGGCGAAAATTTTGCAATTTTCAAACTTTGAATTTTTATTCCCTTAAAACAGAGAAATATGTCACACAAAATAGTTACTAAATAGCAAAGATAAATAAAGAGTAATCACCTGCGCTAAATAAAAAAAAAAAAAAAAAAAAAAGATTGCACCAATGCTGGACTTATTGGTAATAGCATGTGGATAAGACCATTGGGTGATCAGTTAAGCCCGGGTCTCACATAGCAATACACCAGCAATCCCGACAACGATCAGGATCGCTGGTGTGTCGCTACATGATCGCTGCTGAGCTGCCAAACAGGCAGCGATCAGCACAGCGACACTGTGGGTAATATCGCTTAGTTACCCGCAGTGTACGTTGGATACCAGCGCCCTGATGCAGGGAGCTGGTAACCAAGGTACAAGTCGGGTTTCCAGGCGCTGCGTGGTGCCTGGAAACCCGCTGTGTACCTTGGTTACCAGCACCCTGCATCAGGGCGCTGGTATCCAAGGTACACAGCGGGTTTCCAGGCACAGCCCCGCGCCTGGAAACCCGCTGTGTACCTTGGTTACCAGCGGATCGCTGGTCTCCCGCCTGTCACATGCAGCGATGCGTGCCTGCCAGCGGGAGACCAGCGATCAAAAAAATGTCCAGGACATTCAGCGATACCCCGCAGGGGGGCTGATCGTCTCTGAATGTCACACACAGCGATATCGCTGGGGAGATCGCTGCTGCGTCACAAAACTAGTGACTCAGCAGCGATCTCGCTAGCGAGATCGCTGTGTGAGACGGGGGCTTTAGGGTCACTGTTACTGAAAAGAGTAATATAGTGTCATGGTTAGATTGTTAGTGTAATGACAATATGAAGATAATAATGCAATCTCCAAGGCTTCAGTCTGATTAATACTAAACCATAAAGCATAGATTAACCAATGACACTGCTGAGATCTGGTTAACAGCCCATTTTAACCTATTTGTCTCTTTATTTGAACAGAGTCTTCATAAATTTTATAAATCTTAGGGACAAACACAATGCCCCCCAGATCAAAAAACTATTTGCATTGGTTGAATGGCATTGATCTATAATATAACGCTAGGAGCGTCACTCTGTCTGAAGCCTTTATAGACTGCGCAAGCGCGACGCGGCTGTGCAGTCTGGACAGAGTAATGCTCCCGGCGATGAGGAGGGTGGCCCAGGAGATCGAGGTATACGTAAGCACTGAACGCATACCGCAATCTTCGCCACAACCCCTTACCGATCCTGTGTTGCCCGCGCCGCGGGGTCTTGCTGGGATGTCAGGACTGGAGAGGGCGGGTTGTGGCGCCGGAATCGGCGCAGGCCCAGTTCGTGCTTTCCGGCGCCATATTGTGGAAGACAAACTGCAGTGTGTCTTCAAGAAAATGGCGCCGGAAAGCGAGGACTGCGCAGGTGCCGATTTCGCCGTCATCGGCGCATGCCCAGTCCGCGCTTTCCGGCGCCATTTTGTGGAACACACACTGCAGTGTCTTCAAGGAAATGGCGATCGAATGCGCGTACTCCGGCGCCACACTCCTCCCCCAGCCTCTGGCAGAACAGGACAACGCTGGAGCATGGGGAAGAAAGGCGAGTATAAATGTTATTGTTTTTTTTTTTTGTATGTGTGCAGTTTCATAGGGTGAACGGGACCATACATATCAGGATACAGGGTGAGAGGTAGCATGCATATCCGGATAGGGGACTGCGGGGGCCATGCATATCGGGATAGGGGACTGAGGGGCCATGCATATCAGGATAGGGGACTGAGGGGGCCATGCATATAAGGATAGGGACTGAGGGGGCATGCATATCAGGATAGGGGGTGCGGGACCATGCATATCAGGATTGGGGGTGAGGGGACCATGCATATCAGGATAGGGGGGTGAGGGGACCATGCATATCAGGATAGGGGGGTGAGGGGACCATGCATATCAGGATAGGTGGGTGAGAGGACCATGCATATCAGGATAGGGACTGAGGGCGCATGCATATCAGGATTGGGGGGTGAGGGGACCATGCATATCAGGATAGGGGGTGAGGGGACCATGCATATCAGGATAGGGGGTGAGGGGACCATGCATATCAGGATTAGGGGATGAGGGTACCATGCATACCAGGATGGGGGGTGAAGGGTACTATGCATACCAGGATTGGGGATGAAGGAACCATGCATACCAGGATTGGGGGGTGAGGGGGTCCCATACATCCTACGATAGGGATGAGGGTGGAACATGTATACCAGGATTGGGTGGTGAGGGGACCATGTATACCAGGATTGGGGTTGAGGGGACCATGCATACCAGGATTGGAGGGTGAGGACACCATGCATACCAGGATTTGGGGGTGAGGGCACCATGCATACCGGGATTGGGGGGTGAGGGCACCATGCATACCGGGATTGGGAGGGTGAGGGCACCATGCATATCGGGATTGGGGGGTGAGGGCACGATGCATACCAGGATTGGGGGTGAGGGCACCATGCATTCCAGGATTTGGGGAGGGGACCATGCATACCATGATTGGGAGTGAGGGGACCATGCATACTAGGATAGGGATGAGGGATACCTTGCATACCAGGATTGGGGGGTGAGGGGACCATGCATACCAGGATGAGGTATTGGGTGCCATGCAAACCAGGATTGGGTGGAGTGAGAGGACCATGCATACCAGGATAGGAGGGGGCAGCACATACCAGGATGGGAGACCATATACCAATAAAAATGCTTGCCACCCGGGCGTAGAACGGGTTCATCACTAGTTTAATATAATGGATATTATCCTTTCTTTTTATCCTTTTAACATTTTGTAGAATTTACTTTTTAATACTTTGTATGATTTCATATACGGTACTACCATGTACATAATTTAATTTTGAAATCTTATCTTTATCATGAATAATCTTATTTTTCGTAATATGGGACATCTATGCCTTTACATACCTTTCTACTACCCTTTCACTACCCTTTCATCATTTTAGAAGAAAAAGGGAGAAGAAAGAAAAAAAAAAAAGAGGACCTTACACGTTTTTAGATTTTTATAAATAAACTTTGGAGTTTTAATTATGGTTAAACATACAGATATTTATGATGTTTATTTATTAGTAATGTTCCCTGCCATGCATGTTCCTAGATGTTTATTTATTAGTAATGTTCCTACAGTGCATGTTCCTATGTACACAACCAGGAACTACATATATCCTCTATAATGCTCTCATGTACTAGCAACTTAGAAATTCTACACAAATCAAATCACCAGGCTAGTGTTGCTCATTTACATACATAATTAAGGGGAAGGGCAGGACAGTATATAAGAATGAGTGGTCTATTGAGGACATATCCCTGACGAAGAGGAGAGTCACTCCTCGAAACGCGTTGGCAGTTTGCCCCATACGCTCATCTGTCCACTGCTCTGTGACGTCACATCAGCTCCGCCCCCCTCTTTCATACACACCATGCTCTCTACACCGCTTCTGGCCAGAGCATGAGAGACGCGGTGTATCGCGCTACTCAGCAACGAATCCCCCTGAGGCACCGCTATGCGCGGCATGCTAGCCAGGTAGTCGGGTCAACGTGCACGTGGGTCAACGTGCACGTGTGTCCTCCTGCTACCCAGCAACGGAGCACTTTCAAACACCGCCTCGTGCGGTCGGCTGTTCAGCCTCTGTGCTGTGCACAACTGTACCCTACATGCAGGATCCAGGAGTTTACTAAGAGGACACTACTCCACTGTACCACCAATATAGTAAGTGCTGCTCTGTATATTTCTATTTCTATTTTTGCAATACTGTCCTGCATACCAGGCACTACTATTTTTCTATTGCTGTAGGAGTCTAGGGTGAGTAATTTAGATGGTAAATCTCGATTGTTATCCAGATCTCAGCAGTGTCATTGGTCTCTCTATGCTTTATGGTTTAGGTGTTAGGGCCCCGTCTCATATAGCGACTCACCAGCGATCCCGAAAACGATATCAACGTGTCAGGATCGCTGCTGAGTCGCTACATGATCGCTGCTGAGCTGCCAAACAGGCAGCGATCAGGACAGCGACACTGCGGGTAACGTTGCTTAGTTACCCGCAGTGTACGTTGGATACCAGCCCGCTGATGCAGGTAGCTGGCAACCAAGGTACACATCGGGTTTCCAGGCGCTGCGCTGTGCCTGGAAACCCGATGTGTACCTTGGTTACCAGCTCCCCTGCAGCAGCGCGCTGGTATCCAACGTACACATCGGGTTTACAGGCACAGCCCCGCGCCTGGAAACCCGATGTGTACCTTGGTTACCAGCTGATCGCTGGTCTCCTGCCTGCCACGCAGCGATGCGGGAGACCAGCGATCTAAAAAAAAAAAAAAAAAAGTCCAGGCATTTCTGACACGACCATTGATTCACAGCAGGGGCCTGATCGCTGGTACGTTTCAGACATAGCGAGATCGCTGCTGAGATCGCTGTTGCGTCACAAAACTTGTGACTCAGCAGCGATCTCGCTATGTGAGACGGGGCCCTTAATCAGACTGAAGCCTTGGAGATTATATTATTATCTTCATATTATTATCATTACACTAACAATCTAACCATGACACTATATTACTCTTTTCAGTAACAGTGACCCTAACTGATCACCCAATGGTCTTATCCACATGCTATTACCAACATCATATGTAAGGGCCCCGTCACACATAGCGACATACCAGCGATCCCTACAACGATATGCACTTGTCAGGATCGCTGGTGTGTCGCTACATGATCGCTGGTGAGCTGCCAAACAGGCAGCGATCAGGACAGCGACACTGCGGGTAACGTAGCTTAGTTACCCGCAGTGTACGTTGGATACCAGCCCGCTGGTGCTTGGAACTGGTAACCTGCCTGCCACACGCAGTGATGCGTGCTGGCCAGCGGGAGAGCAACGATCAAAAAAATGTCCAGGACATTCAGCGACGATCAGCGATACCCAGCAGGGGGGCTGATCGTCGCTGAATGTCACACACAGCGATATCGCTGGGGAGATCGCTGTTGCGTCACAAAACTAGTGACTAAGCAGCGATCTCGCTAGTGAGATCGCTGTGTGTGACGGGGGCTTAAGTCCAGCATTAGTGCAATCCTTTTTATTTTTATTTTTAGTGCAGGTGATTACTGTTTATCTTTGTACTTATCTGAATACCTCTACAGGAACCACACAGAACCTGTTGTAATCACCAGCAGCTCTGATTCAACCCCCCCTCTTTTCTGATCCCGTTCTCTCTCTATGGTAAGCGCCAGTGCTCTATATATATTTCAAGTTACTAAATAACATTTCCCACATGTCTTCTTTACATCAGCACAATTTTGGAAACAAAATTTTTTTTTGTTAGCAAGTTATAAGGGTTATAAGTTGACCAGCGATTTCTCACTTTTGCAACAAAATTTACAAAACCATTTTTTTAGGGACCACCTCACATTTGAAGTCTCTTTAAGGGGTCTATATGGAAGAACATACCCAAAAGTGACACCATTCTAAAAACTGCACCCCTCAAGCTAATCAAAACCACATTCAAGAAGTTTATTAACCCTTCAGGTGTTTCACAGGAGCAGAAGCAACATGGAAGGAAAAAATGAACATTTAACTTTAGTCACAAAAATGATTTTTTTTTAGTAACAATTTTTTTATTTTCCCAAGGGTAACAGGAGAAATTGGACCACAAAAATTGTTGTCCAATTTGTCCTGAGTATTCTAATACCCCATATGTGGGGGGGGACCACTGTTTGGGTGCACGGCAGAGCTCGGAAGGGAAGGAGCGCGTTTGGCTTTTTCAAACTAAAATTAGTTGGAATTGACATCAGACACCACGTCGCTTTTGGCGAGCCCCTGATATGCCTAAACAGTAGAAACCCCTCACAAGTGACCCCATTTTGGAAACTAGACTAGACTACCTAAGGAACTTATCTAGATGAGGGTATGAAGTGCTCACCACACAAGTGCTTCACAGAAGTTTATAACGCCCGGGCGTGAAAATATAAAATCCTACTTTTTTCCCACAAAAAATGATCTTTTAGTCCACAATTTTTAATTTTACCAAGGGTAACAGAAGAAATTGGACCCCAAAAGTTGTTGTCCAATTTGTCCTGAGTACGCTGGTACCCCACAAGTGGGAGAAAACTACTGTTTGGGCACACGTCGGGGCTCGAAAGGGAAGTAGTGACGTTTTAGAATGCAGACTTTGATGGAATGGTCTGTGGGCGTCATGTTCCGTTTGCAGAGCCCCTGATGTGCCTAAACAGTAAAAAAAACAAAACACAAGTGACATAATTTTGGAAACTAGACCCTCAAGGATCTTCTCTAGATGTGCCCCCTTTTTGGAACTAATCTACGGTTTCTTGTAAAGTAAATTAGTAGTGCATGTGGTGTGGTACAATTTGAAGCAATCCTTCATACATAGGCCAGGTTTTTCGGGGCAGGTGTCGCATTGGAAAGTGGTGTCCTTGCGTATTCCTCTTTTGTAACACTCTCGGCACCTTTTTTGCGGCTTACATTTTCTTCCAGTTGGCTGGAACACCCCCGGAAAATGCTGACCTGGTACAATACGAGCACCTTTAGTTACGGAAGTACTGGGGCCCGCTCTTTCCGGAGTGCCAAATATCAGGGCCTTAACCACTACCTCCTGGAACTGAAGGTACGACGTATCAGTGTGGCGTGCACATTGTGACAGCAGGAAAACGTTGAGCATTGCCATTTGTACAATGTGCACAGCCAGCTTCTTGTACCACACCCTGGCCTTTCTCAAAGCACTGTACGGTTGGAGGAGTTGATCGGAGAGATCAACACCCCCATTGATTTGTTGTACACCAGTACACAGTCCAGTTTGCTGACCTGTGTAGAGGTACCTCGTACAGTGCTGAGGGCACTGCCATCACCGTGTATGGTGGTCAAGAGAAGGACATCTCTCTTGTACTTGACCACTAGCAGGTGGTCGCTACATTGGGCTCTGCTGTCACCCCTTCTTATAATCTGCTCAAGTAGCGTTTTGCAGAGGCCTCTCTGATTTTGCGGACAGTACCACAGGCTGCGGTACCTTGCGCAAAGAAAGATTTGTAGAGTGGGATGCTGGTATAAAAGTTATCGGTGTAGAGGTGATAACCTTTGTCCAGCAGTGGGTGCACCAAATCCCACACAATTTTCCCACTCACTCCCAGGTCAGGAGGACATTTAGGGGGATCAATCCTGGTGTCCTTTCCTTCATAAACTCTAAAGCTGTGGGTGTACCCTGAGGTACTCTCACACAGTTTGTAGAATTTGATTCCGTACCTGGCCCTCTTGATGGGCAGGTACTGACGGAATCCGAGTCTTCCCTTAAAATGAAGTAGGGACTCATCCACGCCGATGTCCCTTTGAGGCACGTACACTTCAGCAAACTTTTTGTTGAAGTGTTCGATGACCGACCGAGCTTTAAACAGACGGTCAAAGATAGGGTCATCTCGTGGGGGACACTATGCATTATCGTTATAATGCAGGAATTTGTGGATGGTCTCGAAACGCGTCCTGGCCATGATCATTCGGAACACTGGAGTGTTATGCAAAATGTCAACACTCCAATACTGCAGAATTTCTGGGTTCAGGATCCCCGTGTGAAGGACCAGGCCCCAAAACTGCATCATTTCAACTGCGTCTACAGGAGACCAGTTAGAAGAGAGATCGGGCAAGGATCAGGTATCAGCACTTACGGTTGTAGTCTTTCTTCTCTCTTCTTTTTTTCTTTCTTCTGTCTTCTTTCTTCAGCAGGAATTGTGGTGTCACAGGCTGCTGTGGCACCACAAGTCATAGCACAGGAGGAGATCTGGCAGTGTAACCGCTTTGCAGGAATCCTCAACAAGTGTGAGGACCCCTGCAGAGCAGTCACACACAGGTCAGAGACAGGTCACAGAACGGTCATACCGCTGCTGTGACCTGTCATTGGTGGGATCGCTCATAACATCGATCCCACCAATCAGAGCTTTCCTGGTTACTCTGGCAACATCCCTAGGATTGGAGCTCACAGCTCCAATCCTAAGCAGGTCACAGCCACGTCACCAGCAGGGCACACTGCGGCTGTACCCTGTGATTGGCGCAAACGATGATATGGATCGCGCCAATCAACTCCTGCAGGCCTGTCCTAATGATCTGTCTTCAGGATCGGTGCTATTACAGCACCAATCCGGCAGGGCACAGCGCGGTAACACCGTGGCTGTGCCCTGCGATTGGCGCGATCGATGTGATCGTCGATCCCGCCAATCTGAGGAGTTTTCGCCGGTGCCTGGCGTTGCCAGGTACCGGCCAAGGATCGAGTACATCGGTACTCAATCCTAGCCTGGTACCTCATTGTTTCTGCTAATCTGATTGGCTGAAAGAATGAGAAAGGCTGTGATTGGCTGTTAAGAATTCAACAGCCAATCACCGCGATCGGGTGGCGCGGGGACAGACCCCGGGATGCCGACACCATCTTTCCTTAGGTAAGATGGCATCGGAATTTTAATGCGATCACCGCGTCTTAAGTCGTGATGTCGCATTAAATGCCATGACGTACTTTCCCGTCCTTGGAAAATTAAGTCCCAGGTCACATGGACGGGATAGTAATTCCAGTGACAGAAAGGGGTTAAGTAATGGCATTGTTAACCCCTTACTGTCCATTAACGTGCACAGTACGTCATGGCCAGGTGTCAGTTCCGGCACCAGGACGGACTGTGCACGTCATGCCTTTGAACTACCACTGCATGTAAACACGCAGTGCTAGTTCAGTGCCGACAGCTGTCTATGACAGCTGACGGCACGGCAAGAGGTGCGGGGAACTTTGCAGTCGGTCCCCGCACCCACAGCGCTGTGATTGGTCAGTCAATCTGACTGACCAAACACAGCAGCGATCGGGCAGAAGAGGCTGAAATTTCAGCCTCTCCTGCCCGATCAGTGCAGGAGCTCAGCGCTGTAGTGGCCGAGCTTCCTGCACTGACAGCCGGGAGTGGCGTCCACGCCGCCCCTGGCTGTTAACCCCCTGACTGCTGCGATCGAGCACGATGTAATTGCAGACCCCGATCTCTGCCTTGATGACCTGGGGTTGTCATGTCAACCTCCGGGTCATCTAGCTACGGAAAGCCGCTGTGACCATGCTCACAACATGGTCACAGCAGCTTTCTCCATTGGTACAATGCATTGCAGTGCTGGAGCATTGCAATGTATTATACCTGCAACAAAAGTGAAAAGTGAAAGTCCCATAAAGGGACTAGATAAAAAAAACAAAAACTTTTTTTTAAAAATTTGTAAAGAAAAAAAAATCCCCTAATAAAATCACATTTTTATGTAAAAAAAAAAAACCAAAAAACCAAAAAAATACACGTTTGGTATCGCCGCATCCGTAAAAATCCCATCTATAAATGCGTAACCCTAGTTAACTCCTTCAGTGAAAGCCGTAAAAAAAAAACACAAAAAAGTAGTAAATTATACTTTTTCCAAGCGGTATCATCATACCGCTTGGAAAAAGTGCAATAACACGCGATCAAAAAGACGGATATAAATAAACATGGTACCGCTGAAAGCGTCATCTTGTCCCGCAAAAAACAAGCCGCCAAACAGCATCATCAGCGAAAAAATAAAAGTTATAGCTCGCAGAATAAAGTGATGCAAAAATAATTATTTTTTTCTATAAAAGTTTTTATTGTGTAAAAAAACGCCAAAACATAAAAAAAGATATAAATGAGGTATCGCTGTAATCGTAGTGACCCGACGAATAAAGCTGCCTTACCAATTTTACCACACGCAGAACGGAGGAAAAAAAAACAAAACAATTTCTGAATTGCTGGTTTTTGTTCATTCTGCCTCCACAAAAATCGGAATAGGAAGCGATCAAAAAACATTGTGCCCGAATATGGTACCAATAAAAACGTCAGCTCGTCCCTCAAAAAATAAGCCCGCACATAACTGTCGGCCGAAATATGGAAAAATTATAGCTCTCAAAATACGGCGATGCAAAATTTTCTTACAACAAAATTCTTACAAAAAAGCGTCTTTTAGTGTGTGACAGAAGCTAAACATGAAAAAAGGATGTAAGTCTGGTATCGCTGTAATCGCACCGACCCGAAGAATAAAGTCGCCTAATCACTAATACCACACGAGAAACGGCGTAAAAAATAAAACCAATTCTTCACCTTTTGTGGATTTGTTCATTCTGCCTCCCAAAGATCGCAGTAAGGCGATCACAGTGGTTCCCCCCACATATGGGGTATCAGCGTACTCAGGACAAATTGCACATCAACTTTTGGGGTACTAATTCTCCTGTTACTCTTATAAAAATAAAAATTTGGGGGCAAAAAGATCATTTTTGTGGAAAAAAAAATATGATTTTTTTATTTTCACGACTCTACATTATAAACTTCTGTAAAAACAAGGGAAAAAGCAATGTGTGTATATACCCTAATGAAAATAAATAAGTTACTTATTTATTTTCATTAGGGTATATACACACATTGCTTTTTCCCTTGTTTTTGCTTGCTTTTATGGCCAGTGTGAACATGCTTCTACATCTTGCATGTCATTCAAGTCTACTTCAGTTCAGTTTTTTGCTTTTCATTATAAACTTCTGTGAAGCACTTTGGGGTTCAAAGTGCTCACCACACATCTAGATAAGTTCCTTGGGGGGTCTAGTTTCCAAAATGGGGTCACGTGGGGGGGTTTCTACTGTTTAGGCACATCAGGGGCTCTGCAAACGTAACAAGATGCCCGCAGAACATTCCATCGAAGTCTGCATTCGAAAACGGCACTCCTTCCCTTCCGAGCTCTGCCATGCGCCCAAATAGTGGTTTACCCCCACATATGGGGTATCTGCGTACTCAGGACAAATTGCACAATAACTTTTAGGGTCCTGTTATCCTTTGGAAAATAAAAATTGGGGGGGAAAAGATCATTTTTGTGGAAAAAATGATTTTTTAATTTACGGCTCTACGTTATAACCTTCTGTGAAGCCCTTGGTGGTTCAAAGTGCTCACCACACATTTAGATAAGTTCCTTGGGGGGTCTAGTTTCCAAAATGGGGTCACTTATGGGGGGTTTCCACTGTTTAGGTACATCAGGGGCTCTCCAAACGCGACATGGTGTCCGCTCTCGATTCCAGCCAATTTGACATTCAAAATCTCAAATGATGCTCCTTCCCTTCTGAGCACTGCCGTGCGCCTAAAGATTGGTCTTCCTCCACACATGGGGTATCGGTGTACTCAGGAGAAATTGTGCAACAAATATTGTGGTTCATTTGCTCCTGATACCCTTGACAAAATTTAAAAAATTGTGTTAAAAGAAAAATTTTGGGGAAAAAAAGTTAAATGTTCATTTTTTCCTTCCACATTGCTTCAATTCTTGTAAAGTACCTAAAGGATTAATAAACTACTTGAATGTGGTTTTGAACACCTTGAGGGGTGCAGTTTTTAGAATGGTGTCACTTTTGGGTATTTTCTGTCATATTGACCCCTCAAAGTCACTTCAAATGTGATGTGGTCCCTAAAACAAAATGGTTTTGTTAATTTTGTTGTAAAAATTAGAAATCACTGATCAACTTTTAACCCTTATAACTTCCTAACAAAAAAAAATTTTGGTTCCAAAATTGTGCTGATGTAAAGTAGACATGTGGGAAATGTTATTTATTAACTATTTTTTTGACATATCTCTCTGATTTAAGGGCATAAAAATTAAAACTTTGAAAATTGTTAAATTTTCAAAATTTTCGCAATGTTTCCATTTTTTTTCATAAATAAACGCAAGTTATAGTGAAGAAATTTTACCACTAACATGAAGTACGATATGTCACGAGAAAATAGTCTCAGAATCGCCAAGATCCGTTGAAGCGTTCCAGAGTTATAAGCACATAAAGTGGCAGTGGTCAGAATTGTAAAAATTGGCCCGGTCATTAACCTACAAAATGGCTTGGTCCTTAAGGGTTAAAGAGGTAGGCATATATACAAATAGTAAAAAAGGGGAGAAGCCAGCGCTGCATATGGTCAGCATGCAGTACATAAAGTGCATATGCACATATTGGTTTCTAACTGTATTTAAAAATGAGACATTTGGCAAATAATTGATCAATTCTTTGAGCCACCCTGCAAAAAATACTTCAGGTACTTTTACAGTTTTTTTTGCAGTCTTGCTTTTAATACATTTAGGAGGCCGTAATGGCACAGCGAATATAAAAAAAACATAGAGTAGGACTGCCCCATATGAGAATGCCTTGTCGTGGTGGGGTGGCTCAAAGAATTGATCAATTATTTGCCAAATGTCTCATTTTTAAAAACAGAAACCAATATGTGCATATGCACATAATGTATTGCACGCTGACCATAGGCAGCGCTGGCTTCTCCCCTTTTTTTGCTTGATATATACAAATAGTTACTTTTATTGGGAACCTGTCAGCACAGACACATGTTGCCACTTTTACACTGATTAAACTGACACCTGGGGTGAAGAAATCAGTCTTGTGTAATCAATGTTAGAAGTTTTCAGTTTATGATATGCTCGTGCTCCAGGACGGGACTGTAGGCAGAGTCTCATTCTCTTGCTCTAAGCCAGAGAGAGACGGCCGCCCCGAAGTACAAACCTGTTCCTCATCATAGAGACAAACTGTGTCTCGGGGTGGCCTGTGGACAGGTCTATCCTTTGGTCTCTCCAGCTTTGAGTAGGAAGATACTTCCAGTACCTCCATCATCCCCGGGTCTTCCTGCTCTATTGCCCAGTCCTCTCCATCCTCTTCCTGGAAAAACATGGTGAACGCATACGCAATGCGCCTGCTGAGATTTGCCAGCCAGTAACCGACAACATAGAGTACTTTTTCCTATTGGTTGCTTTAGATCCCTGTAATGGGCCCTATGACCGTGATCAAAATAAAAAAAGTAAAGTAGACACGTGGGAAATGTTAGTTATTAACTATTTTGTGTGACATTCTCTTGATTTAAAGGGAACCTATCATCAGGTTTGGATGATACGAGTTACGGCCACCGCCTTTCAGGGCTTATCTGTAGATAAGCCCCAGATCTGACCTGTAAGAGAAGAAACATAATTTTTATTATACTTGCCTGTGGGGCGGTCCGGTCCGATGAGTGTCGCAGGTCTTGGTCCAGCGCGTCTCATCTTCTTGCGATGCCACCCTCCTGCTTGCTTCATGGCTCCCCAACTTTGCACTCCTGCGCAGGTGTACTTAGCTGCCCTTTTGAGGGCAGAGCAAATTCATGCAATGCGCAGGCACTGGGCCTCTCTGACCTTTCCCCGGCGTCTGTGCACTGCAGTACTTTGACCTCAACAGGGCAGATAAGTACGCCTGCTCGGGAGCGCGATGCTGGGAAGCCTGCGTGGATGACGCAGGGACGCATCATCCACATAAAGCAAGAAGATGGGAGGCGCCAACACATGCAACACCCATCGGACTGGACCACCCGCAGGTGACTATAATAAGGTATTTTTCTTCTCTTACAGGTCAGATCGGGGACTTATCTATAGTATTATAGAATGCTGTAGACAAGCCCTGAAACATGGTGGCCGTAACTCGTATCGGTCAAATCGGGTGACAAATTTTCTCTAAGGGAACAAAAACTAAAAGTCTGAAAATTGTTAAATTTTCAAATTTTTTGCCAAATTTTAATTTTTTTAATAAATAAACGCAAGTCATATCGAATAAATTTTACCCTAACATGAAGTACAATATGTCACTAAAAAATTATCTTAGAAACGGTGGGATACGTTAAAGCTCCAAAATTATAACCTCATAAAGTGACACTGGTCAGAATTGTAAAATTTGGCCTGGTCATTAAGATCAAAATTGGCTCTGTCACTAAAAGATTAAACGGTCCAGTACTCCATTTTACATATCTTTATAGCCCCAGCCCCCTGAGGAAGCCTGTTTAGGTGAAACTTGTTGGGGAAACTGAGTTTTAATTTGCTTTAGGGTTTCTTGTGTATACTACAAACTACTCACCCAGATAGTAACATAGTTATTAAGGTTGAAGGAAGACTTTAAGACCATCTAGTTCAACCCATATCCTTTCCTAACCTGCCCTAACATGTTGATCCAGAGGAAGGCAAAAAAAACCAAGTGGCAAACAGTAAGCTTCCATTGGGGAAAAACATTCCTTCCCGACTCCACATACGGCAATCAGACTAGCTCCCTGGATCAACGCAATATCTAGGAAACTAGTGAATATAGCCTGTAATATTATACTTTTCAAGAAAGGCATCCCGTCCCTTCTTAAATTTTAGTAGGGAATCACTCATTACAACATTAGACGGCAGAGAGTTCCATAGTCTCACTGCTCTTACAGTAAAGAATCTGCGTCTGTGATTGACTAAACCTTCTTTCCTCCAGACGTAGAGGATGCCCCCTTGTCCCCGTCACAGGTCTAAGAGTAAAAAGATCATTAGAAAGGTCTTTGTACTGTCCCCTCATATATTTATACATTGTAATAAGATCACCCCTAAAGGGTATGCCACACTAAACAATATCGCTAACGGGATCGCTAAAAAACGTCACTATTTAGCGATCCCGTTAGCGATATTGTTCAGTGCGGCAGCTTCCAGCGACGAGCTTCCTGCTGTGATCTCGCTCGTCGCTGGAATCGCTCCGGACCCTATTTCATCGCTGGCGCTCCCGCTGGGTAAGTATCTAATCGCTGTGTGGCACCTTTTCTTAGCGATTTAGCGGTACTTTTGTACCGCTAAAGTCGTTAAGAAGATCGCTAACGGCGATAGCGTCGTTAACTATATCGCTAAATGTGGCCGCATTTAGCGATATAGAAACAATCCCGCTAGCGATCTCATTAGTAAGCAACGCTAACGAGATCGCTAGCGGGATAGCTTAGTGTGGCAGTACCTTAAGCCTTCGTTTCTCCAAACTAAATAACCCCAAGTGTAATAACCTGTCTTGGTATTGCAGACCAACCTTGATAACCTTGATAACCTTGATAACCTTGGTCGCTCTTCTCTGCACCCGCTCCAGTTCAGCTATGTCTTTCTTATACACCGGAGACCAGAACTGTACACAGTATTGTAAGTGTGGTCGTACTAGTGATTTGTACAGAGGTAAAATTATGTTCTCCTCATGAGCATCTATGCCTCTTTTAATGCATCCCATTATTTTATTTGCCTTGGCAGCAGCTGCCTGACATTGTCCACTAAATGTGAGTTTGTCGTCCACCCATACACCCAGGTCTTTTTCAGTGACCGTTTTGCCCACTGTTTTACAATTAAGCACATAATTATACATCTTGTTTGTTCTACCCAAGTGCATGACCTTAAGCCTGGGTCTCACATAGCGATACACCAGCGATCCCGACAACGATATGCACTTGTCAGGATCGCTGGTGTATCGCTACATGATCGCTGCTGAGCTGCCGAACAGGCAGCTCAGGGCAGCGATCAGCACAGCGACACTGCGGGTAACATCGCTTAGTTACCCGCAGTGTACCTTGGATACCAGCGCCCTGATGCAGGGAGCTGGTAACCAAGGTACACATCGGGTTTCCAGGCGCTGCGCGGTGTCTGGAAACCCGCTGTGTACCTTGGTTACCAGCTCCCTGCATCAGGGCGCTGGTATCCAAGGTACACAGTGGGTTTCTAGGCACAGCCCCGCGCCTGGAAACCCGCTGTGTACCTTGGTTACCAGCGGATCGCTGGTCTCCCGCCTGTCACACGCAGCGATGCGTGCCTGTCAGCGGGAGACCAGCGATCAAAAAAATGTCCAGGACATTCAGCGACGATCAGCGATACCCAGCAGGGGGGCTGATCGTCGCTGAATGTCACACACAGCGATATCGCTGGGAGTTCGCTGCTGCGTCACAAAACTAGTGACTCCGCAGCGATCTCGCTAGCGAGATCGCTGTGTGAGACGGGGGCTTTACATTTATCCCCATTAAAGCTCATTTGCCATTTATCAGCCCAAGCTTCTAGTTTACATAAATCCTCCTGTAATATAAAATTGTCCTCCTCTGTATTTATTACCCTGCAGAGTTTAGTGTCATCTGCAAATATTGCAATACTACTCTGTATGCCCCCTACAAGGTCATTAATAAATATGTTAAAGAGAAGCGGTTCCAATACTGACCCCTGTGGTACCCCACCGCTAACCATGACCCAGTCCGAGTGTGCTCCATTAATAACCACCCTTTGTTTCCTATCCATGAGCCAGTTCTTAACCCACTTACACATATTTTCCCCTATCCCCATTGTTCTCATTTTATGTATCAACCTTTTGTGTGGTACCGTATCAAAAGCTTTTGAGAAATCCATGAACACCACGTCCACTGCGTTCCCTTGGTCCAGTACTGAACTTACCCCTTCATAACAGCTTATCAGATTAGTCTGACAAGAACGGTCCCTCGTAAACCCATGCTGATACTGTGTCATGAGGTTATTCGGCCTCAGATACTCCAATATAGTATCCCTTAAAAAACCCTCCAGGATTTTACCCACAGTAGATGTTAAGCTCACTGACCTATAATTTCCAGGTTCAGTTTTTGCCCCCTTTTTGAATATTGGCACCACATTTGCTATACGCCAGTCCTGCGGTACAGACCCCGTTATTATGGAATCTTTAAAGATTAAAAATAATGGTCTATCTATGACTGTACTTAACCCCTTCCCGACCTTTGACACAGCGTATGCGTCATGAAAGTCGGTGCCAATCCGACCTATAACGCATACCCTGTGTCATGAAAGGATCGCGTTCCTGCGGGCCGGGTGACCGGGGTCACTAAAAGGTCACCTGACCCACAGGCACAGGACCCTTTGTGCTTCACCACAGGGGGGTTGGCTTAACCCCCCCGTGGCCACGATCGCTCTGATTGGCTGTTAAAAGTGAAACAGCCAATCAGAGCAATCTGTAATATTTCACCAATTTAATTGGTGAAATATTACAATCCAGCCATGGCCGATGCTGCAATAGCATCTGCCATGGCTGGACACCGAGCCCTGACACCCCACACGTAGTCAAGGCAGCGATCGGCCGCCACCGAAAAATGGCAGCGATCGGTCACCGCCGTCACTGTCTGCTCCCCTGCTCCTGCGATCCGCTGCCTCCACCTACCGATCACCCCCCCCTCACCTTCCGACCCCCCTACTCACCTCTCTCGGTCCACCAATGTCCCTGGATCCGTCCCGGCAGCTGCCCGGGATTCTTCATGGGCGCCGCCATCTTGGAAAATGGCGGGCGCAGTGCGCCCTCCATTGTACATAAATTTATTTTGATCACTGTGATAAACTGTCACAGTGATCAAAATAAAAAAAAGTAAATGAACCCCCCCTGTCATAGGTAGGGACAAATAAAATTTTGCTGCTGATCCCCGGCGGATTTTGCTGCTGATCCGCGGCGGATTTCGCTGCTGATCCGCGGCGGATTTCGCTGCTGATCCGCGGCGGATTTCGCTGCTGATCCGCGGCGGATTTCGCTGCTGATCCGCGGCGGATTTCGCTGAGGGTACTGCTGCGATCCGCGGCGGATTCTGCTGCGGATCCGCGGCGGATACTGCTGCGGATCCGCGGCGGATTTTGCTGCTGATCCGCGGCGGATTTTGCTGCTGATCCGCGGCGTATTTTGCTGCTGATCCGCGGCGTATTTTGCTCCGATCCGCGGCGGATTTTGCTGCTGATCCGCGGCGTATTTTGCTGCTGATCCGCGGCGTATTTTGCTGCTGATCCGCGGCGTATTTTGCTGCGGATCCGCGGCGGATTTTGCTCCGGATCCGCGGCGGATTTTGCTGGTGATCCTCGGCGGATTTTGCTGGTGATCCTCGGCGGATTTTGCTGGGGATCCGCGGCGGATTTTGCTGGGGATCCGCATCGGATTTTGCTGGGATCGCATGGATTTGCTGCTGATCCGCGGAGATTTTGCTGCGGATCCACAGCGGATTAGGCGCTACGGATCCACAGCAGATCCAGAAACCATGTACAGTACAATGCAAATAAATGAATAAATGGTTAAAAAAAAAACGCTGTGCACATGCGGATTTGCTGCGGTTTTAAATCCGCAGCATGTCAACTCTTTGTGCGGATTCCGCAGAGGTTTTACACCTATTCCATTATAGGTGTAAAACCGCAGGGAAAAACCGCAGCAAATCCGCGCTAAATTCGCAGGTAAAACGCAGGTCATTTTACCTGCGGATTTAAGAAAAATACGCAAGTGAATCCACAACGTGTGCACGGGGCCTCAGGGTTAGGGTTAGGCTGGGTTCATATTGCATTATGGCAGTCCGTTAGATGGACTGCGTTTCATCGCGGTATAACGCGGTGTAACGCAGTCCGTTAACACTGCCATTCACCCCATTTGTGTGCGCATCGCAACGCATGCCGTAAAGCGGCATGCGTTCGCGACGTGCCGTCATTCAGTGACGGAGCCTCGGACACGGGCTGCAGTGTCTGGGCTCCGTCACCGCTAGCACAGATGAATCATCTGCTGATTCATCTGCGCTAGCGGGTATAGCATAACGCGATCGCGTTATGCTATACCGTTACCAGCTGGTCAACGCTACGTGTTGAACGGGCTGGTAAAACGCAATATGAACCCAGCCTTAGGGTTAGAACTAGGGTTAGCATTAGGGTTAGGGTTGGAATTTGGGTTAGGGTTGGAATTTGGGTTAGGGTTGGAATTAGGGTTAGGGTTGGAATTAGGGTTAGGCTTGTGGTTAGGTTTATGGTTAGAGTTGGGGATTAGGGTTAGGGGTGTGTTGGGGTTAGGGTTATGGTTAGGGTTTGTATTAGGGTTAGGTGTGTGTAGGGGTTAGGGTTGGGGTTAGGGGTGTTTTGGGGTTAGGGTTGGAGTTAGAATTGAGGGGTTTCCACTATTTAGGCACATCAGGGGTCTCCATACGCGACATGGCGCCACCATTGATTCCTGCAAATTTTGCATTCAAAAAGTCAAACAGTGCTCCCTTTATTCCAAGCCCCGACATATGCCCAAACAGTGGTTTATCCCGACATATGGGGTATCAGCGTACTCGGGAAAAATTGCACAACAACTTTGGGGGTTCTAATGTCTCCTGTTAACATTGGGAAAAAAAATTGGGGACTAAAAAATTATTTTTGTGGAAAAAAAATTATTTTATATTTTCACGGCTCTGCGTTATAAACTTCTGTGAAGGACTTGGAGATTCAAAGTGCTTATCACACATCTATAGGAGTTCCTTGTTGCAAAATGGGGTCACTTGTGGGGAGTTTCTACTGTTTAGGCACATCAGGGACTCTGCAAACGTAACATGACGCCCGAAGACCATTCCATCAAGTGGGCATTTCAAAACGTTACTACTTCCCATCCGAGCGCCGACGTGTGCCCATACAGTAGTTTTCTCCCACATATGGGATATCAGCATACTCAGGACAAATTGGACAACAACTTTTGGGGTCTAATTTCTCATGTTACCCTTGGGAAAATAAAAAAAATTGGGGACTAAAAGATCCTGATTGTGGAAAAAACATGATTTTTTTATTTTCATGCCCGGGCGTTATAAACTTCTGTGTAGCCCTTGGGGGTTCAAAGTGCTCACCACACATCTAGATAACTTCTTTGCGGGGTCTAGTTTCCAAAATGGGGTCACTTGTGGGGAGTTTCTACTGTTTAGGCACATCAGGGGCTCTGCAAATGTAAGAAGATGCCCACAGACCATTCCATCAAGTCGGCATTTCAAAGCGTCACTACATCCCTTCCGAGCCCCCCACATATGGGGTACTAGCGTACTCAGGACAAACTGGACAACAACTTTTGGGGTCCAATTTCTCCTGTAACCATTGTGAAAATAAAAAATAGTGGGCTAAAAAATCATTTTTTGAGAAAAAAAAATGATTTTTTATTTTCACGGCTCTGCGTTATAAACTTCTGTGAAGCACTTGGGGATTCAAAGTGCTCACTATGCATCTAGATAAGTTCCTTAGGGCGTCTAGTTTCCAAAATGGGGTCACTTGTGGGGGAGCTCCAATGTTTAGGCACACAGGAACTCTCCAAATGCGACATGGCAACCGCTAAATATTCCAGCATATTTTCCATTCAAAAAGTCAAATGGTGCTCCTTCCCTTCTGAGCCCTGCCGTGCGCCCAAACAGTGGTTTATGACCACATATGAGGTATCTGTGTACTCAGGAGAAATTGCCCAACAAATTTTAGGATCCAATTTATACTGTTGCCCATGTGAAAATGAAAAACTGAGGCTAAAAGAAAATTTTTGTGAAAAAAAAGTACTTTCTTTTTTTTAACCCCTTCACCCCCAAGGGTGGTTTGCACGTTAATGACCGGGCCAATTTTTACAATTCTGACCACTGTCTCTTTATGAGGTTATAACTCTGGAACGCTTCAACGGATCTTCGCGATTCTGAGATTGTTTTCTCGTGACATATTGTACTTCATGTTAGTGGTAAAATTTCTTCGATATAACTTGCGTTTATTTTTGAAAAAAACGCAAATATGGCGAAAATTTTTAAAATTTTGCAATTTTCAAACTTTGAATTTTTTTTCCCTTAAAACAGAGAAATATGTCACACAAAATAGTTAAGAAATAACATTTCCCACATGTCTACTTTACATCAGCACAATTTTGGAACCAAAATTTTTCTTTGTTAGGAAATTAGAAGGGTTAAAAGTTGACCAGTGATTTCTCATTTTTACAACAAAATTTACAAAGCCATTTTTTTAGGGACCACCTCACATTTGAAGTCACTTTGACGGGTCTATATGGCAGAAAATACCCAAAAGTGACACCATTATAAAAACTGCACCCCTCAAGGTACTCAAAACTACATTCAAGAAGTTTATTAACCCTTCAGGTGCTTCACAGGAGCTGAAGCAACGTGGATGGAAAAAATTAATATTTAACTTTTTAGCCACAAAAATGATCTTTTACAAACTTTTTTTTATTTTCACAAGGGTAAAAGGAGAAAATGGACAGATAAAGTTGTTGTGCAATTTCTCCTGAGTACGCCAATACCCCATATGTGGGGGAAAACCACTGTTTGGGCACACGGCAGAGCTCGTAAGGGAAGGAGCGCCGTTTGACTTTTTCAAACTAAAATTGGCTGGAATTGAGATTGGACGCCATGTCGTGTTTGGAGAGCCCCTGATACGCATTGATGGGGGTCATGTTCCGTTTGTAGTGCCCCAGATGAGCCTAAACAGTGGAAACCCCCCACAAGTGACCCCATTTTGGAAGCTAGACCCCCTAAGGAACTTATCTAGATCTTTGGTGAGCACTTTGAACCCCCAAGTGCTTCACACAAGTTTATAATGCCCGGGCATGAAAATAAAAAATCCTATTTTTTTCCCACAAAAATTATCTCTTAGTCACTAATTTTTTATTTTCCCATAGGTAACAGGAGAAATTGGACCACAAAATTTGTTGTCCAATTTGTCCTGAGTACGCTGATACCCATATGTGGGGGGGAACCACTGTTTGGGTGCATGGCAGAGCTCGGAATGGAAGGAGCACCATTTGACTTTTTCCAACGAAAATTGGCTGGAATTGAGATTGGACGCCATGTTGCATTTGGAGAGCCCCTGATGTGCCTAAACAGTGGAAACCCCCCACAAGTGACCCCATTTGGGAAACTAGACCCCCTAAGGAACTTATCTAGATCTTTGGTGAGCAATTTGAACCCCCAAGTGCTTCACACAAGTTTATAACGTAGAGCCGTAAAATTAAAAAATTATATTTTTTCCACAAAATTTATCTTTTCACCCCAATTTTTATTTTCCCAAGGGAAACAAGACTCCAAAAGTTATTGTGCAATTTGTCCTGAGTGCGCTGATACCCCATATGTGGGGGTAAACCACTGTTTGGGTGCATGGCAGAGTTTGGAAGGGAAGGAGCGCCGTTTGACTTTTTCAACGCAGAATTGGCTGGATGCCATGTCGTGTTTGGAGAGCTCCTGATCTGCCTAAACAGTGGAAACCCCCCACAAATGACACCATTTTGGAAACTAGACCCCTCAAGGAACTTATCTAGATGTGTGGTGAGCACTTTGAACCCCAAAGTGCTTCACAGAAGTTTATAACGTACAGCCGTAAAATAAAAAAATTCTTTTTTTTTTTTTACAAAAATGATTTTTTAGCCCACAATATTTTATTTTCACAAGGGTAGCAGGAGAAATTGGACCCCAAAAGTTGTTGTCCAATTTGTCCTGAGTATGCTGATACCCAATATGTGGGCGTAAACTACTGTATGGGCGCACGTCGGGGCTCGGAAGGGAAGTAGTGACGTTTTGGATTGCAGACTTTGATGGAATGGTCTGGGGGAGTCATGTCGCATTTGGAGAGCCCCTGATGCGCCTAAACAGTGGAAACCCCCCACAAGTGACCCCATTTTGGAAAATAGACCCCCCAAGGAACTTATCTAGATGTGTGGTGAGCACTTTGAACCCCGAAGTGCTTCACAGAAGTTTATAACGTACAGCCGTAAAAATAAAAAATCCTTTTTTTTTTTACAAAAATGATTTTTTTCGCCCCCAATATTTTATTTTCACAAGGGTAACAGGAGAAATTGGACCCCAAAAGTTGTTGTCCAATTTGTCCTGAGTACGCTGATACCCAATATGTGGGAGTAAACTACTGTATGGGCACACGTCGGGGCTCGGAAGCGAAGTAGTGACGTTTTGGATTGCAGACTTTGATGGAATGGTCTGGGGGCGTCATGTCGCATTTGGAGAACCCCTGATGCGCCTAAACAGTGGAAACCCCCCACAAGTGACCCCATTTTGGAAAATAGACCCCACAAGGAACTTATCTAGATGTGTGGTGAGCACTTTGAACCCCGAAGTGCTTCACAGAAGTTTATAACGTACAGCCGTAAAAATAAAAAATCCTTTTTTTTTTTTACAAAAATAATTTTTTCGCCCCCAATATTTTATTTTCACAAGGGTAACAGGAGAAATTGGACCCCAAAAGTTGTTGTCCAAATTGTCCTGAGTACGCTGATACCAAATATGTGGGAGAAAACTACTGTATGGGCACACGTCGGGGCTCGGAAGGGAAGTAGTGACGTTTTGGATTGCAGACTTTGATGGAATGGTCTGGGGGCGTCATGTCGCATTTGGAGAGCCCTGATGCGCCTAAACAGTGGAAACCCCCCACAAGTGACCCCATTTGGAAAATAGACCCCACAAGGAACTTTTCTAGAAGTGTGGTGAGCGCTATGAAGCCCCAAGTACTTCACAGAAGTTTTATAACATACAGCCGTAAAAACAAAAAAATCATTTTTTTTTTTTTACAAAAATGATTTTGTCGCCCCCAGTTTTTTATTTTCCCAAGGGTAACAGGAGAAATAGGCCAAACTGCACAATAACTCTTGGGGTCCAGAGTATGCTGATACCCCATATGTGGGGTAAACTACTGTTTGGGCGCATGGCAGAGCTCAGAAGTGAAGGAGCACCATTTGACTTTTTCAACGCAGAATTGGCTGGAATTGAGATCAGACGCCATGTCACATTTCGAGAGCTCCTGATGTGCCTAAACAGCAGAAACCCCCCAATTCTAAAGGGTATGCCACACTGAACAATATCGCTAACGGGATCGCTAAAAAACGTCACTATTTAGCGATCCCGTTAGCGATGTTGTTGTGTGCGGCAGCTTCCAGCGACGAGCTTCCTGCTGTGATCTCGCTCGTCGCTGGAATCGTTCCGGACCCTATTTTCTCTGTCGGCGCTCCCGCTGGGTAAGTATATATCGCTAGTGTGGCACCTTTTTTTAGCGATTTAGCGGTACTTTTGTACCGCTAAAGTCGTTAAGAAGATCGCTAACGGCGATAGCGTCGTTAACTATATCGCTAAATGTGGCCGCACTTAGCGATATAGAAACAATCCCGCTAGCGATCTCATTAGTATGCGACGCTAACGAGATCGCTAGCGGGATAGCTTAGTGTGGCAGTACCTTAACTCCAACCCTAACCCCAAACACCAATAACCCTAGTCCCAACCCTAACCACAAACCTAACCCTAACACACCCATAACCCTAATCCCAACCCTAATCCTAACGTTAGCGCCAACCCTAACCCTAATACTAACGTTAGCGCCAACCCTAACCCTAACTTTAGCCGCAACCCTAACCCTAACGGGAAAATGGAAATAAATACATTTTTTTAATTGTATTATTTTTCCCTAACTAAGGGGGTGATAAAGGGGGTTTGATTTACTATTTATAGCGGGTTTTTGTGATTGGCAGCTGTCACGCTAAAAGACGCTTTTTATTGCAAAAAATAGTTTTTTGCATCACCACATTTTGAGAGCTATAATTTTTGCATATGTTGGCCCACAGAGTCATGTGAGGTCTTATTTTTTGCGGGACGAGTTGACGTTTTTATTTGTACCATTTTTGAGCACGTGACATTTTTTGATCGCTTTTTATTTCGATTTTTGGGTGGTTAGAATGAACAAAAATCAGCAATTCATGAATTTCTTTTGGGGGAGGCTTTATATACCGTTCCGCGTGTGGTAAAATTGATAAAGCAGTTTTATTCTTCGGGTCAGTACGATTATGGCGATACCTCATTTATATCATTTTTTTAGGTTTTGGCGCTTTTATAGAATGAAAACAATTTTATATAAAAAATCATTATTTTTGCATCGCTTTATTCTGCGAGCTATAACTTTTTTATTTTTTCGCTCATGATGCTGTGTGACGGCTCGTTTTTTGCGGGACAAGATGACGTTTTCAGTGGTACCATGTTTATTTATATCGGTCTTTTTGATCGCGTGTTATTTCTCTTTTTGTTCGGCGGTATGATGATAAAGCATTGATTTTTTGCTTCGTTTTTTTATTTTTTTTTTTAAGGGGTTCGCTAAAGGGGTTAACTAGTGGACAGTTTTATAGGGGGGTCGTTACGGACGCAGCGATACCAAATATGTGTACTTTTATTGTTTTGTTTTTTTTATTTACAGGAAAAAATGAATTTATTGGGGAATATATATATATTTTTTTTTTTTATGATTTTTTTTTTTACACATTTTATTTTTACTTTTTTTACTTTTTTACTTTGTCCCAGGGTGGGACATCACAGTATTTTATCAGATCGCTGGTGTGACAGTGTGCACAGCACTCTGTCACACCAGCGATCGCTCTGGCATCGCTGCAGGCTTCCTCAGCGCCTGCTCTCAGCAGGCACTGAGGAAGCCGCCTCCCTGCAGGACCCCGGCGCCATCTTGGATCCGGGGACCTGGAGGGAGGACGGACCCTCGGAACAGCGCGACACATCGCGCTGCTCTGAGGGTCTCAGGGGAGCGCGCACGGAGCCCCCTGCCTGCGCGATCCTCCCCTGTGCCCCGGGTACACCGCGATCATGTTTGATCGCGGTGTGCCAAGGGTTAATGTGCCGGGAGCGGTCCGTGACCGCTCCTGACACACAGTCACGGGTGTCAGCTGTGATAATCAGCTGACACCCGGCGGCGATCAGCTGCGCTCCCCCCGGGAGCGCAGCTGATCGCCCATGACGTACTATTCCGTCCATGGGAATTAGGTCCAGGGTCACATGGACGGAATAGTACGTCTGATGGCAGAGAGGGGTTAAGGATCAATTTGTGAAGCACCTGGGAGTTCAAAGTGCTCACTATGCATCTAGATAAGTTCCTTAGGGGGTCTAGTTTCCAAAATGGGGTCACTTGTGGGGGAGCTCCAATGTTTAGGCACACAGGGACTCTCCAAATGCGACATGGCAACCGCTAAATATTCCAGCATATTTTCCATTCAAAAAGTCAAATGGCGCTCCTTCCCTTCTGAGCCCTGCCGTGCGCCCAAACAGTGGTTTATGACCACATATGAGGTATCTGTGTACTCAGGAGAAATTGCCCAACAAATTTTAGGATCCATTTTATCCTGTTGCCCATGTAAAAATTAAAAAATTGATCCTAAAAGAAAATTTTTGTTGGAAAAATTAAAATGTCCATTTTTTCCTTCCACGTTGCTTTAGTTCCTGTAAAGCACCTGAAGGGTTAATAATCTTCTTGAATGTAGTTTTGAGTAGCTTGAGGGTGCAGTTTTTATAAAGATGTCACTTTTGGGTATTTTCTGCCATATAGACCCCTCAAAGTGACTTCAAATGTGAGGTGGTCCCTAAAAAAATGGTTTTGTAAATTTTGCTGTAAAAATGAGAAATCGCTTGTCAACTTTTAACCCTTATAACTTCCTAACAAAAAAAATGTTGTTCCCAAAATTGTGCTGATGTAAAGTAGACATGTGGGAAATGTTATTTATTAACTATTTTGTGTCACATAACTCTCTGGTTTAACAGAATAAAAATTCAAAATTTGAAAATTGCGAAAATTTCAAAATTTTCGCCAAATTTCCATTTTTTTTTCCACAAATAAACGCAAAAATTATCGACCTAAATTTACCACTAACATGAAGCCCAATATGTCACGAAAAACAGTCTCAGAATCGCTAGGATCCGTTGAAGCGTTCCTGAGTTATTACCTCATAAAGGGACACTGGTCAGAATTGCAAAAAATGGCAAGATCTTTAAGGTCAAAATAGGCTGAGTCATGAAGGGGTTAATTCCTGCAGTACTCGGGGGTGTATCCCATCCGGGCCCGGGGATTTGTCAATTTTGGAGATTTTTAGACGCCACCGTACTTCCTGCTGGGTTAAGCAGGTGACATTTAATAAAGAATTTTATTGATCACTGATCATGTTATCTGTCATGGGATTTTCTTGTGTAAATACAGTTGAAAAAAGTTATTTAGCATATTGGCTTTTTCCTCATCCACCATTTCACCCAGACTATTTTTAAGGGGACCAACACTATCATTTTTTAGTTTCTTACTATTTATGTAGTTAAAGAATATTTTGGGATTATTTTTACTTTCTCTGGCAATGAGTCTCTCTGCCTCAATCTTTGCTGTCTTGATTTGCTTTTTACAGAATTTATTCAATCTTCTATCACTACCTGCTTGCTTTAATTCCCTAAACGCTTTCTCTTTGTCACTTATTGCGCCCCTTACAGCTCTATTTAGCCATAGTGGTTTCCTCCTATTTCTAGCATGTTTATTCCCATAGGGTATATACTGTGCACAGGTCCTATTCAGGATGCTAATAAACGTCTCCCATTTTCTATGTGTATTTTTATGTTTCAGGATATTGTCCCAGTTTATTGCACTAAAGGGGCCTTTACACATAGCGACGCACCAGCGATCACGATAACGATCCGACCAGGCAAAGATCGCTGGTGCGTCGTTACATGATCGCTAATTAGCTTTCAAACAGTCCGATCTCCTCAACGACGCAAGACAGATCAGCGATTTGCATAACGACCTCGCCGGTCGTTGCGTCCTTGTCACACTGCTTTATTGTCACCGATTCCGACCTCGGTGGGCGTGCTTCAATGTTTCCCTTTCAACGCCCCCCAGCACTGATTGATGGTCACTGCTGCGCTCTCATTGGCCGGCGGCGTCATAAAAGAGAACGTATTAGCGCTACAGTTTATATCTCTCGAGCGCTGTGGTTTACTTCAATACCAGCATTGTTCACGTTGTCTTTTAAGTCGCCCAATTTTCACACATTGGGAGCGCTGTACACACCAATAGGGGCAGAGGGGGCGTGACCGGTAACATAGCTTTGTCACGCCTGAGTCGCTGAACTCTGCGTCGCTAACGAGGTCGCTCGTCGTTTTTAAGCTTCAAACACAGCGATTAGTGCTGGCCAGCGGGACTTCCAACGATGGAAAAATGGACCAGCGCATTCAAGCACGATCAGCAATAAACAGCGGGGGGGCCGGTCACCGCTACATTTCACACGAAGCGATATCGCTGTTGCGTCACAAAATCGGTGACGCTTGAACGATCTCGCTATGTGTAAAGGCCCCTTTAGATCATCTCTCATCCGTTAGAAATTTGCCTTCCTGAAGTTTAGTGTCCTTGTAACCCCTCGACTACACATCTTATTAAAGGATACATGAAAGCTTATTATTTTGTGATCACTATTACCCAAGTGACCACCAACCCTTATATTTGATATGCGGTCTGGCCTGTTGGTTAATATTAGGTCTAGCAGTGCCCCCCTCTTGTTGGGTCCTGAACTAGTTGTGAAAGGTAATTGTCTCTCATAGTTGTCAAAAACCTATTACCGTATATACTCGAGTGTAAGCCGAGATTTTCAGCCCATTTTTTAGGGCTGAAAGTCCCCCTCTTGGCTTATACTCGAGTCATATACAGGGGGGAGGCGGAGTGCAGCTGTTCTATATACTCACCCCTCTGCCGGCGCGGTCTCTGCAGCCCATGCTCTTTTCCCACGGTCTCCGGCGCCAGTGTTCAGCGGTCAGGTGGTACCGCTCATTAAAGTCATGAATATGCACATATTCATGACTTTAATGAGCGGTACCACGTGACCGCTGAACACTGGCGCCAGAGACCGCGGGAGAAGAGCAGGGCAGAGACGCGCCGGCGGAAGGGTGAGTATAAGCGATATTTACCTGTCCCGTTCCACCGCTGCTCACCGCTGTGTCCTCGGGAGGTCCTTGCTTTAACCCCTTCACCCCCAAGGGTGGTTTGCACGTTACTGACCGGGCCAATTTTTACAATTCTGACCACTGTCTCTTTATGAGGTTATAACTCTGGAACGCTTCAACGGATCTTCGCGATTCTGAGATTGTTTTCTCGTGACATATTGTACTTTATGTTAGTGGTAAAATTTCTTCGATATAACTTGCGTTTACTTATGAAAAAAACGCAAATATGGCGAAAATTTGGAAAATTTAACAATTTTCAAACTTTGAATTTTTATTCCCTTAAAACAGAGAAATATGTCACAGAAAATAGTTAACAAATAACATTTCCCACATGTCTACTTTACATCAGCACAATTTTGGAACCAAAATTTTTTTTTGTTACGAAGTTATAGGGTTAAAAGTTGACCAGCGATTTCTCATTTTTACATCAAAATGTACAAAGCCATTTTTTTTAGGGACCACCTCATATTTGAAGTCACTTTGAGGGATCTATATAGCAGAAAATACCCAAAAGTGACACCATTGTAAAAACTACAACCCCTCAAGGTACTCAAAACCACATTCAAAAAGTTTATTAACCCTTCAGGTGCTTCACAGGAACTGAAGCAACGTTGAAGGAAAAAATGAACATTTTACTTTTTAGTCACAAAAATTATCTTTTACAAACATTTTTTTTTATTTTCACAAGGGAAAAAGGAGAAAATGGACCGATAAAGTTGTTGTGCAATTTCTCCTGAGCGCCGATACCCCATATGTGAGGGAAAACCACTGTTTGGGCGCACGGCAGGGCTCGGAATGGAAGGAGCGCAGTTTGACTTTTCCAAACCAAAATTGTCTGGAATTGAGAACGGACGCCATGTCGCGTTTGGAGAGGCCCTGATATGCCTAAACAGTGGAAACCCCCCACATGTGACCCCATTTTGGAAACTAGACCCCCTAAGGAACTTATCTAGATGTGTGGTGAGCACTTTGAACCCCCAAGTGCTTCACGCAAGTTTGTAATGTAGAGCCGTGAAGAAAAAAAATCATATTTTTTCCACAAGCATGATGTTTTAGTCCCCAATTTTTTATTTTCCCAAGGGTAAGAGGAGAAATTGGACCACAAAAGTTGTTGTCCAACTTGTCCTGAGTACGCTGATACCCCATATGTGGGGGGGAACCACTGTTTGGGCGCACGGCAGGGCTCGAAAAGGAAGGAGCGCCATTTGACTTTTCCAAACCAAAATTGGCTGGAATTGCGAACGGACGCCATGTCGCGTTTGGAGGGCCCCTGATGTGCCTAAACAGTGGAAACACCCCACATGTGACCCCATTTTGGAAACTAGACCTCCTAAGGAACTTATCTAGATGTGTGGTGAGCACTTTGAACCCCCAAGTGCTTCACGCAAGTTTGTAATGTAGAGCCGTGAAGAAAAAAAATCATATTTTTTCCACAAGCATGATGTTTTAGTCCCCAATTTTTTATTTTCCCAAGGGTAAGAGGAGAAATTGGACCACAAAAGTTGTTGTCCAACTTGTCCTGAGTACGCTGATACCCAATATGTGGGGGGGAACCAATGTTTGGGCGCACGGCAGGGCTCGAAAGGGAAGGAGCGCTGTTTGACTTTTCCAAACCAAAATTGGCTGGAATTGCGAACGGACGCCATGTCGTGTTTGGAGGGCCCCTGATGTGCCTAAACAGTGGAAACCCCCACATGTGACCCCATTTTGGAAACTAAACCCCCTAAGGAACTTATCTAGAATTGTGGTGAGCACTTTGAACCCCAAGTGCTTCACGCAAGTTTGTAATGTAGAGCCGTGAAGAAAAAAAATCATATTTTTTCCACAAGCATGATGTTTTAGTCCCCAATTTTTTATTTTCCCAAGGGTAAGAGGAGAAATTGGACCACAAAAGTTGTTGTCCAACTTGTCCTGAATACGCTGATACCCATATGTGGGGGGAACCAATGTTTGGGCGCACGGCAGGGCTCGAAAGGGAAGGAGCGCCATTTGACTTTTCCAAACCAAAATTGGCTGGAATTGCGAACGGACGCCATGTCGCGTTTGGAGGGCCCCTGATGTGCCTAAACAGTGGAAACCCCCCACATGTGACCCCATTTTGGAAACTAGACCCCCTAAGGAACTTATCTAGATGTGTGGTGAGCACTTTGAACCCCCAAGTGTTTCACTAAAGTTTATAATGCCCTGGCATGAAAAAAAAAAATTTTTTTTTCCACAAAAGTAATTTTTTTAGTCCTCAATTTTTTATTTTCCCAAGGGTAACAGGAGAAATTGGACCCCAAAAGTTGTTGTCCAATTTGTCCTGAGTATGCTGATACCCCATATGTTGGGGGGAACACTGTTTGGGCGCACGGCAGGGCTCAGAAGGAAAGTAGTGACGTTTTGGAATGCAGACTTTGATGGAATGGTCTGCGGGCGTCATGTTCCATTAGCAGAGCCCCTGATGTGCCTAAACAGTGGAAACCCCCCACAAGTGACCCCATTTTGGAAACTAGACCCCCAAGGAACTTATCTAGGTGTGTGGTGAGTACTTTGAACCCCCAAGTGTTTCACTAAAGTTTATAATGCCCTGGCGTGAAAAAAATATATATTTTTTTTCCCACAAAAGTGATTTTTTTTAGTCCCCAATTTTTTATTTTCCCAAGGGTAACAGGAGAAATTGGACCCCAAAAGTTGTTGTCCAATTTGTCCTGAGTATGCTGATACCCCATATGTTGGGGGTAACACTGTTTGGGCGCACGGCAGGGCTCAGAAGGGAAGTAGTGACGTTTTGGAATGCAGACTTTGATGGAATGGTCTGCGGGCGTCATGTTCCATTTGCAGAGCCCCTGATGTGCCTAAACAGGAAAAAAAAAACACAAGTGACATAATTTTAGAAATTAGACCCCCAAGAAGCTTCTCTAGATGTGCCCCCCTTCTGGAACTGATCTTTCCTGTAAAGTAAATTAGTAGTGCATGGAGGTGTGGTACAATTTGAAGCAATCCTTCATACACAGGCCAGGTTTTTCGGGGCAGGTGTCGCACTGATAAATGGTGTCCTTGCGTATTCCCCTTTTGTAACACACTCGGCACCTTTTTTGCGACTTACCTTTTTTTGCAGTTTGCGGGACCTCCCCGGGAAATGCTGGCCTGGTACAATGCGAGCACCTTCAGTTCCGGAAGTACTGGGGCCCTCTCCTTCCTGAGCGCCAAACATCAGGGCCTTGATCACTACCTCCTGGAACTGAAGGTACGACGTATTGGTATGGCGTGCACATCGTGACAGCAGGAAAGCGTTGAGCATTGCCATTTGGACGATGTGCACGGACAGCTTCTTGTACCACACCTTGGCCTTTCTCAAAGCACTGTATGGTTGGAGGAGTTGATCAGAGAGATCAACACCCCCCATGTATTTGTTGTACCCAAGTACACAGTCCGGTTTGCTGACCTGTGTAGAGGTACCCCGTACAGTGCTGAGGGCGCTGCCATCACCGTGTATGGTGGTCAAGAGAAGGACATCCCTCTTGTACTTGACCACCAGCAGGTGGTCGCTACATTGGGCTCTGCTCTCACCCTTTCTGAGCATCTGCCCAAGCAGCGTCTTCGGGAGGCCCCTCTGATTTTTGCGGACGGTACCGCAGGCTGCGGTACCACGCGCAAAGAGGGATTTGTGGAGTGGGATGCTGGTAATAAAGTTATCGGTGTAGAGGTGATAACCTTTATCCAGCAGTGGGTGCACCAAATCCCACACAATTTTCCCACTCACTCCCAGGACAGGAGGACACTCAGGGGGTTCAATCCTGGTGTCCTTTCCTTCGTAAACTCTAAAACGGTGAGTGTACCCTGAGGTACTCTCACACAGTTTGTAGAGTTTGATTCCGTACCTTGCCCTCTTTGGGCAGGTACTGACGGAATCCGAGCCGTCCCTTAAAATGAACCAAAGACTCATCCACGCAAATGTCCCTTTTGGGCACGTACACTTCAGCAAACTTTTTGTTGAAGTGTTCGAAGACCGGCCGAACTTTGAACAGACGGTCAAAGTTGGGGTCATCTCGTGCGGGACACTGTGCATTATCGTTATAATGCAAGAATTTCTGGATGGCCTCAAAACGCGTCCGGGCCATGACCATTCGGAACACTGGAGCGTTATATAAAATATCAACACTCCAATATTGCCGAAGTTCTGGCTTCTTCAGGATCCCCGTGTGAAGGACCAGGCCCCAAAACTGCATCAATTCAACTGCGTCTACAGGAGACCAGTTAGAATATGATGAACGGGGGTTTTGCTCCAAAAATTGACGAGCGTACAAATTTGTTTGCTCCACCATGAGGTTAATTAAATCCTCAGAGAAAAAGACTTTGAAAAAGTCTATTTCTGTGAGGCCAGTGGTGTCAAACCTGATTCCTGATTCTGCCACAAAATTAGGAATCAGTGGCTCGTAATTTTCGGGGGGGGCGAGGTCCACACGGGATCCGCAGTGGGGTGCGCTGGTTCGGCTTCGTCTTCTGGAATGGTGGCAGATGCCTCATCTTCTGTCCTGGGGCGTCTGCGTGGTGGTTCCGCAGGACCCGAGGAGGAAGATGAGGAGGGGAAGAGGAGGAGGAAGAGGAATCTGAAAAATAAAGAAATGTGGGATCCTCTCCCTCGCTATCCGTGTCGGAGGCAAGAAAAGCGTATGCCTCCTCCAATGAATAGCGCTGTTGGGACGGGTGGGAAATTTTTTTTGTAAATGTGGTGCTTGGGTGTACTTTATTGATAACTGTGTATGTGTGGGGGGGGATAGTGCTTGGTGTAAACTATGCTGAAAAGAAAAATCTAAAAGAAAAAAAAATGGGGAGAAAAAAATGCCTGTGAAAAGAAAAGTCTAAAACAGCAGGCCCTAGCTCTGATAAGTGAAACTGCGTCACTTATCAAAATTCGGCGGCTGCTAGATGTGGCGCAAGGAGGGGGTGAAAAAAAAAAAGGGAAAACAGCCGGCACGAGATCTGATAAGTGAACTGCGTCACTTATCAAAATTCGGCGGCTGCTAAATGTAGAAACGGAGGCGGCGCAAAGGCGGGTGAAAAAAAAAAAAGGAAAGCAGCTGGCGCGAGCTCTGATAAGTGAACTGTGTCACTTGTCAAAGTTCGGCGGCTGCTAAATGTGGAAACGGAGGCGACGCAAAGGCGGGTGAAAAAAAAAAAAAGGAAAAAAAGAAAAGGAAAACAGCCGGTGCGAGCTCTGATAAGTGAACTGTGTCACTTGTCAAAGTTCGGCGGCTGCTAGATGTGGCGCAAAGGGAGTGGCGCAGGGAGGGGGTGAAAAAAAAAAAAACAGGAAAACAGCCGGCGCGAGCTCTGATAAGTGAACTGTGTCACTTGTCAAAGTTCGACGGCTGCTAAATGTGGAAACGGAGATGACGCAAAGGCGGGTGAAAAAAAAAAAGGAAAACAGCCGGTGCGAGCTCTGATAAGTGAACTGTGTCACTTGTCAAAGTTCGGCGGCTGCTAGATGTGGCGCAAAGGGAGTGGCGCAAGGAGGGGGTGAAAAAAAAAACAGGAAAACAGCCGGCATGAGATCTGATAAGTGAACTGAGTCACTTATCAAAATTCGGCGGCTGCTAGATGTGGAAACGGAGGCGGCGCAAAGGCGGGTGGAAGAAAAAGGAAAACAGCCGGCGCGAGCTCTGATAAGTGAACTGTGTCACTTGTCAAAGTTCGGTGGCTGCTAGATGTGGCACTAAGGGAGTGGCGCAAGGAGGGGGTGAAAAAAAGGAAACCCGCCGGACGCGAGCTCTGATAAGTGAACTGCGTCACTTATCAAAGTTCGCCGGCTGCAGGATGTGCGCATGGAGGTGGCGCAAAGGGGGCTGAGAGCACGAGTGTTGATCGGTGAACTGCGTCACCAATCAACGCTCGGCGGCTGGGTGTGCGCACGGAGACGGCGCAAAGGGAGGGTGGAGGGGGTAAAAAGAGGGGAAGGGGGATGGGGAGGGAGGAAGAGAGGGATCAACACTTACGGTTGTAGTCTCTTCTTTTTTCTATCTTCTTTTCTTCTTTCTTCTTTTCTTCTTTCTTCTTTTCTTCTTTCTCCTTTTCTTCTTTCTTCTTTTCTTTTTCTTCTTTTCTTCTGTCTTCAGCACTACAAGGCCCAGCACAGGAGGAGAGATCTGTTGTATGACCGCTCTGCAGGAATCCTCAGCAAGTGTGAGGACCCCTGCAGAACGGTCACTCACAGGTCAGAGCCAGGTGAGACAGGTCACAGAGCGGTCAATTCGCTTCTGTGACCTGTGATTGGTGGGATCCATCATAACAAGATCCCACCAATCAGAGCTCACAGCTCCGATCCTAGGCAGGTCACAGCCAGGGCAGCAGCCAGGTCACCTGCAGGGCACAGCGCGGTCACACAGCGATCAGACCGCTGCTGTGCCCTGTGATTGGCGCGATCGACGATGTCATCGATCGCGCCAATCAGCTCCTGCAGGCCCTGCTGGGCCTGTCCTGAGCCTCCACAGCAGGATCGGTGCTTTTACAGCACCGATCCAGCCAGGATCGGTGCTATTACAGCACCGATCCGGCAGGTCAGCAGCAAGGCACAGCGCTCCTGCGCCGCGGCTGTGCCTTGCGATTGGCGCGATCGACGATAACATCGATCGCGCCAATCAGCTCCTGCAGGCCCTGCTAGGCCTGTCCTACGTTCCGACCTAGGATCGGTGCTTTTATAGCACCGATCCAGCAGGAACCGGCAGGGCACAGCGCAGTAATACCGCTTCTGTGCCATGCGATTGGCGCGATCGATATGATCGGCGATCGCGCCAATCCGGGGGGGGGTCTGCATAGTGCTAGGCCCAGGGCTAGGATCGAGTACATCGGTACTCGATCCTAGCCTGGGATCTCACTGTTTCAGCCCATCTGATTGAACAGCCAATCACAGCGATCGGGAGGCCGGAGAGGGGAGGACGCAGCCCGGGATTCCGACGTCATCTTTCTAGAGGTAAGATGGCGTCGGAATTTTAATGCGATCACCGCGACTTAAGTCGCGATGTCGCATTAAAGGGCATGACGTACTATTCCGTCCATGGGTATGAGATCCAGGGTCATATGGACGGAATACTACGTCGGATGGAATAAAGGGGTTAAGCTTGCAGCCTAATTCCCTGAAATCGTCTTTAAGGACCTTCCACCTACCTCTAACTTTGTCATTTGTGCCAATGTGCACCATGACCACTGGTCCTTACCAGCCCCTCCCAGTAATCTGTCAACCCGATCAGCGATGTGCCGGACAGCACACTGTTCGACTATCCCTGTCTTTGTGACAGATTGCCCTATCTGTTCCCCTAATAATTGAGTCCCCCACTACAAGCACCTGTCTGGCCTGCCCTGTTCTAATTCCCCCCTTACTGGAGCAGACACTCCTACAGGCTTTCAGAGGACGTGCCTGGCTGCAGCAGTGCTACCCTGTACTGACACCCCCCTCATCTGCCAACTTTGCAAACTTATTGGGGTGTGCCAGATCAGGACTAGCCTTCCTGGCGCTCTTCTCTCTACCCCACCTTCTACCTGTCAGCCAGCTTGCTGCTTCACTGTCCTGCAGCTCCATCCTAGCATCCCCCCCTATCTATCCCATTGAGCGTCTGCTCAGTGAGCAAAAGACTCCTTTCCATATTGTCTATGGATCTCAGTGTTGCCAGCTGCACATTTAGATCCAGTATTTGGGCTTCCAAATGCACAACATGCTCACATCTCGCACAGCAGTATGCACCCTCGACTGGCTGTTCAATGACTATACATGTGGCAAGATGTACACTGGATGGCATTGGCAATAGTGGAGCACATTTCTAATGGGGATTTCACCAGACAGCAAAGTTAAGTAAAAATAAATAAAAAGTATTAATAAAATATAACAGCAATTTAGTAATTCCTCCCTTATCAACTCCCTGAATCCAAAGTCATTGAATCTCAAGTCACACTTACCACTGCTCGCACTTGCGCAGCGGTCACACACAGCTCGCTCACACTCGCTGAAGCAGAAGATTTAAAGAGAGATTTTTTTTTTCTCCTTTAACAGTAAACCACCCTGCTGCTCAAATGCACTTTCAAAAAAAAGATAGTGCTCTATAAATCCATGGACTGCAGCCGTGGTCTAGGTAGGACAGTGCGGCTTCAGCAATGTATTGCAGGTATTTAGCTGAATAGGGAAGGTCCTATAACTCTAGGAATCCTAACTAACATAGAAATAATACCAGTTCGCTTTAGCAGTTTTAAATAGTATAGAAAAACTTTTAATCAAAATCCATAAAAGTCCTGTTTAATTTCATCCCCTAACTTGGGTCTGTTTAACCCTTGGGTAATTTGTTCTCCGGACTTTGACTGACCCTTCAGACTAGTGCGTGAAAGTAACTGAATAATGACAATAGGAAAGATGTGTATCTTCGTACCGTGTTAGCCAGTAGATAGAAAAATATTTAGACTTGAGGACTCTCAAGTCTAAATATTTTTCTGAATAATGACAAGTCATTAACCCTAAAGTTGGCAACAGATACACTTTATCATCTGAGATGTATTGCTGCCTATGTAGATGTATGTATATGATGGCCGGCTGTGACTGTGGTGGGACTTACAGCGGTTGTGTTATTACAGCAGTGATTCCAGCAGCACCTCCAGTGATGAGTCTCCTGCCAGGTCCGTGCAGTCACTCTCATTGATGGATAAAGATAAACCTCGCAAGAGTTTTGGCATCAAAGTTCAGAATCTCCCTCTACGCTCGACAGGTAGAGTATGTGGAATGGTCCATTATGTCCACAGGTCTCGGATTAATCCTAGCGCAGACATTTTCCCTAAGTTATGAAAATCCATGAAGATTTATCTTTTGTCTCTAGATTCAAGCCTTAAAGATGGACTTTATCACGAGTTTAAGAAGTACGGTACAGTCACTTTGGTACAGATACACGGTGTATCCAAGGAGCGATACGGTCTGGTCTTTTTCAGGCAGCAGGAAGATCAAGAAAAAGCACTTAACACAAAAGGCAAACTCTTCTTTGGCATGCAGATAGAAGTAATGGCATGGGTAGGACCAGGTACGTTGTCACTTCATCCGTGAATGAATGAACGTGGGTGCAGACCTGTGTGGAATATAATCGTGTTCACTGACAGATATATCACAAACTTGTCCTGCGTTTCCTCCAGAAACAGAAAGTAAGAATGAGTTCCGCCCTTTTGATGAGCGAATAGATGAGTTTCACTCCAAGGCATCCAGGATTCTCTTCATAGGTAACTTGGAGAAAACCATCACCCACCTTGATGTACGTGACGAGTTCCAGAGATTTGGGGAGATTGTGGTAGGTGGTCATTGGCGGTTTCTGACTGCTCCTTTATTTTCTCATGTTTTGTAGCGTCATTGCTCTGTTTTGGGCTGTAGATGAAGGGGTTTACCTCATAATCGATTGACATGTGATTATTTTTTTAATTTGTTCTTATCGTAATGTGCACGACATACGTGATCTCAGGAAATCCCACGATCTATTGTAGATGAGGTCTTCTGACATTTCAGATTAGTATTGGGAGCCTTGATCTTGTTCTATGTAGTTTTCTACATGTGCCCATATGTTAGTATTCCGGCTTGTGTGGCACACATCGCAGGTTTTGCTTTCACGCCACTTTTGCCCTATTAATCTTACTTGTATTCATCTCCTCTGCTGTACAGGATATCGACGTTAAGATGGCTAACGGTGTCCCTCAGTATGCCTTCGTGCAGTACTCCAATATTGCAAGCGTCTGTAAAGCCATTAGGAAGATGGATGGAGAGTACCTGGGAAAAAACCGGTTGAAGGTATACAGTTTAGAATGAATTGGCATCCCACCCAGAAATAAAACCAGCCCCAATAGTTGGGCCATGCGACAATATGCGCCATGTACGAACCATTCCATATGGCACCTCCTGTTCAGTAAATGATCGAAGTACCTGTAATCGCAGCATAAGAGGCAGGAATAGAAAAGATTCATTGTGATAACAGCGCTCCTCCATTGAGATATGTACATGTAAGAGGAGGATTTAACGTTAATCATGAAAATCACAAGCACTGTGCGGCATTGGTACAGGAAGACTGCCATCTACCGTCGAAACAGGACCATGTGGACCCAACCGGAAGAGGAAGAGTTTCAGGAGGGATGAGTTTGGATGGAGCACCAAGTCAGGTGACCTTGATGATTCAGTTCCCTAGGATAAGAAGCCATCCCAAAATGGAGAGTTCTTTGGCGCCAAGAGAAGCGGTAGTCTAGACGTGTCCTGGAGAAGACTCTGAGTCCATGGTGACAGTTCACAGCAGAAAGTGCGATCTAGTGGGTTGTTGTTGCACGTTGAAGCAGGACCCATGCGGCACCTGGCAAGACCTGGAACCCAGACTATGCCAGTCAAGAGTTGATGCCCAGCCCTCATCCCACCTGACCTGAGGGACATCTGTTGTCTGTCAAGCATTGAAGACCCATGAGGAGACTCCGCCTGGAAGAGGACACCTGTGGTGGTGAACAGAAGATGCGCATGAACTGGGCTGTTGCTTCCAGCTCTCACATACAGTACAGGGGTTGGCCTTAGATAGGATAACTGACGGGGTGGGTGCCGTTTGACACAAAGGCAGCCCAACGAGTCTTGTTAGACTTTGTCAGGAGGACTTGTGGCCTAGCGGGAAGAAGCAGAGACCCTCTTTTAGGGCCTGTGCTAGAGGAAGAGATAGTACTGTGACTCTCATGATATCAGGAGTACAACCCTGTTAGACAGTTAATAGAATATTTAACAAGAGATTGCTGCAATAATTAGTGAACCTGAGGATTCATTGTATACCCTGTATTGTATATTTCAACTGTAATTACCTGTTTTGCCTTGTTTAACTGTTGCGGTAATTTCCCGCTACACTAGAGAAATAGTGTAATTGGTTACTACAGCCTTGTATCTGTCTGCTTGTTGCATCTGGTCCCTGCTTACATACACACCTTGTTGTAAGTCTTACATGTCACTATATTTATCATTCACAGCTCGGCTTTGGGAAAAGCATTCCTAGCAAGTGTGTGTGGATAGGTGGCCTGTCCTCCAAGGTCACGGAGCAGCTGTATTTAAATCTCCATTTTAGCCGCTATGGGCCTGTGCTTAAGGTACCTTACCCAACACACATTCAATGATGATGTCCGTGTTAATCCTGCATCTTCTTATATTTTTTCCTGTCATTTCATCCTTTTAATTACAATTACATATATTGTCAGACATCATGGCCTTTTAATCAGAGAAGAAAACCCTAAATTGTGAGTTGTAATACGCTGGTTTGACCGTATTTGTAATAGTCACGTAATAGTACACATCCGGGATCAGAGCCTGCACCATCTGTATTGCCAATACTGTGTGAGCTTCGCTTGTCCCAGTTTGTGGAGAGGGTGCAGTATACATTGTACATCCATATATTCATTGCTAAGTGAGGCCACGTCATTCACACCTCTCTACAAGCCCACAGCTGTCTTACCAGTAACAATAACCACTAAGGATTTATAAGGAATACATTACATATCCTTAAAGAGTAGAAAAAAGACCAGCTCATCGTAGTAGATATCCTTAGGAGTTCGGAGCACGGGGAACGCTGTTTCAAGGCGAGGAGCAATCAAAACATGAGAAATGCAGCTCAACGAACTAGTGAAAAAACATCTTTAGTCACCAAAAAGTGCTCTGCAGAGGGTAAAACAACATCAGCGTTGATTGTTAGATGATATGCAGCATCAACGCGTTTCAGGTGGGGCTACGCACCCTTAATCATGATGTCCAACATTCTACTGAGTAACTCTTTTTATTCTAAGTTCCGGTGAGGACAGCGGTGTGTTAATTAGCATAGTTACTGATGAGAAACAAAGTGAAAACGTGAGATGCATACAAATTAAAAACACGGGCTTTGGCTAAGTAAAAACACACTATAACAAATGTAACATAATCAATAATTGATTTTTAAAAACAAAGAAGAACTCTAAATTGTTTGGGATATTTTTGAAAAATATATTATTTTACACACTGTTATGTTTAATTTTCTTTTCAATAGATTTTTTTTTCTCCTTATGGAAAAATACATAAAAAAAAACAAAATATTCCCACTGTTAATCCAGTTACTTTAGTTTTACAATATAGTAACCAGTTCTCATTGATAGATAAATTATTGTAGAATATTTTTTATCCTTAAATAATATCTAAATATAGCAAACATTATTAAAAATAGCTGTAGAATAGTGTCAAGAAAAGCTGCCTCTTTGGGACAGTCTCTCATCGAGCATTTTGAACACCTCTCAAGCTCATTCATTGGCTCAGTGCAAAAGGATTCTATAAGTGTGGTGCCACATTATGTAAAACTTGTAAATTTTCCCATAAGTGCCAAAAATTTTACAGATTCTAGCAATCAAAATAGATTTACAATTAAAACTCTTCTTAACTGTAACACAAGTAATGTGGTTTACATAATGGAGTGCACAGCTTGCAACCTCAAGTATGTGGGCAACACTAAATGCCAACGCAAAACAAGAATCAGAGAACATATATATGATGTAGAGAATGTTAACATAAACAAAAATACATCACAAATTTCTAAACATTTTATAAACCATCATCAAAGTAACCCTGAGACACTAAAAATCTATGCCATCGAAAAAACGCACAAACCTCTGAGAGGTGGAGATACTGAAAAAACACTGAGAAACAGGCATGGTGGACCTTCAAACTGAATATCAGAGTACCGCACGGTCTGAATAAGACAAAAGATATCATACTATTTTATTAATCTGGCTTCCACCTTGCCGGTCTCTTTCTCCTTAATTCAACTGTCTTCTAAAAACACTAATTTTATTTGCTTATTGATTATCTTACAGTGGCGAAAAAAAGTATTTAGTCAGCCACCAATTGTGCCATTTAAAAAGATGATACAGGCCAGTAATTGACATCATAGGTAGACCACAACTATGAAGTCAAAATGAGAAAACAAATCCAGAAAATCACCTTGTCTAATTTGGCAAGAATTATTTTGCAAATTATGATGGAAAACAAGTGTTTGATCATGAACAAAAGTTCATCTCAATATTTTCTTATATATCCTTTGTTGGCAATGACAGAGGTCAGATGTTTTCTGTAAGTCTTCACAAGGTTGCCGCACACTGTTGGTGGTATGTTGACCCATTCCTCCATGCAGATCTCCTCTAGAGCAGTGATGTTTTGGGCCTGTCGTTGGGTAACACGGACTTTAAAATCCCTCCAAAATTTTCTATGGGGTTGAGATCTGGAGACTGGCTAGGCCTCTCCAGGACCTTCATATGCTTCTTACGAAGCCACTCTTTCATTGCCCTGGCGGTGTGCTTGGTATCATTATCATGCTGAAAGACCCATCCACGTTTCATCTTCAATGCCCTTGCTGATGGAAGGAGTTTTGCACTCAATCTCACGATACATGGCCCCATACTGAAGCAGCGTGACATGGGCGAGTGTCTTTTACCCTGGCAATTGGACCACCCCCATATCACGCTGCTTCAGTATGTGGATGATTTTTGTTGTGTGTATGGACGGAGCAGGAAGCCATGTTGCTATTGTTAGTCTTCTGAAGTATCTCACAGATCTGAACTGTCGGGTTTTGGCCTCGAAACTTCAGTTCTGTCTTGTCAAGTGATATTTTTGGGTCACTGTCTCCTTCAGGGTGTCAGATACCTCACAGAAGAAAGAAAAATAGCTGTCAGCTCCCTTCCTTTCCCAAAAGATGAAACTTAACTCCAGCGTTTCTTGGACATGAAACACATTTTTGCCACGTATGATATTGCAGCGATACTAACACTCCAACAGCCAAGATATTTGACTGTACAACGACATTTACGGCTGCAGTGTTCATTCCTTTTGCCTGACTATATCAAGTTGCATCGCTGTACTACAATCAACCCCGCTACTTTACTGCCGGTCCCCAAGAAAGATGGCAGTGATGAGGATTATCTCCAACATGATTGTTTCCAACTTCTGACTGAAGAAACAGCTTCTCCGCCACGTCAGTGAGAATCCACTTCCAAATCCCGATCTGGTGTTATACACGGATGGTCCAAGATATGCTGATGAGTTTGGAAGATTCCACACGGGATATGCTGTTACCACAGAGGACACTGTGATGCACGCAGCTGCGCTCCCGTCTTCACAGTCAGCACAAGAAGCAGAACTTCAGGCTCTGTCTACTGCATGTACTTTGGCCAAAGACAGACAGACTAATATATACACGGACTCACGTCTCACGATATGTATTTAGTATTGCTCACGATTTTGGAGCTCTACAAGCCAATCGAGGGTTTATTACTACTGCCGGAACCCCAGTGAAAAATGCTGAAGCAGTTAAAACCCTTATGGATTCGATCAAATTGCCTACTCAGGTGGCCATTATTAAAGTCAAGGCGCACGGTCCTAGGAACAGTCCACAGACTATTGGCAACGTATTTGCGGATATGCAAGCAAAGGCCGCTGCTCTTCTGCCGTTGAGCTAACCATACCAACTATGGTGACCACACGCTCTCAGCGTAAACAGTTGCAAGAGATCCTGACTCTACAAGAACCTGATGATCTCCAACAGACTGAGGTTTTCTGTCGGACCCCACGAGACCGCTTAATGACAATGCAGAGAATGTCTCCAAAAGAAAAGGTGAAGCAGTGGAAGGCTGATGGAGCACGTATGGACAATGGTCTCTTGGAAAAGGACCAACTTGTGTGTCTCCTTAAGCGGATGTACCCTGCTATTGCTACATGGGCACATGGACCTATATATCAAGGAAAAAAAACAGGCCCTGGAACAAAAATTCTACTGGGCTCCAGGTATTTCTACAGTCCTGACAGCACTCAACCGTGCATGTAATATCTGTCAGACCTGCAATCCCGGTCAACTTCAACGTGTACCTCCGAAGCACCTTGCTAAGCCCGACAATCCTTTCCGGGGGCCCCAGGTGGAATATCCCCGTTTCCTAAGCTAAAAAGGAAAAAAGAAAGGCTTGGGGTTTGTAAAGGGCTCCGGGGGGCCCTAAATTCCCCTTTAACCAAAAATAAATCCCAAAAAAGAAAGAAACCGGGGAAGGGGGAAAAAAATTAGAAGGAAATTTAAAAAATTGCCAAAAAGGGGGAAAAGGGTTGGCTTTTTTTCCATTTTTAAAAGGAATTTCTAAAATTTTGGGTTTTCCATTTGTAGCCCTTTTGCAAAAAACCCGTAACCCAAAATTTTTCCAGGGGGAAAAAGGTTTTAAAAAAGGTTAATGAAACCCCTTGAAAGGGAAACAATTAAAACCAAAATGTCCGGGAATTTTTTTATTTTGTCCATGGCCAAAAATTCCAAAAACCCTTGAATTTATCCCAAATATTTTATTTCCCCCTTTTTCAAAAAAAGGCCTTCCCCTAGGAATTTTTTTGTGGGGTTAAATTTCCACCCCGGGGATTTGAAAACGTAAAACCTTGAATGAATAATAAATGTATGTCTTTGACGAACTTTTATACTGACACTTTCGATGTGGACAGTCCTCATTTCGTTCTGAGCGCATCAAAAAGACATTATATAGAGATTTGACATGGCAAGCAGCAAACACAGGTTTATTTTATCCTAATTAAAATTTCCATATCAGTTGGCGCCTGCACGCGGGCATTGGGACGAAACGCACAGGAGCTTTGGCCGTCCGAGAGACGGGGGTGTTGGCCCTAGCCTTGCACACGGCCGGAGATGCAGCCCATCAGTAAGTAAGAAAACTTTTGTCATCTTACCTGAATGTTCCCTGTGCCTATCCTAGCCTACACTTCCGCCGTCGACGTGTCATCACCGCATCCCCAGTTGTGTAAAAAGTCCATACCCTTATCCATAAGCCCTGGATATAAGCCGAGTTGGTTGCTGCTGTCTGTATATGTTTCATGTTTTATGTGAACCGGGAGAAAGTTGGCACGGTGAACTTGTGTCTTTGCTTGCTGTTTCTGGGGGCTGAATAGCAAAAGACAATTTGCTGCATAAGTTCCCGCGAGTAAACTGTCACTCACGGGAGGCCATCCCAGTTCAAATCAGACGTGGAGGGCGGGAGCATTTGTTTGGATAAGTCCAACGCAGAAATTCTTCACATTTTGGAGGGAAGTTATCCCATAAAATCCTTTGTGGAAGCAGGGCTTTGTTCGTTAAGTTTCTGCAGTAAACTTTCACGCACTGGAGCCATCCCAGTCAAATCAGGACGTGAAGGGCAGAACTTTGGGTTTTGGATAAGTTCCTCACAAGAATTGTCCCACGCACCGGAGGCCAACCCAGTCAAATCAGACGTGGATAGTGAGAATTGTGATGAAGGCTATTGGCAGATTACTGTGACCGGCGCGCATCCGGCCCAGGCGACGGTAAGAGCGATAGAACCTGAGCTTCGCTGCGCTCAGGCAATTGGTGAGTTTAATCATTACCAGAGCAGCTTGTATGTGTCACAAGATCATAAAAAGAGGATTTCGTATTCTCCCGGTGGCTGTCTCATTGTCGTATCAGGTACTGTCGCGTTAAAATCACTCTCCCGTGCGCGTCTGGTCAGTAACTCATTCAGAGCAGTGTGCTGGCTGCGGCAGTGAAAAAACCCCTTTGACCCCACCCCCCCCCCCTCTGCGAATCACGTTACAGGCATGCTGTTTCTTGCTTTGATTTTTATTTTTTTAAGCACCTAGTTTTTGGCTACAGTTTTACGTGAGAATTATCAGGCATTCAGACTGAACTATAGTTCATTTTTTGCTAGTCCTGAGGAATAATAATATTTTTTTTTTTTTTGTTTTTTTGTACGTGATTTCCGTGCTATAGAGAACACAAGCAGAGATATAAAGGACGGGAGGGGGGGAAGCAGCCAGCTGACATTCCAGACGATTTTTAATTAGCTGTTTTAGTAACAAGGGTTGTTTTTCAGAGTTTTATGATTAATGACGGTTTTTTCTTTTCTATCTCCCCTTTTTGGTGATTATTTTTTTTTAAATGTTATACTTTTCTAGTGTTTTTTACCTAAATCTACTTTTGTTTTAAAATTTTTCTTTTAAGTACATTTTTTAAATGATTTTGAGAGATTTTTTTTTTTTTTTTCTCTAAGCATTGATTTTAGAGCTTTATTTCATTCCATCCATTTTTTTTTCTACAAGCTTTGCCTTAAACAGGTCACATGAGATAAGGAGAATTACAGCAGTGGGAGAGAGCAGACACAAAAAACGCAGTGGTCTGAGTAGCCCCACCCGCGCATTCGCGAGGGAACTAATTTTTTTTATTATTTATTTTTTTTTTTATGTGAATAAGTGTGAAAAGGTGTTAAATCATCTGTGAGAAAAAGATCACTGACATGTCACCAAGCAGAATCAGAGTCACACTACATCTCATGTCCATCATGTGGACGACACGGGACAGGTGTAGGCTGCTTCTCTTGAGTAAGGGAGCCTTGTACAGGAAAAAATGCTCCCCGCCTCTCTCCACAGGGGAGAAGGCAATTTTGTTTCAACCCTCCCCTCTCAAAGTCACAGGGGGACACCCTCTTCTTCTTCTTCTCGTCAGTCCCTTTTCTCTTTCTTCTTCCAACGTTTCCACTCCTCTTTCCTCGCTGCCATCCCTCTCATTCCTTCTTTCCCTCCACACAATCTCGAACACATCCATTTTCCTCTTTTTCATCTTCCTCTTCTTCTATCTCTTCCTCTCACGCTCTCAAATCTTCTTCTTCTCTTCTCTACTTCTCCTCCCTCCATCTCTCTCTCTCTGCTCTCCTCCATCTTTCTCTCGTTTCCCCCCTTTCACTCTTCTCTCCCACCCTCCTGCTTTCTCTCCTCCTCCCTCACACCTCCTTCTCTTCATCTTTTTTCTACTTCGTCATGAACTGGTCAACGCCCAATCCAAGCAATGGGGTGTCCCCTGTATTCATGTTTTCCAGCACAGGCACCTTGTCTATCCCAAACCACAGTACAAACATTGCCAGTCCCATTATATCAGGAGAAGAATGTACATGATCTCCTACACAAAACCTACATAGCCCCCAGACAAACAGTCCACTGCTAGGGCTTCACCAGGGAGTGGTAAAAGCTACAGGGCTGCTAGCATGACCATGACACGATCCACCGCAGCCTCACAAGGAAGTGGGGAAATCCCCATGCAGCAAGACAACTTTAAAGACCCAAATTCCCACCCAGTGTTTGCACCAAGTACACCCAGATGTCACTTCTATCTGATGAAAGATGAAGATGCAACTCACACATCGCCCTATACTAGGGAGAAAAACACACAAGCACCAATAGAGCAGGGACAGGAGAGGCACCATTCCTATGAGCCCTTCTTCCCAAGCCAGTGAATCAGTATGCTGCCAGACCCAGGGATATCAACCCCATGCCTTTGGCCAAAAATGCAACAGATCCAGCAAACGTAAACAGCAGTCGCCTGGATTGATCTCTGGACCGAAATGGAATAAAAGCAGGTGATGCATTCTGGTCAATTATGAGAGAACACTCAACATCCACTGAGTTTAGATCTATGTGCCTGGGAGACAGGAAACCAAAGCAATTTGAGTAACTCAGAGAATGGCCAAAAGCAGACTGACTAGGACAAACTCTCAGCTACATGTCACGAGTCAGACAAGACAGTCTTGGAGAAGTTCCAGACAGAGTGATGCAAGTGTTTCAAGATTTGGGCCTCATTACCCTTGATCAGACACACCAGAATCGTATGTTGCACAGGCTTTTGCATGGACTGAGAGAATCAAGCAGGAACCACTGGTAGCAGCCTAGCCTGAGTACACAGTCAATAAGCAATTGATACCCTGCTCACAGTAGCAAAAAGGATGAGTCATGCCGGCAGAAGGAAGTCAAGTGTTACAACTGTGGCGAGTTTGTCATTTCCGAACCAGTGCAGAACACTGACTCACCAGAAAAAAAGAAACACAGAAAGCAGTGAAAACACCGTCCATAGGACCCCAAGAGCACACCAAGTCCTCAAGGAACCCCACCAGTGAGGGGGACCTATATCCGGAGAAGTGGAGCTAGTCCATAACTTTTCTTGTGGAACTCCCGCAACCTCACCTACCTACAAATCTTCTGCTTCCTGCATGGGAATTGATGGTCAAGTCAGATATTTCCCAGATTATGAAGCCCCTGAGCGTGTGGACCCAGCCAGAACACTCATCATTCCCAGTTTTTTTTGTTTGTGTAAAAATACCTGCACCCTCAACCCGATTTGGAGTGGACCTACGGCAGAAGCTGAAAGCGACCAGAGTGGGTTCCAGGAAAATGGAGACCATGACACTTCTCACACATAACACCTCCCTGAACCAAGAAGAAACAGGAACCTCAAACAACCACACTGCAGACCTATCACAGTGAGGTGCGGACATAGTAACCAGAAAAGCCAACTCCATCACCCCCACCCAGAGTCAAGATGTCTCATGACCCACTGATGGTCTAAGTGAAATCGCCTAAGATGAGGACGGCCTGAGAACTGTTGACATTGGCCAGGATTGCCAACTCAAGAAGGACTCTACTTGCGCTTCATGAATGGCAACACCTCAGCCAGCTCTAACGCCAGAGGTTCAGCTTTTGCAAGTCACCAGGTGCCCCTGCAATCAACCAGTTCACCCGAGGCCCTAGACCGGAAAAGGCCACTCAGCTCTAAAACTTGGGCACAAAATACTGACCTGAGATCGAGCTGGAGCAAAAAGAAACTACTGATGGCCCCGTGAGCTGAGAAAAAAAGCACCGTTCATAGGAGACGTCCTCAACAGAAGGACCCCCGTGAACCAGAGAAGGTGCTAACACCGTGACTGGCTTGGTGAGAATCAAGAAAGCCAGCTGGTCGTCTCTCTCATGTAGTGGATCCTAGTAAGACGGCGTGTTTTCCCCGCCAGCTCTGCACCAGCAGATGGGAGTCCCCTGCCGCAATACTAAAGGACAAGGCCAAACTGGGCTCCTCGGCCCATCGGTAATCAAACCCACTTTCACAGTGAAGAAAAAGACTGTAACAGCCCCTCTGAGTTCTGAATGGTGCAAGCCTAGGCCGCGAAAGAGGCTACGGTAAATTTGAAACCCCAACAGATGCTGAAACCATCACACTCAGCTCTCAGAGTCCCAGTCACCGCAACGGTATCTCGTTGTTCAACCTGGCCAGTACCATTCTTCAGTGTTTTCCCCTCCACCTGGAGCCTCTTTACCACCAGTGCAGTGCATATGGACAATGTTTTGCCTCAAGTGCTCAAACAAGCTCCTTAATTTCACCAAGACAATGTCCCTCATCCTCGTCAACTGGGTGCCGAATATGCAAGAATCACTCTTCTACAAAACAACGTGGATGACCTTCTATTTGTGTGGGTTTTTTTTGAACATGCAACAACCTGCACAGTCTATTCCTTATCTCTCCTACTCTTACCTGGAAGAACACAACGCAAGGGCTGGAAGAAACCAAGTCCAGTGATGCCAGAAGCAAGTTTACATCCCTGGGACACCTGTAATTGCACACCAGACAAGCACATGTCAAAAGACGTGGGAGACACGTATGGAGATGATGGCTCCCGCGCAACATCACCAAGAATGATGCAAGCTTTCCCCTTGTCTGTGTCATATTGCAGAACCTGGATCCCTGATGCCTCATACCTAATAGCACTCTGTGCGCTTGCATCAACCAACCCCGCTCCTTCTTTCAGAACGCAGCCTTCAACCCATTCAGGAGATTGAAGAACTCCACAGTCCTCAGCGCCAATACCAGGCCTACCTGACTATGATAAGTCATTCCGTCACCGGATGGAAGAAAGAAGGTCAATGCATTGGAGTCCTGGCACGGATGCAACGGGGAAAACAGAGACTTTTAGGCTGCCTCTCAGCCCGCTTGGATCCAGTTGCAAGAAGAACACCCTCCTGCCTGATGGCAGTATCTGCAGCACACACCTCCAGGACAAGGTTTGCTGATCCACATCTTGACAGCCACCGGAAACTCTCACTCGCATGACAACTTGGCAATCTTCAATCAGCCTCAACCAACAGTAATCTCCCCGCCGCCAGCATCTTTTTGGCGGCCTCTATTGCCTTTGTCTCATAAGTCACCGGCTCCAGACCTACAGTTCCTCAGCCCGGCCATTCTACTCCCACTCCCAAGGGGGGATACTTGATGGCTCCAGAAGAAGTTTCACAACACAGGAAGTGCGTGACCAGCATTTCAAGAAATCCTGTGGTCCAGAGTCTGTCACCTAGCCTGTCAGCCCAGGAAGCAGAAGTGATAGCGCTGACGAAGGCCTGCCAGATGGCAGAAGCAAGACGGCAAACATCTACACACTACAGGTACTTCGCATGCATAGCACACGACTTTGGACCCATCTGGGCTACAAGGGACTTTCATCACAGCAAACCGGACAACGTGAAGCACATGGAGCCTTCAGGGACCTACTGGGTTATACTCCAACTCCAAAATGTGGCAATTTGACAAATCAAAGTGCATGGAAAACTGAAAACAGAAGAGGCTATAGGCCAATAAACATGGCGGACATGCAGTCAAAGAAGCAGCCAAAGGTTAGACAACATGGAGAAGTGGGTGAGTCGTAGAGCCGGACGGCTACTACATACGACTGAAGACAAGAAACCTGACAAAGAAACGTCCTGGAATCTGCTCAAGAAGTTACAAGACCAAGCTCCAAAAGGAAAAGAGCGAATGCGAAAAAAGCATCACGTTGAAGAAGAAGGCTATCAATTATAGACTTCAACTCGCCTACCACAAAGGATGCACCCTATGGTGGTCCAATGGGTACTTGGACCCACATCCCCAATCAAAGACACAGATGATGATCTGATTGGGCTTACTGTTTCGCTTCAGGACTCCACCCGTAACAGCAAACTCACCAGCAGCTGTCTGGACCTCGGCAAATTCAACCTGGAACCGTATGGGAAAGAAAGTCCCCCTCACCTTAGTTGAATACCACTCTACCAGCTTCAAAGGATCCAGAGAGAACCACCTTCCAGATACGCCAAGTGAAGGATTCAATACGCCATTGTTGTGTCAAAAGAAGTATGTTTCAAGATGAACAGAACCTTCCAACAAGGCAGCCAAAGACATACTGCAAAGAAGCTACTTTCGGAAAATATGTGCAATACGGGGGTTCCTGAAATGATAGAAAGGATCAGGGACCCGCATTCACAGCAAATCTGACACACAAGACCCGTTTAGCAGTCGGTCAATTAGAGGCTACACAACTTCCGTACCACCCCTCAGAGCAGCAGGAAGGTAGAAAAAAACTGAAGAAACACTTAAGATAGAATGCTGAAAAATTGGCCAAAGAAGACACGCAAACCATGGCATGACACACGCCTAATTGCACTGTTTAGCGTAAGGCACACTCCCAGAGACCCTGAAAAGCTGTTTCGTGCCGGCCATCTTCTGCTACGAATAAGACAGTTTCTTCTTTATTTTTTGGTGCCTGGCATTTATGTCCTGCACATTCTGTGGGGGTCTGCCGGGTCCCCTTCGGGGGGCTTATGCCCTCTCAGTTAGTTCAGCCACTGTTTTTCATTTGCCTTTTCCAGTTTTTTCGAGTGGTTGCTGTTAGTTTTTGTACACCAGAGAACTAATTTAGGTGGTAGAGGTCGGGTGATCTCAGGTGTTTTTTGTAATAGTTAAGTTGTATTTTTCAGGGGTTTTTTTTGGGTTGCAGTACGAGCCTTTCTATCCTTTTCTATTAGGAAGTTGGGCCCCAACGTTTGGCTCATACTATTTTCTGTCTGTGTCTGTATTCCCGTCTTGTCTAACCGCCATTACATGTTTTGTGAGCTTCCTAATTTCCTTTGGGGATCTGCTCCGGGGCAGATAAGCTATTCCTTTTTTCCTATCTTTAGGTGTATTAGCTTCTCAGGCTGTGACGAGGCGTCTAGGTACCTACGTAGAACGCTCCTACGGCTGCCTTTAGAGTTTGTGGTGGTTAGTCAGGGTACTGCAATCCTCATAGATTCCAACCGCTCTGGTGGTATTACGTTTTTTTTGCCTGCTCCCTCAGCTACCAAATCATACACTTATGTAATTGAATTGGTCAAAAACTAATGTCCCATCTCGAGTTTTTTCTCCTCACTTCCAGATTTGTGATCCGTCCAAGAGCCCCCGATGACATATCCTCTGTTAACTAGGAGGGAAAGCCGTTTGAATCCACGTATCGCAATTGGCAAGGAAGCTCCCATACCAGGAAGACACCTAACCATGAAGGATGTCGTGGATGCTCTGACGACCAGACAGAATACCATATGAACTACCTGATGAGTTCAAGGCCAGGACCCAATTAAAAACAGGGATTTGATCACTATTGCCACTATAACTATAAAAAAATAGTGATTGGATAAATTAACATCTTTAGAACCACAGAGATTTTACTTCACCATAATGCGTAAAAGGTTTGGCAGCACAGTTAGGCCCCACTTCCTCTTAATGGCATTCCAGAATAGAATGGCTTTTGGATATGATTCTAGCTGAGAAAGGAGGTGTGTTGCAAAATGATCAAAGATACCTGTTCACCTTCATCCCAACAACACTGGCCCAATTGGTATAGTCACAATGGCAATACAGAAACTTACTGAGTTTTCAGAGGAACTGAAACAGAACTCAGGGGTCACTGACCCATGGATCGTACTTTGGGGTGGATGATTGGGTGGCGAAAATGTGGCAAAGGTTGGGTACACCATTTATGGGGTTCTCATTTTTCATTTAATTACTGGTTGCTGGTATTTCCTTTGGTATCCCAGGATAATGGAAAAAACTGTTCAGGAGACAACCAATTTGATGGCCACTCACGCATCTTGGAACCTCGCACCAGTCCCGGATGGAACTGCCTGGCTTGACCAGATCTCCGAACTACCTTCCAGGACTGAGGAATACACGTTCCTTGATGAAACATCCTATCGAATAAGGAGACTATGATTGCAAACACATAAACCCCGACAGGGACAAGTCCTCCTGACCGCCCATTTGCGAAAATTTCTGTATTCGTGGGAGGGCATGTACTAGGGTTCTCAACCTCACCGCAGCATAAAAGAGTTTGCAGGCGCTTTGGGCCAGGACAGGTTTTTTAGGGCAAGTGGTATCTAGGGGGGAATGTCCTGGAAATATATATGTATTCATATATTCAAATATATTCACATATATGTATTCACAGTGTCCAGTTAATAGATCTCACTTGCTAAAAAACCCTTGTGCTCACAATTTCTAAGGCCAGATAGAATCAGTCGTTTTAAAGAAATCTGGCCTTTATAAGACCTTCGATAAAGGAACAAATGCTGGAAGTACAAATGTCCTATTAGATATCTGTTGTTTTTACATTTAAATTATGCAAGGCAAACTAGGTCACAAGAATAAAACAATAATTCTGCAACTTCAGCTCTTTTAATCATGATCTATCATAGTTATCATATTTACACTAGAACAGCCAATAATCTACAGCTTTTAATTGTATGTTAATTGACTATCCAGCCCCTTTTTGAAAACGTATAAAACCTTGAATGAATAATAAATGTATGTCTTTGACGAACTGTTATACTGACACGTTCGTGTGGACATCCTCATTTCGTTCTGAGCGCTCAAAAAGACATTATATAGAGATTGGACATGGCAAGCGGCAAACCAGGATATTTTTATCCTAATTAAAATTTCCAAATCAGTTTGGTCACCTGTTGTCTATATAGCGGCAGCACAAAGAGAACTAATATTTATATCTATAGTCTCGTGGATTTAAATGGTACCTCTTAGTCACCGTACTAGAGATATCTTAAGAGGTTTAAGGATATCTAAAGTGATCTAATATTCTAAATTTAAAGTACACGGGAAGATATAACCAATTTTTGCAGAGGAACCCGATATCTAAAGCTAGAATGAGAGGCTAGAGATAGCTTGGAAAGGCCCCTTGACGGTAGAGGAGTTGAGTAAGCCTTATTGGCTTCAAGGCAAAATAACAAAGCCCCAGAGCGGATGGCTTCCACCAGAATTTTATAAGTAACATCGTAGAGATGTAATTATGACCAAAAATTGATAGATGGTTTTTGTAGCGCCTGGAAGGTGGAGAACTACCAGATCTATTCAGAGGCCACGTGGCGCTTACCTAAGGCAGATAAAGACCGACACCAACCTGATTCATATAGACCCATATCTTTACTGCCGCTGATAGTAAAATCTTCGCTAAGTATTGGCTAACTAGATTGAGCCGGTGTAATCTCTGATGTATACACTTAGACCAATTCGGGGTTTATGCCAATAGAATCAACGCCATTAATTTGAGGCGCTTTTTTTTTCATATGCATCTGGCAGCTGAAAATGATGGCTCAGAGTCAGGTCTCGCTGGACGCAAGATAGCCTTTCGATAGTTTGGAATGAAGCTATCTTATGGCGTGTCTCCTAACTGATGATTTGACCGGGTTTTGTGCCGGGTAAGGTTGACGTATACACGACCGGATTGCTAGAGTAAAGTATATGCCACACTAAACAATATCGCTAACGGCTCGCTAAAAAACGTCACATAGCGATCCCGGGTAGCGATATTGTTCCAGTCGGCAGCTTCCAGCGAACGAGCTTCCTGCGTGATCTCGCTCGTCGCTGGAATCGCTCCGACCCTATTTCATCGCTGGCCGCTCCCGGCTGGGTAATATCTTACTGCTGTGTGCACCTTTTCTTAGCGATATTAGCGGTAAACTTTTGTACCGCTAAAGGTCGTTAGAAGATCGCTAACGGCGATAGCGTCGTTAACTATATCGCCTAAATGTGGCCCATTTAGCGATTAGAAAACAAGTCCCGCAGCGATCTCATAGTATGGCAACGCTAATCGGTATATTATCGCTAGCGGATAGGCTTAGTGGTGGCCGTACCTTTAGAGTAAATGGAGATCGGTCAGATAAATGTTTGATATGACAAGATGGACCAGGTAGGGCTGCCCCCTATCTCCACTCGGTTGCCCTGGCTAGAAGAGCCCTGGCCTGTGTAGAAGTCAGTCAGAATGGTAAAAAGGATTTCGATAGTGGAAGATGGAGGAAAGATTGCGCTATACGCAGATAATATTTTATTATTCTTACAGGATCCGCGGCGTCTTCATGGGGCAATCGCTATATCAATAGATTTTCTGGTTATCTGGTTACAAATGAATTTGGGATGAATCTCATATTAATGGAAATAGTCTGAATGGCTTAGATGTTGAGCAGGTGAACGTAACACACTAAAATTAGTATGGGAGTTTAAAATATCTTGTATTACAATAGCATTACCAGTATCAGAATACCTTCAACTGCGAAATGTGCACCCGATAATTGGGAATTTAAAAGATAAAGCATCTACATGAGCTAGAATGCGCCCCTCGGTTGGTGGGTACGCACCAATCTTCTTAAAATGAACTGATGCCAATTTGCTTTATGATTACCTAACTCCCCCTGTGGGGATTCCCCCAAGCGGTGTTCCAGCGTATTAACTCAATATTTAGAATCTGGTATGGGGTGGGGGACCAAACCAAGAATTAATCTGAGACTCTCCAAAGGCCAAAAGAGGAGGGGGGTCTCGCTATACCCAAAACTCCGTGTATGATTTTTTTTGCTGCACAGTCCCAGCATATTAAGAGGGTGGGCTCAGATTGCAATGAAGGGGACTATACAGAGGTTCTGGAATATATATTAAAAAGAAGCCCATTGTAATAGGTCCTACAATCGGCATCTTTGGTAAGATGGGCAAGACATACCCAACATGTGATTAATCATAAATTAAGGACGAGGGTGCAGAGATTAGAGTATAGTGGGACTGTCTGATATACCCCTATTGGGAAAACCTAGGTGAATTTTATAAGATGGGTGAGCTGAGAGGCGAGGTTTACAAGAGGTATACAATATATGATCAATTGATGGATAATTAAAACCTTTAGAGCTGTTTGAAGGAAGAATTCATGTTATTTAGACGGACACAGCTATCAGAGTATACACAGGTTAAACATGCATTTATTAAGCCAAAAGAAAATCGGAACATTTCCATTCAAAAAGATATAGTTATTGATTACATACATCTGTATGGGAAGGACGTACAACAGGTCATATCCAAGGTCTGTCCCGCTGATGCTACTTGACACTTTCTACTGAATTACCCTGTCTCGGCGAAGGGAAAGGGGAGCCAGATGTTTTGGAGTACCATATTGGGAATTTTATTTCCCAAGTTGTCCGTAAATTAACCTGCTAGGAGCGTCTCAACTTCTTATACATAAGCTTATAATCACCTGATATTAGTTGTTGAATAAATAGGGGTACGGGTGATCTCGGAATGTCTGAGATGTGTGTCAGAAGATGCCGGTGTTGTATAGCAAGGTCCCTCAAGTCAAAGACCCATCTATGCTATATAGTCTGACGTCACTTTAAGTCGAACAACAATTGAAATATTCTTTTCTTTTCAGAAAATTAATGAGTCCTTCTATCAATAGAACTAATGTGTCCCTTGCTCAACGTTACAGAATGTGGTGTTTCCTTCTGTTGTAGTCAAGATGAGTACTAACGTGTCCTTGCTAAAGTCTCAAAATGTCTGAAGAAACTGACATGTCTTTGTTAATTCATCGGGTGAAATAAGATTAAAATGTTTCAATTACAAACATAAGAACAGAACCATGTTTGTACCAGCAATACGTACCATATATGGTAAAGCCTTTTTCCTAGCCTCCAGGGTGTGTATATAAACCCTATGCTTTGGATGAAAGTTAGGAGTCGTTGACACAATACTATCTGTCTGGCTTATTCTCCTCCGTACGCATACCAAGGATAGGAAGCAGCAAGATAACCAAGTGACGACTCCGGTATGCTGCATGTTATGTGTAGGCTGCCCAAACTTGCAAATTATTGTCTGAAGTAGCTGCCCTAAGTATAGGAGGTAATCATGTAGAATTCCTAGAGATCCATGGGTTTGTGCCTGCTGGAGAGTGGAAGAGCTGTGAGGATGTTGTGCAAAACTGGCAATATTTTTCCCCCCGGGCCAAGAACTCTTATAACAGCTAGGAAAGGTAATCGCTATGCTTTTGGGTTCGAACGGAGGCCATCCACTAGTCAAAATATATAAGGTAGGTGGATTATGTGGTACGGATGAAGAAAAAAATCTATTTGAAAAGAAAAATGTCCAAACTAAGTGACAATTAATGGCTGTTCAGATAGGGGTGATTGATGCTTTTGGAGGAAGAGTCTGGTGTTTATACTAAAATAATGATAGTGCAAGGGTAACATAACTGGGTAAGATTTATTGTCGCGTCCGTGCACAAGGGGTGGGTGAGGGAAGGGTTTCTTTTTCTTTTTTTTGTCATATGAAAAAAGAATGGAATATATTGTGTTGAATTGTATTGTCATTTAAGTATCTTTAAGAAAATAAAAAGTATATCTGATTTTAAAAAAAAAAAGATATGATTGAATTGCTGATCTAAAGGCTGTAGGTATCGGAAAAATTGTACTTGGGACACTGTATATAACTGCATTTGTTCAAAAGGACATTAGGACATTGTGATCATATAAATCTTAAACGTGGAAATATTATATGAATCCAGAATAAGTGGCAATTTCAGCATAACCGTCAACCAAAGCAACAACACGTTTAAATTGTCATCCAGATTGACCGTGCAACCTGAGTAAGGGTATACCAAGACATTAAGGTTTGTCTACTTCTAAACACCCCAACAAGCAATCAGTCCCTGCAGCATGACCTGATGACTCTCACGAGTTAGGCAAACAATTATTTAGGCAATCCATCTTCTCAGTAGCCTGACTTGCTCGGCCAAGTAATATAAAAAGAAATCCACAGTGCCGCCCCGCCCAACTGTTTAGACCTATGTAAGGTAGACAGTTTTGAGTTTAGGTCTAGTCTTTCCCCCATATGGAAGAAATGAATAATTAAGTCGAAAAAAAAAGATTAGGGATTTCAGTACGTGCAAACCCCTAAAAAAATGGGTGGAGGGAGTAACTGAAGTTGTGGGGAGTTGAATCATTTTAATCAGATAATACGTCCGGAGACAGATATGGCAAGTTTACTCACAATAGGCAAGATTAAGTTTTAAACAAGATCTTAGAAACAACGGGAGAATATTCATTCAGCAGCTGACGAAGGAAGGGAGACACACACTATCCATCTATGTAGGCGGAGCGCCAGATGGATAGACACCTCAGATAAAAAGAGTAGTGACCCGGCCCCCCTCCACGCGGGCTCCTCCTACTCAGCTCTCATCTAAAATTTGAGGTCCAGAAGGTCGCTGCGTGAGCAGCTTCCGCAGAAGATTTTTCTTATTTTTATCGGACAGTCGAGACTTGGACCAGGGTCTAGAGGGGCCTCAGGGGCTCAGCGCTGGCTGGACCCCCACCTCTCCCTTGGCGGATCGGTATTACCCTGTATGGTGGTCCCCTTGCAGAACCCTGCCGGCCCGGGGGATGATGATGTCTTCCCTGGGCGGGGGGACGCAAACCGCGCGCAGGGTCACTGCGTTCCCGCCCTGGGGGAAAACAATGGGCCATAGCGCCACAAATTCCCTGGGGGTCCCCGTGGCGCTCAGCTGGGTGAGTACTCAACATTTAATGGTTTTTTGAGTGCTTCAGCGACTGCTGCGCAGCCTCTGTTACATGTATACATGTCGGTGACTGGTGTTTTTTGTCCGCAGGTAGATGCCTGCAGGACATAGATCGGGAGAGAGAGGAGTTGCGCGCCTTTTTATTGAATTTTCGCGCCGCTCTGAGCGCGCGCTTTACGGCTGTCTCCTTTTCCCGGCTTCTCTCATGGAGCACATCGGAGGCACAGCGCGGCGGCCATTACTGAAGCAGCTGAAAGCTTCTCGGGCCTTTCACTCCTCCCCTCCCGGCAAGATGCTACACCGTGACCAGCTGGGTGAGTCGCTTCTACCCGTCTGGGCAGAAGCTAACCCCCTCACCCCCACAGCGGGGGCGCCTTTCTGAGGCACAAATGAGTGGCAGATAGCGCTGTCCTGCAGCTTTTATTCCATAAGAGGGCTCGCACACCTTTTCATTAATGGGGTTGTGAGGAGGTTTGCGACATTAATGCCACTAACTTCCCGCTAACGACCCCCATAACGACGCATACTAATGCGATCGTTTGTGTGATAGTTTTTAATGTCGCTAGTAGCTGCCAATCTGGGAGATCTCATAACGACGCATAAGCGGTTAGCGATCTCCTTTACGAATTTGGCGGTCATTGCGATGTCAAAACAGCGCAATTTTTTTAGCGATCTCGTGAACGTTCTTGTTAGTGTGGCATAGCTGCCCTGCAGCTGCTGCCTTTTAAGAGGCACTTGGGGCTCGCACACCCTTTTCATTATCAAGGTTGTGGGTCTGCTACTTAACCCCTTCTTAGCGGTTAACTTAATGGGGGACAGCTGGGGTAGCTCTCTTTAAGAGCTTTAACCCTTCAGCGTTCGTTTTCTTTAAAAAAACACACTGTTCTAGTTACTGACAGGTTTAAACCTGCCATATACTGTGCAAGGACATGTCAGATGCGGACCGTCTCCCAATCCGCTACAGGATCAGTCTCGCGTATCTGACACGCAGACCTCGACGGCGTCATGCGCAGCGGTCGGAGGTGCCAGTGGTGTCAAAATGGAGGCCCTCGCTAGTTTCTATTGATGGCCTGTCTGACCTTCTAGGTTATTGGGTGTCAGCTAGATCCTCTCAAGGAAGCGACACAAGCCGGTGCCTTCGTTCCCGCGTAACGAAAATGTCCGATTCGGACAAGGGATCGGCAGGGACACTCTGCCTCTCCTTTGGGCAGTACAGAGGCTTTTATTGGAAGCCATGAGGGCGTTACAGTTACCGAGGAGGTAACTAGACGTCCTGGTAAGTCGGCCCGGATGTTTCAAGTCGCATAGGTCGCGATCAGCTTTACAACGGTTTTAGACACTGTACCGTATTCTACGGAGTTGATTGATAATTGGATCCTTTCTCCTGAAGGAATGTCCCTTTATCCCAGCTTAGCAAATCTCCTGTTGAAGGGAAGGCGGGTCTGCAGACCCGCTGGACAGAAAAAAGGAGATGGCAGCAATATCCATCTGCGAGCCGCGGGTCATGGATTCAGTACTAAGGATCCATGTGTGCTTGTAAAGCTTCCCTGAGCCGGTTGAACCGTCTATGGAAGATGGATCCCCTCTATCGAGGTAGATGGGCTTTTCAAGTTGTTGGAGGATACTGCGTCACTGCTATCCAGGCGCAATCCTCGGCAGTCACATTCGGAAGAGCACTGTGCCTTAGACAGTGACTGGGACGCGGTTTCCAAGCAGGGTTTGCTATCTTTAGCTTACTAAGTGGTCAGCTATTTGGATCTGACCTCACGGAGCTGATTGCCAAGGCAAAGGCAAAAGAATCAGCTTTAACCGCAGCGCAGAGCTGTGACTTCTGCGTCTGGCAGGACTATGCCGTAGTGGTCGGCGGTCCTTTCGGTCCAGGAGAATGATTCGGTCAGCCCTCTGGAGGTTCGGGTCGTCTCTCTCTTTTAAAAAAAAAAGGGGAATTCTCAGAAATTCCGCATTCCCTGGAAACAGAACTTCTGAAGCGGGAAGCTGGCAAAAAGCCCGCTAAGGCGGACTGACGCCTGGGTCTCATTCGTGCGCTCGAGTGGGGGTCGTTTACCTCCAATTCAAACCGACTTGGGTTTCCCGAGTGTCGGACGCCTGGGTGACACAGGTGTTTGGCAGGCTACTTCATAGAGTTTCTTTCTCGACCCCCAGACAGTTTGTTTGTCAATTTCGCGTTCCGTCAGAGCCTGAGCTTTTTGCCGCTCTACTGCGGGAGGTAGATTCCCTTCTGCAGAAAGGTGTGGGTGCCGGTTCCGCCGGAGGGCCGGGAAGAGGTTTTATTCTAACCTCTTTGTGGTCCCCAAAAAAGAGGACAAAAATTTCGGCCCATTCTGGATCTCAAAAGATTGAATCGGCATGTCCACGCCAGGAAATTCCGCATGAAGTCGCTTCGCTCCATTTTGGCGGCCCTGTCGCAGAACGCTTTTTTGGTGTTAATCGACATTCGCGACGCTTATTTGCACTTTCCAATCGGAAGGGCCCACCTAAGCTTCCTTCGTTTTTCCATAGGTCAGGACCATTACCAGTTTGTGGCTCTGCCATTCAGGTTGGCCTCAGCGCCCAGAGTTTTTACAAAAATTCTGGCGCCTCTCATGGCAATTCTTCGAAGACAGGGGGTTTCGATTCTTCCTTACCTGGACGACCTTTTGATTGTGGCGTCTCAAAGGAGGAGGCAGTGACTGCTCGCAATCTATCCCTTCAGCTCCTGGAGGACTTCGGGGGCTGGTCAGTCGGGAGAAGTCGTCTCTGGAACCGTCGCAGTCAATCCTGTTTTTGGGGATGCATTTCGACACGGTACGAGTAGTGGTGTCTCTGCCTCCAGACAAGCAAGCATGTCTCCTTCGACATGAACAGGTTATGAAGTCTTCGACAGCGATGTCCCTTCGAAGGTGTATGCGCCTTCTGGGTTTGATGGTGGTCCATGGAGGCACTTCCGTTTGCTCAGTTTCATTCCAGGGCCCTCCAAAGGCTCATCCTGAGCCGTGGGTGATCGCAGGCTTCGCTGGATTGCATGGTTACGTCCGGAAGCGTTATCCCTGGGGAAGTCCTTCCTCCTCCGAGGTGGTCGTCATAACCACCGATGCCAGCCTGACAGGCTGGGAAGGTGTCTGGAACGATTTCTGGATTCAGGGAGTATTGTCGTCGGGTCTGTCCTGCCGATCAACATCCTGGAATTGAGGGCTATTTTCCTTTGCCTCCAACACTGGACGGTCCCTTTAAGCGGTCTGCCAGTCTGAGTGCAGACAGACAATGCGACGGCGGTCGCGTATATCGACCATCTAGGCGGGACAAGGAGTTCCAGGCTCATGGTGGAGGTATCTCGGATCCTGGTATGGGCCGAGACCAGAGTGCCAGCCATCTCTGCGATCCACATTCCAGGAGTTCAGAATATCACGGCAGACTTTCTCAGTCGCGAGAAGATGGATCCCGGAGAATGGAGTCTTCATCCGGAGATTTTTGCACTGCTGTGCTCCCGTTGGGGTCCTCCCCAAGTGGATTTGATGGCATCCAGGTTCAATGCCAAGTTACCGACTTTCATGTCCAGGTACAAGGACCCGAAGGCTGTGACGGTGAATGCTCTGGTGGCTCCTTTGGACCAATTCGAGCTAATCTATGTGTTTCCGCCGATACCCTTACTTCCTCTGGGGTTGCGTCGGATCAGACTGGAGAGAATCCCGGCTATGTTGATAGCCCCAGATTGGCCAAGGAGGACGTGGTTCTCGACACTGGTGTCGCTTCTGGCAGCGCCTCCTTTTCCACTTTCTCTTCGCCCGGACCTGTTAACCCAAGGGCCCGTTCGTCATCCGGACCTGAAGTCTCTGCGTTTGACGGCGTGGCTCTTGAGACCGAAATATTGACCGTCAAGGTTTTTCAGCCAAAGTCATTGCCACTTTGCGGGCTGCCAGAGGTCCGGCTACTACTAGGATTTATCACAAGTCTTGGGTAGCCTTCTTTTTGTGGTGTTCGGGTTCTTCAAGGAACCCGAGGATTATTTCCATCCACAATTTGTCCTTTTGCAAGACAAGGGTTTGGCAGTTAGCACTCTGAAGGGTCAGGTTTTCTGCCCTGTCTTTGCTTTTCGGAAGGCTATCGCCTCGCGTAGGGACGTACGTTCCTTTTTTCGCGGAGTAACCCGTCCGTTTCCACTGCGGAGGACATCTGTGTTTCCTTGGCGGCTGGCTCACGCTTGTATTGGAGGCTCTTCAACATGGGTCTTTTGAGCCTATGGACTCTGCTAGCTTTTCGTTGCTATCTTGGAAGGTTGCCTTTCTAGTGGCGGTCACCTTTTTCAGAAAGGTTTTCTGAGTCGGCGGCTCTTTCTTGCTCGCCTCTTTTCCTGGAGTTTCACCCGGATCGCGTAGTACTTCGCACACGGGGCGACTTTCTACCTAAGGTGGTGTCGCAATTTCTTATTAACCAGGATATTGTGTTGCCCTCGCTCTGTCCGGAGCCGAGGAATGCGAAGGAACGGGCCTTGCACAAATTGGATTTGGTGCGGGTTTTGAAGTTCTATTTGTTTTTTACTCTAAATTTTCGGAAGTCGGAACTCTCTGTTTTGTGATTCCAGCAGGTCGTCAGCGTGGTCAACGAGCTTCCAAGGACTCTATAGCTCGTTGGATCCGGTCGGCCATTTTAGAGGCTTACCTACTTAAGGGCGAACCTTGCCCGATTAAGATCCGAGCTCACTCCACGAGAACTGTGGGTTCATCGTGGGCTTTTCATCAAGGGGCCTCAGCAGCTCAGCTCTGGCGGGCTGCGACCTGGCGCTCTGTCCATACCTTTACAAAATTTTATAAGGTGGACGTTAGTGCTTCCGCTGATGCGGCCTTAGGACGAAGGGTCCTACAGGCGGCTGCAGTTTGAAGTTTTTTCCGTTAACTTGTAGTTAGCGCTGGTTGCGCATTTATTTAGGTTGTTGGGTTTCTGCCTCTGTTGGTTTTTTACCCACCCTTATTTTTGGACTGCTTTGGGACGTCCCACTAGTAATGACTAGTGTGTGTCTCCCTTCCTTCGTCTGCTGCTGAAAGACGGATTTTGGTAAGAACTTACCTGTAAAATCCTTTTCAGCGAAGAAGGAAGGGAGACACACACATCCCTCCCATGGCAGAAGTGTGTTGTTGTGTTTTCAGATGCGGCGTGACCCTTCTCTGATAGCGATTATCTGGGCTGAGGTCGGCGCGCTAAGGCTCTGTTCCAGCATCGCCAGCTCATCGCAGTGGTCAGGTCCAGTGAGTAGTACCTGGAACTGTGTGGTTTTTTCCTGTTGCATAACCTGTATTCTTGTCTTTTCTCTGAAGTCCTTCAGAAGGGGTTATGTTGCTCCGCTGGTGATATTTGCTCTTCCTTAAGCTTGGGTACGACTGGAGAGCTGAGTAGGAGGAGCCCGAGCTGGAGGGGCCGGTCAACACTCTTTTTAATCTGAGGTGTCTATCCTATCTGGGCTCCGCCTACCCACTAGTAATGACTAGTGTGTGTCTCCCTTCCTTCTTCGCTGAAAAGGATTTTACAGGTAAGTTCTTACCAAAATCCGTCTTTTTAAGTCTAGTCTACTATATTTTGAAATATAAACAGGGGGAAAGTCAAAAACTAACACCCAGGCAGTTTAAGGCAACAATGTAAATTTTATTACAGATAATACAAACATATATAAATAGCACAAGCATCAAATACAAGATAAAAAAGCATGAACACCACCACTGGATATCCAATACCCCGGTATTTAACAGAAATAAAAACAGGTAAGTATACAAATAGTGCATGGAAAATGTGATGTTATATACTGGTCCACAACAGTGAAAACATGTATAGGTGTCCACCCAAAAAAATGGGTGTCAAAAGAGGCAATTATATTATCTATAACCAATGAGTGCAACAAATGTGTGAAAAATAATATAAATAACTGGCCCAAAATATAAAAATATGTATGCAAAAATATTTGCACCTATTGTACAACCCCAAAAAGATATAATCAAAAATTGACATGCACCTAATTACAACGAATCAAAAACACATGGTGCCAGTAAAAAGAACAATCACCATGAACCAGAAATATATACAAACGAATAATCCCAGTGAGCCTAGTGATACCAAAGTATGTCAAAGTGTATAGTATACTACCTGGAAAAACCTGGGGGAGGAAAATTGTGGCGGTGATACGCAGCCTAGAACGCGCCCCGACGCGCGTTTCGGAAAGTCTTCCTTCGTCAGGGGTATGACGAAGGAAGACTTTCCAAAACGCGCGTCGGGGCGCGTTCTAGGCTGCGTATCACCGCCACAATTTTCCTCCCCCAGGTTTTTCCAGGTAGTATACTATACACTTTGACATACTTTGGTATCACTAGGCTCACTGGGATTATTCGTTTGTATATATTTCTGGTTCATGGTGATTGTTCTTTTTACTGGCACCATGTGTTTTTGATTCGTTGTAATTAGATGCATGTCAATTTTTGATTATATCTTTTTGGGGTTGTACAATAGGTGCAAATATTTTTGCATACATATTTTTATATTTTGGGCCAGTTATTTATATTATTTTTCACACATTTGTTGCACTCATTGGTTATAGATAATATAATTGCCTCTTTTGACACCCATTTTTTTGGGTGGACACCTATATATGTTTTCACTGTTGTGGACCAGTATATAACATCACATTTTCCATGCACTATTTGTATACTTACCTGTTTTTATTTCTGTTAAATACCGGGGTATTGGATATCCAGTGGTGGTGTTCACGCTTTTTTATCTTGTATTTGATGCTTGTGCTATTTATATATGTTTGTATTATCTGTAATAAAATTTACATTGTTGCCTTAAACTGCCTGGGTGTTAGTTTTTGACTTTCCCCTGTTCTTTTGCACTTGGGTGTCTATTTCACAATTTAGGCTGGTTTGTGCCATCCACACCTTGAAGTGGGATTCAGATTTCTGTGTAAGATTATTTTATTTAATTATTTCATCATTTTATTTTGATTTTTTATATTTATTTTTTTACACTGTGCTGTATTCCATTTCTGTTGCGTTTATATATTTTGAAATATTTATTCCCAGGTACTTAAAGTTAGTTACAACAGGCAATGAGGATCATGTTTCAAGGTGATTCATTGGACCCAGGGAGAGAGGCATCAAGGCGGATTTATCCCAATTTATGTATAATCCCGAATAATTACTAAATTTGTCTGTAGTTGCAATCACATGGGGTAGTGTTTCTTCTGCTTTGTCCATAAATATCACCATATCATCGGCATATAAGCCAATGGTATCTAAACGGCCCTCTATTTCTATGCCTTTAATGACGAGTGGATCTTATACGGATCGCCAATGCTTCGATTGCAAGCACGAAAAGGGCCGGGGAAAGGGGCAACCTTGGCGTGTTCCTCTTGCCAAAGAGAACGATTCGGTTACAGAGTTATTTATTATTATTCGGCTTTTGGTTTCATGTACATCGCGCATATCCACTTCCTAAATTTGGAACCGAATTCATATTTTTGTAAGCATGCAGATAAAAAAGACCACTCAAGAGAATCGAAGGCCTTAGCCGCGTCCAGTGACGCCAAGGCCCATTCATTATCTGGCACTAGGGAACTGTCCTTGACCACTGACTGAACTCCTAATATTAATAGATGTGTTTTTCCCGGGCATGAAACCGGTCTGGTCCGGATGTATTATTTCTAGTATCACCGAATTTAATCTAGTGGCCAGGATTTTAGTGAAGATCTTATAGTCCACATTTACCAGCGATATGGGGTGATATGATCCACATTCAAGAGGATCCTTTCCCTCCTTTTAAGCACTATTATATTTTCCTCGTAAAAGGAGTCTGGTAGAGAACCCCCCTCCCATGTCTCCTGAAACACCCTCAGAAGGAGTGGTGCCAAAACATCCCGATATTTCCTGTACATTTCTATGGGAAATCCATCCAGCCCAGAGGCCACATCTGCTATGGCTTCATTTATTTCCCCTATCGTGAAGTCTGCATCCAGAAAGACTTGTTGAGCGGGGCTCAGTGTGGGAAATTTTACGTCTGATAAATATTCAAGGCAGTCCAAAGTGCTAAAACCCCCTCTGGAACTATATAACGTTTTATAATATTCATGGAAACTCTGGAGTATATCGCCTGTTGAGGTTACTATCGAGTTATCTAGCTTCCGAATTTGAAGTATGGTATTAGATCACATAAATGCCAATAACTTACTGGACTGATTTCCTAATTCAAAATATGACTGACGAGTAAAAAATTATTTACGTTTAGATTTGGTATCCATATATTGAGTATATAATCTATGGGAGTTTAGCCATTCACTTCTATTTTCATTTGTTCGATTAGCTATATAATTTGCTTCCGAATCGCTCAATCGCTTCTCCATCTTCTCATCTTCCCTAGATGTCACCCTTTTAATATAGGAAATTGTGGAAAGCAAACATCCCCTTAGATACGCTTTAAGGGCGTCCCAAAACAAGTTAATATTCTGAGGTTCAGGGTGGAGGAAATGAAGCAGTCTAATTGGTCTAGAGTTCTGTCATTGAGGCCTATCAGTTTCAGCCAAAATGGGTTCAGCTTCCAAAATAGATTACGACTCCTTTGGCCAAATCTAAGTGTAAGTATTATAGGGCTATGATCTGAGATGCCCTTGTTCCCATGTTCCACATCCCCCACCCACATTGCCAAGTTGCTAGAACCAAATATATAGTGCGTCTAATGGACGAGTGACAGGTATATTCTCTCACGTCAGGATGATGTATCCTCCATAAATCCAACCAACCATTGCCCTCAATGAGCAATGATAGCGGAGATGGAGAGCAGGCCGTCCCGGGTACTCCATCATCTAGTCTGTCTATCCAGACCGTTATCAATGACTAGGTTAAAATCCCCCATGCACATAACTAATGCATCTGGATAATTTAAAGCAAAGCTTACCGCCTTTTTGACGATTGATATATTAGCTGGAGGTGGGTTATAGACATTATGACGTAGTCTTTAAAATCTATCAACACATGCACGAAAACAAAGCGTTCCTCAGGGTCTTTCCGAGCCTCCTTGACCTCCCATCTAGTGTCTTTATGGATTAACAAAGAAACCCCTCTAGAGTAACTGGTGTGAAACGCATTTATGGACCATTGTACCCATGGTTTCTGCACATAACGAGCCGAATCTCTGGTCAAGTGTGTTTCAACTAAGGCCACAATGTGAGGACGATGACATTTAATCTGGGAAAAAAACTTAATTCTCTTTCGGGGAGACCCAAGACCTCTCACATTCCAAGTCATGCATATTAATTCAGACCCCATGGTCCCTTGTGTTAGTATGGTATACAGTGTCGCGCAGACTGAACCTTACAGGCAGCATAATTAATATCTTGGCAGCAGTACCTATATAAACATCAATCAACAATAGTAAAACAAGAAAAAACAAAATAAAGTTCAAAGAGGAGCATAGTCCCAAGCTCCTGTAAAAAAACAAGAGTCCAAAAATGGAGGAGCAAAATGCTGTGCTCCTATCGTGAGGTAAACAGGGGGATACCCTCACTCAAAACACGTCCGGTATTGTTGTTGATTTGGACGCTAATGAAAAGAGCTCCAATCTTGTAACCAGTAGGAGAATTCCAAATACCCGCACATATATCATGACTCCTTTTCAAAAGATCCCAGATGGGTCTGTAGCCATTCAGATGCCTCGGCCGGATCCGTAAAAAATACAGAAGAACCTTCATGGACAACTCGGAGACGAGCTGGATAAATCATGGAGTTAAAGAACATTCTTTCTTCAAAGCTGCTTCTTGATCTCCCTGAATTGTGCCCTTCGCTTCTGGAGTTCCATGGAAAAGTCAGGGAATATTGAAATTGTGGCGTTGTTAAATTTGATGGGACGTCTTTGCCGCGCCATACACAATATAGCATCCCTGTCCTTACAATTAAGAAGTCTCGCCAGAAAGGGTCTAGGTGGAGCGCCCGGAGGGAGTGGTCTTGTAGGGACCCTGTGAGCCCTTTACACAGAGAATGTAGAGGAGAATCCATCACCCAGTGTGTCCTTAAGCCAACTTTCAAGGAACTGCTCAGGCTGCTGACCTTCCGATCGCTCCTGTAAACCAATGATTTGAATGTTATTGCAGCACAGTCTATTTTCGAGATCATCCGCCTTCTGTTTCCAAGCATTTATAGAGCCAGACACCTTGTTAATCTGGCCTCCATGGGTGGAAGAGTGTCCTCTAAGTGAGATATCCTCTTCTCCATCTCCGTAATGCGCCCCCTCATGGCCTGCATATCTTGCCGGAGACGCCCCACCTCAGAGTGCACGTCCTCTATTTTCTCAGTCAAAGATGTTCTGGTCAGGGAAATGGCCTGCATTAACTGCTCGGATGCCTGCCTTAGAGTTAGATCCTCGGTGACGTCACTCTCCACACCATCAGAGGCTTGGTTTTTACACTAATCTCCAGTTTTGGAAGTATTCCTAAGAGAACGTGCATTATCAGACGGGTCAGACCTTGCAAATTCCTTTAATTTGTCTGCCGTGCTTGACCCCTTTGAGCGATTCATGATTAATAGTAATGAAGTATGGCAAGTTTAATGACTGTATAATGCGAAAGTCCCCTCTTCCAGGAGCAGAAGCACCACTATTAGGGAATATACGGTATGGATGTACTCGTTGTACAAATGGCTACAGAAAGTTCACTTTAGGGAGACTTTGATGATTGCTGCAGCAGGCTGAGAATAATTTACGGTCCTGTAGGTCAGGAGGTGCTGCTGTGTCACAGAGCCTATATGAGGGCAGAGGCAGGGGATCACAGACTGCCGAGACGGGAGAATAAGCCCCAGGGGGGCAGGTAAATGTCAGTAAGGGAGTGCAGGGCTCATTTTTCAGAGCTCTCACCGCGTCTAGGGTCTGCAGTGCTGTGTCTCCTTGCTGACGGAGCACACAGCTAAGATGGCTGCCGTCCTCCTCAGGTCTCGTGTCCCTGTCTGCACTCCCTCAGAACTCTGCTCACCGGAGCTGTGAATCATGTGTCTCCGGGCACCGGATGACTCCTGGGATCCAGGGGAATAGGATGTGTGCAGGTAATCATCTGTGAAATTGCTAGACTGACAGGATGATTGACAGGATGTGAGGAGCTCCTTATCAGCATGTCTTCTAAGCTCACTTCCATCGCCACGCCCCCCAGTAAGAGTTATTTTTAATGGTTTCAACACTCCAATTAATTAATACTAATTGTTGATATGGTTTCAATCAGTTTAATATATAATATACTAGTAAACCTGCTGCCATGTAGTACCCCACATTAATGAGCTCCACCACTGATTGGCAGCTTTCTGCCTATGCACAGTGTGTATGTGAGATACAGCAGGTTGCAAGATGCAGTAATGGACCGGAGGCAGAGCAAGGGTTAATGTAGGGGTTTAATTCAACAAAGGATACTCCACGCAGGGAGAATTAGAGGCAGGGTTAAATTAAGAGGGGGTTTTACAACTTGGGAGAAACAGGTGCGGGTAAATGAGGCAAAGAGGTACAGAGGTAATAGACTTATCAGTCCGGCGACGTCAGAAGTAGGATTTCTGAATGCAAGGGGAGGCGCCAAGGCTGTGGCACGTAAGGGGTCCGGTGTAGTCCTGGATAGGATGGCGTCCTGGATCATGGCTTCGATGATTCCTCGTGGTCCTGACGGAGGTCCTGGGTCTGGAAGGTGAAGAGACGGGAAGGATAAAGTCTTTAACCCTAGCAGGGTCTAGCGCAGCTTGGCGGATAAATGCGGGCTTATCGGAATAGTCCACAGCGGGTCAACCGGCTCTCCTGCTGCTGCGTCTATGTCCTAACCACGGACCTTGTCACTCACGGTCAGCAGTATCAAAGGTATCAGCGGACACGAGACGAGTCGATGTCGGCTGTCTCTGGATGTGGATTTGAGGCCCCTCAGACTACGACTTGCTCCGTCCCGATACTCAGTGGTCAGAGCGCTGACACAGTCCTCCTGCGCACTGCACGTTCCCGCCAAGTCTGGTTTCCCGCGTGCCACGGCTTTTTAAGCTTAACCACTATCACTGGGTGCAAAGGTCGGCCCGGGGCCTTAAGCTTTCCCCCGTGCAACCTAGGTGACTGCCCCAACAGTTTCGGATCCGTCACGGAAAATGTATGCCTGACTCTGTTCTTCTTACATCTACTGAAAGCTGCCAGTCAGTGGTGTGGGCGGATTATACACAGCTCCGCATTCAGTAGATAAAACAAGGATTTTATCAAAACTGGAATAAGCAGCCCTTTAACTGACACATCACTGGAATCAGGGTTTTTCGCCTTTTGTCATGCTGCTTTTTGATGGAGTAGCAAAAACTGGTGATAAATTCCCTTTAAGATAGAACTATAGCCATGGATGACTGAATTAAGTCAAAAGCTAAAAGCGCCTCATTTAGTTGTTAGCTTCCCTCTGATTTCTGCTCACAGTGGCATAACTTGAAGCTCATGGGCCAATACAAAGGCTCGATTGAACCTCCAAATATTGCTTGCCTTTAATAGGATTGGTCTTTTCATGTACGCTAAAGGGACTTCTTAGGCTCCAAAGCCCGTTTGTGATTCCATCCCTTGAACTTTGTAATTACACCGCTGCACACTAATCTCTGCTTAAAATCACAGTCATACTCATCTTGGTCCACTGAGGAAGCCGACTTGAAACACGGCATGTGTTACATCCGCAGCCATGAACATGGGTTAGAGCCAGCAATGACTTGACCCGTTCCACCACCATTATGGATAGTACTTTGATGGTCACTGACTCTACAATATATACATTACAACTTGCCTCCCTTATGTGGTGTTAGTTTGCAATTTTTTACCTGCTCTCTGTATAACTATCTGCACTGTCACTTTATGCATACATTGAGTCTAATATGAAGGCCCTTTTTCCTGTATTCACACCTGTGGGTGACACCACATATTTTGGTGCACCTTTGACCTGATTTGAATAACTCTGTTAATGATAAATCTGTTTGTGTATTGCATTGTACGAGGTATACTATGAATTATTTGTTATTAATCCCTTAGTGACCGGGCCAAATCTTTGAAATATGACCGGTGTCACTTTGTCATAATAACAAATCCAAATGATTTAAAGATTGTTTTTCTCGTGACACATTGTATTTTATGATAATGGTAAATTTAGGTCAATATGTTTTGTGATTATAAAAAAAAATCCGAAATTAGACAAAAAATGTAAAAAAAAAATTGCAATTTTCAAACTTTGAACGATTATCTCTTGAATCCAGATAGTAGTACCATAGAAAAACATTAAAAAATAACATTTCCCTCATGTCTGTCTTACATCAGCACCATTTGTAAAATGTTGTTTTATTTTGTTAGCATTTTAGAAGGTTTAAAATGTAGCAGCAATTTTTCATTTTTTCAAGGAAATTTACGATATCTATTTTTTTAGTACCCTATCCAGATTTGAAGTGACTTTGGGGGTCCTACATATTGGAAAACCCCCAAAAGTGATACCATTTTAAAAACAGCATCCCCGACATATTGAAAACTGCTGTCAGATAGTTTTTTAACCCTTCAGGTGCTTTTCAGGAATTAATGCAAAGTGACATGACAGGAATGAAAAAGTGTATATTTACCACCTAATTGTCGCCAACTTCTGAACAGGTACAGCAGACTCTAAGGACACTATTTGACCATAAATTGCCATGGCAAGCATCAGGTCCATACAATCATGGTCTCAGGGTGCCGATGGGGTTAAAGATGCCCCCACACTCTGTTAACCATTTATATGATGTAATGACTAATGACAGCCGCATCTAAGGGTTAAACTGATATGGACCGAGCCAACACTGTTCATGGCTGATGCAGCAAGTTGTCAGCTATAGTGTACAGCAGATAGCTGCAGGATTGTCACCTATATGGGCATGCTATTCTCTTATATCTCAGGTCAGTAAAGAGATGTATTGGCGGTCATTAAGGGGTTAAAAATACACCTTTTATAATATACTCTGGTGGATTATATGCTCAATGGTTTTCTGTTTAAATGCCAGTTAGGAGCTCCATAGGGCTATATCCTATATCTATCCTAATAGATAGGTTGGGGACTGTTCCTTTATAATATGGTTTCTGTGTCTTAGATCTTGTATTATACAACCCCTGGCAAAAATTATGGAATCACTGGCCTTGGAGGATGTTCATTCAGTTGTTTTATTTTGTTGAAAAAAAGCAGATCACAGACATGGCACAAAACTGAAGTCATTTCAAATGGCAACTTTCTGTCTTTAAGAAACACTAAAAGAAATCAAGAACAAAAAATGTGGTAGTCAGTAATGGTTATTTTTTTTAACCAGGCATAGGGAAAAAATTATGGAATCACTCAATTCTGACGAAAAAATTATGGAATCACCCTGTAAATTTTCATTCCCAAAACTAACACCTGCATCAAATTAGATCTGCTCGTTAGTCTGCATCTAAAAAGGAGTGATCGCACCTTAGAGAGCTGTTGCACCAATTGGACTGATATGAATTATGGCTCCAACACAAGAGATGTTAATTGAAACAAAGGAGAGGATTATCAAACTCTTAAAAGAGGGTAAATCATCACGCAATGTTGCAAAAAATGTTGGTTGTTCACAGTCAACAGTGTCTAAAATCTGGACCAAATACAAACAACATGGGAAGGTTGTTAAAGGCAAACATACTGGCAGACCAAGGAAGACATCACAGCGTCAAGACTGGAAACTTAAAGCAATATGTCTCCAAAACAGGAAATGCACAACAAATCAAATGAGGAACGAATGGGTGGAAACTGGAGTCAACGTCTGTGACCGAACTGTAAGAAACCGCCTAAGGCCTCTTTCACACATCCGTTTTGCGCCTGATGGCGCCACCGGCGGTTTTGCCGGATCACCGCATCCGGCAACTAGTATGTAAAACCGGATGAGACGCATCCTGTTTTTCGCCGGATCCATCTTGGGCATCCGAACAAAAAACGGATCCGTCTCATCCGGTGTATCCGGTTTTTTATCCGTTATCGACAGATTACGCCGGATCCGGTTTTTAAAACGCCCTTTTTTGGGGTTCCAACATGATTGGCTACTGTAATTCTATATATACACTGTTCCTACAGCCCATCTTTGACAGGTTGTAGAGGAGCAAGTGCAGGTTGGAGAGAAGAGCAAGTAGCAAGTGACTGGCGAACATGAATGTTATTATTGGCAATATATTCAAGAATCTGGTGGATTTTACAGCGGAGGCGAATCGCTTGAAGATTATCGTTATGGAGAATGAGAGAAGGATAGAGCAGCGCATTATGCGTCAGCGCCAACGACGACGCCGTATGTGGATCCACCCCATCAGCACAGAGACTAACCCATGGTGTGTATTCTACACTCAACATGGAGCTGAGAGAAAACCCTGAGAACTTTTTTGTCTATCTTCAGATGAAGAAAGAGAATTTTGACTGTTTGCTGGAGCGTGCTGGAGAACAAATCCGAAGATCCGACACCTATTGTCGCTTCTCGATTTCTCCAGCGGAGCGTCTCATGGTCACTATAAGGTAAGCTATATGTATTGGATCTGCTCGCTTGAGCACACTTGTATTGTTGTTATTATTTTTTTTAACATCACAGGACAACAAGGGAACCATATCAGTACAATAAAACATGGTCAAAAACTGTGTTTTTCCTTGTTTTTTGTTATTTTTGGTATCTTCAATAGTTATAGCTGAGTTCTGCTATGTAATGCTGTGATTGTGAACTAATTTATTTTTTCAATTTTGTTTACAGATTTTTGGCAACTGGAGAAACGCTGTCATCGCTACATTTCCAGTATCGCCTTGGAATTTCTACGCTATCAGGCATAATCAAGTACACTTGTCGTGCTCTGTGGGACTCTGGTTGGAGAATTTCTTCCAGAGCCAACTACAGACCAGTGGCTTGAAATAGCGAACCAGTTTCTCTGTATCTGCCAGTTTCCAAATTGCCTGGGCGCTGTTGATGGCAAACACATCCGCATTCAAAAACCTGCAGGAACCGAATCTGAATTCTTTAACTACAAGAAATATTTTTCGGTTATCATGATGGCTATTGCTGATGCGGAGTACAAATTTATTGCGGTGGACATTGGGGCTTATGGACGATCCAATGACTCTCAAGTGTTTAAACTTTCTGCTATGGGGCGGAGACTGTACGGAAACACTTTTCAGTTTCCCCCCCCTAGGCCACTGCCTCAAACCTCTGGCCCACCTATGCCTTTCGTGTGTGTAGGTGATGAGGCATTCCAGCTGTCCGAACACCTCTTGAAGCCGTACGCCAGCAGAGGATTAACACATACAAAGCGAATATTTCAGCTGCAGATGGAAGGGAGGAAGACACAGTAATTCATTACTGATGGGTAGGCGGAGCCCCAGATCAGGATGACACCTCAGATCAAAAGCGTGTTGACTGGCTGGCTCCTCCAGCTCGGGCTCCTCCTACTCAGCTCCTTCAGTCTAAGATTTGAGGTCTCAGAGGATGGTCGCTGCTAATGCAGCTCCTCAGAAGATTTTATTATTTTATATCGGACAAGAGACTTGGATCACTAGTTGGTCTAGAGGTCTCAGGGATACCAGCGCTGCTGTACCCCAACCTCTCCCTTGGCGGATCTGTATTTACACTATAGTCCCTGCAGAATCTTGCCGGCCCTGGGGGATGAGGATGGCTTCCCTGGCGGACACGCATGGGCACAAGCGCCACAAATCCTGAGGGTTCCCTGTGGCGCTAAGCTGGTGAGTACTCCACATTCCTTTTTTATAATGTGTGTAGTACTTTAGCGACTGCTGTGGCAGCGCTATTACATGTACCACTATGTGCTTTAACGACTGCGGTGGCAGCGTTATTACATGTATTCACTGTGATTATGGCAGTGTGTTTTAACGACTGCGGTGGCAGCGTTATTACATGTATTCACTGTGTGTTATCATTGTGCCTTAACGACTGCGGTGGCAGCGTTATTACATGTATTCACTGTGATTATGTCAGTGTGTTTTAACGACTGCGGTGGCAGCGTTATTACATGTGTTCACTGTAATTATAATCAGTGTGCATTCAACGGTCGCGGCGGCGACCGCCGGTACATGTATTCAGTCACGGTGAGGAGAGAGGAGTTCCCGCTTTTTTATTTGAATTTTCGCGGCACTCTGAGCGCGCGCTTTCTGAGCAGTCTCCATTTCCTGCATCTTCTACATGGAGACACAGCGCGGCGGCCATTATTAATGCAGGAGCTGGAGGCTCCTCGGGGTCATCGCTCTCCCTTTCCTCCCGGCAGCTATTACCAGCAGGGTGAGTCGCTTCTGCGGAAGCTTAACCCCTTCAACTGCAGGGCGCCTTCCTGATTTTATTCCCTATCTGCGGCTGTGCCGCATATATCTGGGAGCGCAGGGCGTCTTTTTTGAGCCAGTTCCTGCAATACGCCTCCGTCCAGCAGAGGCTATGGGAGGCTGCGGCATTAACCCCTTGGAAGGCGGTTAACCCTTGTTTTGAAGGGTCAGCTGGGGTAGCTCATGCTGTAAGAGCTTTAACCCTTCAGCTATATGAGAAACAGTTATTGACAGTTTTTAACCCGTCATATACTGTGTGAGGAGCGTCCAAATGCTTGTGATTGACGTTTCCATAACGTCTGCGCTTCAGATGCTCTATCCAGCACCTACACCTGTACTACAGATGGTGACTGACGCCTGCTCACCTGACGCCTGCGCTATGTATTCGCTATGTCCTACGGATGTGCTGTGTCCTGCGCCTGCGCTACCGATATGTTGTGTCCTGCGCCTATGCTACAGTACGTTTTTTCTGTTTAGTGTGGCATAGCTGTCCTGCAGCTGCGACCTTATAAGAGGCGCCTGAGATTCGCACACCCTTTTTCATTATCAAGGTTGTGGGGAGTCTGCTACTTTAACCCCTTATTAGGCGGTTAACTCTTAATGGGAGACAGCTGGGGTAGCTCTCTCTTTAGAGCTTTAACCCTTCAGCTTTTGTTTTTTATTTAAGAACTGCTCTAGTTACTGACAGGTTTAGCCTGCCATATACTATGCAAGGGCATGTCAGAGACCCTCTCCCAGATCCGCTACGGACCAGCCTCGCGTATCTGACACGCAGACCTCGACTCATGCACGGTTGGAGGTTCCAGTGGTGTCAAAATAGAGGCCTTCACTGGTTTCTATTGATGGCCTGTCTGACCTTTTAGGTTATGGAGTGTCAGCTAGATCCTCTCAAGGAAGCGACACAAAATCTGTGCCTTCTTTTTCGCTTAGCGAAGAAGTCCGATTCGGACAAGGAGGTTCAGCAGGGACTCCCTGCCTCTCTCATGGGCCGTACTAAAATTTCTGTGGAAGCCATGTGGACGTTACAGTTACCGGAGGAGGTAACTAGTCGTCCTGGTAAGTCGGCCCGGATGTTGCAAGGGTCGCATGGGTCGCGACGACCTTACAAACTGTATCCGTTTTTTCTACGGAGTTGTTTGCTAATTGGACCCCTTCTCCTGAAGTGAATGTTCCTTCATTCCAGCTTAGCAAATCTTCCTGGTAAAAGGGAAGGCGAGTCTGCAGGACACGCTGGACAGAAAAACGGAGACGGCAACAATTTCCATCTGCAAGGCCGTGGACATAGATTCGGTATTAAGGATCTAGGTGTACTTGTTAAGTTCACCTGAGCCGGTTGGACCGTCTAAGGACGGCGAGGCAAGTTGGATCCCCTCTATCGAGGTAGATGGGCTTTTCTAGTTGAAGGATAATGCGTCACTGCTATCCAGGGCGCAATCCTCGGCAGTTACAGTCAGAAGAGCACTGTAACTTGGATGGAACGCGGTTTTCCAACAAGGTTTGCTATCTTTAGCTTAGAAAGTGGTCAGCTATTTGACTGACCTCACGGAGCTGATTGCCAAGGCTAAGGCAAAAGAAACAGCTTTACCGTAGCGCAGAGCTGTGACTTCTGCGTCTGGCAGGACTAGTGCCGATAGTTATTGGCAGTCCCTTTCGGTTCAAGGGATGATCTGGCCAACCCTCTGGGGGTTTGTGTCGTCTCTCTCTCTCTCTTTTTCAAAAAAAAAATAAAAATCCGCCAAGGCGGACTGACATCTGACATTCCGTTAGAGCCAAGCATGAAGTCGCTTCGCTCCGTTATGGCAGCCCTGTCGCAGATCGATTCTTTGGTCAATTGACATTCGCGACGCTTATTGGCATGTTCCCGTCGGAAGAGCTCATCAGCGCTTCCTTCGTTTTTGCCATAGAATCAACCATTACCAGGTTGTGGCTCGGCCATTCGGCTTGGCCTTAACGTCCAGAATTTTTACAACGATTCTGGCGCCTAAATCTCATGGCAATTCTTCAAAGACGGGGACTTACGATTCGTCCCTATTTGGACGACCTTTCGATTGTGGCCTCAACGGAGAAGTCGTCTCTGGAATCGTCGCAGGCAATCCTGTTTTTTGAGGATGCTTTTCGACACGGTACGGGCGGTGTTGTCCCTACCTCCAGACAAGCAGGCATGTCTGCTCCAACATGTACAGATTATGAAGGCTGCGACAGCAATGTCCCTTCGGAAGGTATGCGCCTTCTGGGTTTGATGGTGGAGTCCATGGAGCACCTCCGTTTGCCCAATTTCATTCCAGAGCTCTCCACAGGCTCATTCTGAGTCGTTGGAATCGGTCGCAATCACTGGATTGCAGTGTCACCATTTCTCGCGGGGTGCGAGAATCCCTAGGATGGTGGTCACGTCCAGGAGCGTTATTCCTGGGAAAGTCTTTCTCCCTCCGAAGTGGTCGGTCATAACCACCAATGCCAGCCTGACGGGCTGGGGAGGGTGTCTGGAACGATCTTCGGATCCAGGGAGTATGGTCATCGGAAGAGTCGGTTCTACCGATCAACATCCTAGAATTGAGGGCAAAATTTTTTCTTTGCCTCCAACACTGGACGGTCTCCTTGAGCGGTATGCCAGTCCGAGTGCGGACAGACAACGCGACGGCGGTCGCGTATATCAACCACCAAGGCGGGACGAGGAGTTCCCATGCTGGAGGTGTCTCGGATACTGATTTGGGCCGAGACCAGGGTTCCAGCCATCTCTGCAATTCACTTTCCAGGAGTCCAGAATACCACGGCGGACTTCCTCGGTCGCGAAAAGATGGTTCCCGGAGAATGGGGTTTTCATCCGACAATTTTTTTTGCACTGCTGTGCTTCCGTTGGGGAACTCACCAAGTGGACTTGATGGGGTCCAGGTTTAATACCAAATTACCGACCTTCGTGTTCAGGTACAAGGACACGAAGGCTGTGGCGGTAGACGCTCTGGTGGATCCGTGGGACCATTTCGAGCTAGTCTATGTTTTTCCGCCGATATCTTTACTTTCTCTGGTGCTGCGTCGGTTCAGACTGGAGAGAATTCCGACTATTTTGATAGCTCAGATTGGCCAAGGAGGACGTGGTTCTCGACACTAGTGTCACTTTTGGCGGCGCCGCCATTTCCACTTCCTCTGCGCCCGGTCCTGTTAACCCAGGGACTCACTCGTTATCCGGACTTGAAGTCTCTGCGTTTGACGGAGTAGCTCTTGAGACCGAAATGTTAACCCGTAGAGGTTTTTTCAGCCAGAAGTCCGGCTACTACTACTAGGATTTACCACAAAACTTGGGAAACCTTCTTTTCGTGGTGTTCGGGATCTTCACGGAACCCGAGAAAGTTTTCCATTCCCAATCTGTTGTTTTTTCTACAGCATGGGTTAGACAAGGGTTTGACAGTTAGCACCCTGAAAGGTCAGGTTTTCTGCTCTGTCCTTATTTTTTCGGAGGGCTATTGCCTCGCGTAGGGACGTGCTTTCCCTTTTCCGCGGTATAGCTCGTAAGTTTCCGCCGCGGAAGGCATCCGTGTCTTCTTGGCGGCTCAACCTTGTTTTTGGAGGCTCTTCAGCATAAACCATTTTGAGCCTATGGATTCTGCTAGCCTTTCTTTACTTTCTTGGAAGGTGGCCTGCCTAGTAGCGGTCGCCTCTTGAGGAGAGTTTTTCTGAGTTGGCCTTCGCACACGGGGTGATTTTCTATCTAAGTAGTGTCACAATTTCATGTTAACCAGGATATTGTGTTGCCTTCACTCTGTTCGGATCCGAAGAATGCGAAAGAGCGAGCTTTACACACTTTGGATTTAGTGCGGGCCTTGAATTTTTATCTATCTATTATTCAAGGTTTTCGTAAGACGGACTCCCTGTTTGTGGTTCCAGCAGGTCGTCGGCGTGGTCAACGAGCCTCCAAGGATTCTATAGCTCGTTGGATCCGGTCAGCTGTTCTGGAAGCTTACCGTATTGGGGGTGAATCTTGCCGATTAAGGTTCGAGCCCATCCCACGAGAGCTGTGGCTTCATCGTGGGCTTTTCATCAAGGTGCCTCGGCAGTGCAGCTCTGCCGGGAGGCAACTTGGCGCTCTGTCCACACGTTTACAAAGTTTTTATAAAGTGGACGCCAGTGCTTCCGCTGATGCAGCCCTCGGACGTAGGGTCCTGCAGGCAGCTGTAGTTTAAAGTTTCTAGATGAACTTGTGTTTAGCGCTGGTTGCGCTTCCTTGTTAAGGTTGTTGGGTTTCTGCCTTTGTTGGTTTTTCCCACCCTTATTTTTGAACTGCTTTGGGACGTCCCATCAGTAATGAATTACTGTGTCTCCCTCCCTTCCATCTGCAGCTGAAAGACGGATTTTGGTAAGAACTTACCTGTAAAATCCTTTTCAGCGAAGGAAGGGAGGGAGACACAGATCCCACCCAAGGCAGAAGTGTGTTGATGTTTTCAGATGCAGCGCGACTCTTATCTGATAGCGATTATCTGGGCTGAGGTCAGCGCGCTAAGGCTCTGTTCCAGCATCGCCAGCTCATCGCAGTAGTCAGGTTCAGTGAGTAGTACCTGGAACTCTGTGGTTTTTGGCTTACTTTGCATGCATAACCTGTATTCTTGTGTTTTTCTCTGAAGTTCCTTCAGAAGGGGTTATGTTGCTCCGCTGGTGATCTTGGTTCTTCCTTAAAGCTTTGGTACGACTGAAGGAGCTGAGTAGGAGGAGCCCGAGCTGGAGAGCCAGCCAGTCAACACGCTTTTGATCTGAGGTGTCATCCTGATCTGGGGCTCCGCCTACCCATCAGTAATGAATTACTGTGTCTCCCTCCCTTCCTTCGCTGAAAAGGATTTTACAGGTAAGTTCTTACCAAAATCCGTCTTTAACTACCGCCTCACAAGAGCCAGACTGATGGTGGAGTGTGCGTTTGGGATTATGACAGCCAAATGGCGTGTCCTTTTAACTGCGATAAACTTGAAGACAGAGACTGTGGATGACGTTGTAAAAGCGTGCGTGGTCCTACATAATTTTGTCAAGAAACAACCTTGCACGACTACAGCAACATTACCACTCGGAGTACACTGGCGGTTTCAAGAATGAGGGACCATTTTGCACAATACTTTGTGTCACCAGAAGGTAGAGTAGACTGGCAGGATGACGGAGTGTGATCAATTGATTATTTCTTTTAAAACTCTTTCTGTACCCACAATAAGGAAACTTTTCTACATTCTTGTGTGTTTTGTACTGTATGTTACCTTTTGGCCATAGTTGTGTACCTGTCTTTTTTTTTTTTTAAATAACCCAAAGTAATTCACCTTTTTACAAAAATTGTGTACCTGCTAGGGCAGTGTTTCTCAACTCCAGTCCTCAGGACCCACCAACAGGTCATGTTTTCAGGATTTCCTTAATTGTATGCCACACTAAGCGAGATCGCTAACGAGATCGCTACTGCATCACCATTTATGAAGCAGTAGCGATCTCGTTAGCGACTTAGCTGTTAGATTCCAAACACAACTCATCAGCGATCTGTATAACGACCTCTGCGGTCGTTGGGAAAACCTAGTCCCACCTGCGACGCTGGTGAAGTCGTTCATAAAGGGTGTCACACTCAGCGATTCAGGCTCACCAGCAGGACACCAACGACCAAAAAACGGCTCAGAACGTTTATAAGCGATCAACGACATCTCAGCAGGGGGCCACATCGCTGCTACATGTCACACACAGCTAAGTCGCTAACGAGAGCGCTACTGCATCATAAATGGTGACGCATAGTGATTGTGATCTCGTTAGCGATCTCGCTTAGTGTGGCATACCCTTTAGTATTGCACAGGTGATAATTTTATCACCTGCTCAAGCATTAATTCCATCACCTTTGCAATACTAAGGAAATCCTGAAAACATGACCTGTTGGTGGGTCCTGAGGACTGGAGTTGAGAAACACTGTGCTAGGGGATAACCTCATAAAGTACACAAGTTTTGGAAAAAGGTAAGATACTTTCAATACTCCACAACCCGGGACAAAACTTTGGCAAAAAGGTAAAATTTATGTTCCTCAAAGTTATGTAGATATTTTTGACATATCACCCTAACAGATGTTGGTGTTTGTGTACCCACATGTTTACCTGGTTTAATACAATTGTTACTTAACATCCTATAAAGAAATGACAGACAACATTTGTAAAACACTTTAACTTTTATTAAAAAATTATTTTTTATTATAATTTTGTGAAAATGTGGCCTTTTTGCCAACTGTTGCAATTTGAATAAACTTTATTTTTTTATTAAAATAGAATTTTTTATTTAAGGGTAAAAAAAACCCACATATTTACAGGTCTGTGTATTGTGGGGTGGAAATAGTGCTGGAGGGGCTGCGGGACACTTCGACCGTGGGAGTGTGGAGGGACGACCGGGATGGTGGTGGTGAAGGAACAGGAAGAGGTGAAGGGGTGGAAAGAGTGAGAGAATGGGAAGACAAGTTAGAGGCAGAACAGGTGGGTGGTGGAGTGGAGGGTTGGGCAGGAGGAGCAGGTGACATGGTAGGGAATTGGAAGGGGGAAGGAGATCGGTAAGAGGTAAGAGTGTGGTACGGGGTAGGTGGCTGGTAGTGGGGAGGTTGCTGGTACTGGGGAGGTGACTGCAGTTGGGGAAGTGGCTGGATTTGGGGAGGTGGCTGGTACTGGGGAGGTTGCTGGAATTAGGTAGGTGGCTGGTACTGGTGAGGTTGCTGGAGCTGGGGAGGTGGCTGGTATTGAATAGGAGGGGGAGGAGGGACGGCGGCTGGAGGGGGGGGGGAGGTGGAGGAATGACTGAGGTGGATGGAGGAGGTTGGATGGTAGCCTGCACTAGAGCAGCGTGGCACGTATGCATAACATACATAATGCTGGTCAGCAGATAGTTTATCTATGCGCTCCTCCACAGACCTAAAAAAGCTGTGATTAGGAGATGATCTTGCTTCCGACTGCATGGTTTGCAGAAGTGTCTTTACCTCCAAAATGCTGGAGGTTATCTGATTAATGCCTGCGGCAAGTTGTTCAGATAATACTTTAAGACCGTTCTGGAAAGATGCATTCAAATGCAAGAACTCGGGCGCATAGCTCCTTTCCTGACCCCACTGCCGCTGCCTCCCAGTACCCGCAGCTGTACTAGAGGTGGCAGAAGGGTGGGGTAAAGGGAATGCTATCTCCTCACCAGCAGCTGCATGTAATGCAGGCGGCCATGATGCTCCAGCGCTGGTGGATGGGACTGCGGGATCCAATGTGAAGGAAGGCTGGGAAGGTGCAGATGTACCGGGGCGGTCGAAGTGTCCCTCGGTGTCGGTCTCCTGAGGGATCGCCCCAGAAGGCGCCAACTCTGCGGGCGCCCGAGTGCTAGTCACCGTGCTATGGAATAAAGAGAAAACATACAATTAATATACAGATGTGGAATGGCCCTGGCTGCAAAAAAAACGTTGATAGATGTTAACATTTTATGGTAATATTTACCTTCGGGTGACCATAGTTTCCTGCAGGAACGCCAGGGCTCGTGCGTGCTTGTACTTGCTCTGGCGTCCTGCAGATCCACTCGGGGCCCACATCTCCTTGTTGAATTCCTTCTTAAAGCGATCCCTCACAGACCGCCACCGCTTCACAATTCTCTCCCCTGAAACGAGAAAGCACACATTGGTTACTATACAACATCAGTGTTTCCAAAAATTCAGTCCTCGTGTCCCCCAGAGGTCATGTTTTCAGTATTTCCATAGTGTTGCACAAAAGGAAATCCTGAAAACATGAACCGTGGGGAACACGAGGACTGAAGTTTGGGAAACACAGCTTTACAGTCAGCAACCTGAACTATACTTACGGTGTTTAGTCTGGGACCGAACATCGAGGTCCTCCCAGCGGTCCACCATTGCTGATGCCACTTCCTCCCAAAGCCGTCGGGTCACTACTTGATCAGAATGGCGGCGGTCCCCCATGTTCCACAGCGGCTTCCCTTCTCTGACCAGATCAATGAGGAGGTCGGCGTCTATCCCCTCCTCACCGTCCGAATCGGTAGCACGCTGTGAAGCCTGTTAAATAAAAACAGAAAAAAAAAACATTAGCCTCCACACTAGCAAGTGAAAAAGAAAAAAAGGAAAAATGTTTAACAAAATCAAATTATATATATATATATATATATATATATATATATATATATATATATATACAAAAATTCAAAACTATTTAGAAAAAAGACAAAAATTATTTAAAAATTTATGGAAAAATACTAAAAAAGTTAAAACCATACCAAAAAATTCGAAATTAAAAATATAACCAAAAAAAAAATATTCCAAAACCAAAAAAGGATTAATTTTTACAAAAAATTTAAATTGGAAGAAAAAAAAAACTTACACGGTGGTAACCGCCGCTGCTCTCTCAACGACGACTCTGGGAGGCGCTGTGAGGACCCCTTTGTTGGCTACCAGATCCGAAAGACTAAAGAAAAAATAAAAGTTTGATATAGGCATGTGTTGGCCGCTGTGTGAAGTATGTACTAAATGGTTTTCTATGTGTTGTGTGTAGTGTGATGTTGTGTTTCTGCGATTGATGCAGGATACTTATGAATTGTGAGCCCACTCCGGGTATCTCTCCACCCCGCCCTTCTTCCTCTGGGAGCTCCTCTTCATCTTGCGATTCCTGTTATTAAAAAAAGACAATCAATACATATATCCCACAGATTGATTGTCGAGAAAAAATAAATTATATATTTTTACCGCCAAATGCTGACGATGGGAAGGAGGGCTCCAGAAGAAGGATGTCTCCAACTCCTGTTGCAGCTCCACTGACTCCGTTTCACGGCCGCTGAAGCCTCAGTTTCAGGGGCTAAAGCCGCAAGTGCAGCTGCTGCCGATGCTGTTTGCCGGTCTATGTTGTGGAAGAAAGACACAAAAAGGGCCAGTATGAATATGTATATTCCTTGGTCCTGGCTGAAAATGAAAAAATGTATTATTTTTTTTTGGAATGTGGGATGTCATATTTACTTTCTGCTGGCTGTCCTCTCTACATGTAGCTCCTTCTCTCCCCTTGCTGCTGCTGCCGCCACCTCTCTTTCTAGTCTTCTGCTGTTGAGTAAGGACACAAAAAGGGCCAGTTAGTATATATATATATATTCCTTGGCCCTGGCTGAAAGAGAGAAAAAATGATTAAATTTTTGGGAAAATGGGGGATGTCAGATTTACTTTCTGCTGGCTGTTCTCCTCTCTGCAACTAGCTGCTCCTCTCCCCTTGCTGCTGCTGCTGCCTCTCTTTGACGTCTTCGGCTGTTGAATAAGGACACAAAAAGGGCCAGTGAATATATGTTTATTCCTTGGCCCTGGCTGAAAGAGAAAAAAATGATTAAATTTTTTGGGAAATGGGGGATGTCAGATTTACTTTCTGCTGGCTGTTCTCTCTGCAACTAGCTGCTCCTTTCCCCTTGCTGCTGCCGCCTCTCTTTGACGTATTCGTTTGTTGAATAAGGACACAAAAAGGGCGCCACTGAATATATGAATATTCTTTGTCCCTGGCTGAAAAAGAAAAAAATTTATAAATTTTTTTGTGAAATGGTGGATGTCAGATTTACTTTCTGCTGGCTGTCCTCTCTTCAAGTAGATCCTCCTCTCCCCTTGCTGCTGCTGCCGCCTCTCTTTCTAGTCTTCTGTGGAATAAACACACAAAAAGGGCCAGTAAATATATGTATATTCCTTGGCCCTGGCTGAAAAAAATAAAAGTCAAACATGGACTGCAGTGAGCTTTATGGTGTACGGAATAGAACATCCCGTCATGAATTGGACACATAAACAGTACCAGGGGGAACCACCCTATCACTGGAAAAAAATGCACATTTTATACAGTACCAGTAGGACCAACTTCATCACAGGGAAACCATGGTGACGCACATTATCACTTGCAAAACATGCACATTTTAAACAGTACCAGGGGATCCACTTCATCACAGGGAAAACATTAACATTTACAGTACCAGGGTGACCCACATTATCACTTGAATTCATTCACACTTGATACAGTACCAGGGTGACGCACATTATCACTTGAAAACATGCGCATTTTACACAGTACCAGTTGGACAAACTTCATCACAGGGAAAAAAAGGACATTTACAGTACCAGGGTGACGCACATTATCACGTGCAAAACAAAACATGCACATTTTATACAGTACCAGGGGATACACATTATCACTTGCTAACCATGCACATTTTAAACAGTACCAGGGGATCCACTTCATCACAGTGAAAACATGCACACTATATCAATTGAAAAAACTGGATCTGGCCACCGAATCTGGCTTTTGCCGGATCCGCCACATTGGGGCGCTCATAGACATTCATTGTGACAAAAGCCGGAAGCGCCGGATCCGGCACTTCCGGCTTTTTCGGCGGAGACAAAAAAAGTTACAGTAGCCGTTTTTTCCAGATGCCGGAATGCGACCAGACACTGGATCCGGCAAAAACCGGACGCGCCTGCATAGACATGCGGCGCGATCCGGCGCTAATGTTACTCAATGGGAAAAAACGGATCCGGCATTACATTTCGCCAGATGCGGTTTGAAAAAAAAAAAGGCCGGAGCGCGCCGTCAGGCGCAAAACGGATGTGTGAAAGAGGCCTAAAGGAAATGGGATTTACATGCAGAAAAGCTAAATGAAAGCCATCATTAACACCTAAACAGAAAAAACAAGGTTACAGTGGGCTAAGGAAAAGCAATCGTGGACTATGTATGACTGGATGAAAGTCATATTCAGTGATGAATTGCAAATCTGCTTTGGGCAAGGTGATGATGCTGGAACTTTTGTTTGGTGACGTTCCAATGAGATTTATAAATAAGACTGCCTGAAGAGAACATGCAAATTTCCACAGTCATTGATGATATGGGGCTGTATGCCAGGTAAAGGCACTGGGGAGATGGCTGTCATCACATCTTCAATACATGCACAAGTTTATGTTGATATTTTGGACACATTTCTTATCCCATCAATTGAAAGGATGTTTGGGGATGATGAAATCATTTTTCAAGATGATAATACATCCTGCCATAGAGTAAAAACTGTGAAAATATTCCTTGAAAAAAGACACATAAGGTCAATGTCATGGCCTGCAAATAGTCCGGATCTCAATCCAATTGAAAATCTTTGGTGGAAGTTGAAGAAAATGGTCCATGACAAGGCTCCAACCTGCAAAGCTGATCTGGCAACAGCAATTAGAGAAAGTTGGAGCCAGATTGATGAAGAGTACTGTTTGACACTCATTAAGTCCATGCCTCAGAGACTGCAAGCTGTTGTAAAAGCCAAAGGTGGTGCAACAAAATACTAGTGATGTGTTAAGCCCGGGTCTCACATAGCGATACACCAGCGATCCCGACAACGATCAGGATCGCTGGTGTATCGCTACATGATCGCTGCTGAGCTGCCAAACAGGCAGCTCAGGCAGCGATCAGCACAGCGACACTGCGGGTAACATCGCTTAGTTACCCGCAGTGTACGTTGGATACCAGCGCCCTGATGCAGGGAGCTGGTAACCAAGGTACACGTCGGGTTTCCAGGCGCTGTGCGGTGCCTGGAAACCCGCTGTGTACCTTGGTTACCAGCTCCCTGCATCAGGGCGCTGGTATCCAACGTACACAGTGGGTTTCTAGGCACAGCCCCGCGCCTGGAAACCCGCTGTGTACCTTGGTTACCAGCGGATCGCTGGTCTCCCGCCTGTCACACGCAGCGATGCGTGCCTGTCAGCGGGAGACCAGCGATCAAAAAAATGTCCAGGACATTCAGCGACGATCAGCGATACCAGCAGGGGAGCTGATCGTCGCTGAATGTCACACACAGCGATATCGCTGGGGACATCGCTGCTGCGTCACAAAACTAGTGACTCAGCAGCGATCTCGCTAGCGAGATCGCTGTGTGAGATGGGGGCTTTAGAGTGTTTTTTTTGTTTGTTTGTTTTTCATGATTCCATAATTTTTTCCATCAGAATTGAGTGATTCCATAATTTTTCCCCTATGCTTGGTTAAAAAAATAACCATTACTGACTACCATATTATTTGTTCTTGATTTCTTTTAGTGTTTGTTAAAGCCAGAAAGTTGCCATTTGAAATTACTTCAGTTTTGTGCCATGCCTGTGATCTGTTTTTTTTTCAACAAAATAAAACAACTACAAGGCCAATGATTCCATAATTTTTGCCAGGGGTTGTATTATAACTAGTACAATACCCGCGGCTTCGCTCGCGGGAAATGTTAAATTGTTGGTTATGGTAGCTAAAGTAAAATTCTCAGTGTCACTCTGAAAATGACATTTTAAGAGTTCAAAATACTTGTCTCGATTTATTCCATGTACCGTATTTTTCAGACCATGCTCAAATTCGAATCTTGGCAATGAGATCTCATTGCCGAGATCTGAATCTTAGCATGCGCTGCCCCTGGTGGCCATCTTTCCAAAGGCCCCCGGCGGCCATCTTCCAGAGGCCTCTGCTTCGCAGCAATGGATCTGTGGGGGCTTCCGGACTTTGACGAAATGCGGCAAGCCCCCCATGCAGCACAGAGCCCCGACACCACCACACTACAGAGCACAGGGAAGCTGCATCGGGACCGCCGTCACAGGATTTGTAAGTATATTGCGACCAGAGCACAGTCGCCCCACAGAGAAACACCGCAACACAGAGCACCTCCACCACACCAGCCTGCACCACCGAACCACCCCTGTGACCACTCCTCTACCTGTGCCCGGTCCCTTGCCTGGTAAGCTGAATTCGGACTGTAAGACGACCCCCATTTGATACATAATTTTTTTCCCCCTATTTTCCTTCTGAAAATATGAGGTGCGTCTTATAGTCCGAAAAATACGGTATAATTTCGAACATCTGAAGATAATAAAGTCCTTGCAAATGGATCTGCTTGACATAGGAGAAAGAAAGCGGTCAATGTTGTATTGGGTGGCCGAGCAGCTCTTTCCTCTGCATTGTTGGGAGTAAAATAAACTCATTGTCCATTTTCAAGATGGACACTGAGATGAACTACAGTCAGATGTCTTTCATGGATGGGAAAATTTAGTAATCGCCACACGGATTCATTACTACTTATGTACCTTCCCATCTCATACAGCATAATCTCATCAGATGTACATTTTGGATTCTCTAGTTGGAAAACTGCCATATCACTGCCCTTATTAACATATTTGCATATGTATTTAATTGACTTAACAGAGTTACAATATTCTACATTAATGTGCGCATCAAACATTTTCGAAAGCAGTGGAGAGTAAGGCACAACCCATGGATTATCTATTTCAATATCTGCGTTTTGTTTAACCCTTTTTAATCTGATTGTTGCAGTATATCCTCCCTGTTCAGGTTTCAGTCTTCTGTAAAGAGGATAACCATCATCTCCTGTTTGTGTTTCTACAATCAAGGTGCGAGGATACTTTTTAGTACATTCTCCTTCCTTTATACATGGCGACCTTGGGTTAAGTGGCCCACATGGGCCAAGGATCATATTTTTAGAAATAGTTTCAAAAAGTACCAGGTCCTCTTCTGGATTTGGAAGCTCAGCAGAAATAACACTGTCAATTTGATCAGGGCATATCTTATCCTCTAGCCATATCAGTAAATGAGCATGTGGAAGACCTCTTTTTTGCCACTCAGTTGAATACATCCAGCACTGACTTTCACCAAAAATGTGACACTTTGTAATTACGTCCATGAGCTTGATCAGTTTTTGTTTAAAAACCCTTGCTGCTAAATCATGTCGACCATTCAGAAGTTCTTCCCTTATCTTTGGCCAAGTTGGATTACATGTAACTGTAATAAACAAATCAGGACGTCCATATATCCGAACATATGTCATGACGTCCTGAGCGTACTCATGTATATGTCTGGGACTTCCAGTAAATGTAGCTGATAAAATAAACATACACCCAATGTCAGCCACATTGCCATCCTTAGCAACAGCATCCCTTAAATGAATGTATTCATCTTTAAGTTTTTGTTGCTTCAATTGTATGTACAAAAGACGCTCACTTTCCACCTTGGCATACATATCAACTATAAATTGATGAAAAAGTTGCCTACATTGTTAAATGTGGCTAGAAGACCCATGTCTGATCATTATATCTCTGAACTAATCTCCCAATATCTTCCTTCACGTAATCTTCGATCCTCCCAAGACGTCCTACTAACCTTCACACTTATTTGTTCCTCACACAACCGCCTCCAAGATTTCTCCCGAATATCCCCCATCCTCTGGAATTCCACTGTTATGATTTGGTAGCTGAGGAGAGCAGTCAAAAACGGCAATACACCAGAGAGGTTGGAATCTACTGGATTGCAGTACCCTGACTAACCACCACAACTAAAAGCAGCCGTGGAGCGTTCCTACGTTGGTCCTAGACGCCTCGTTACAGCCTGAGAGGTTAACTACAGTCATGGCCAAAAGTTTTGTGAATGACACAAATATTATATTTTCACATGATCTGCTGCCCTCTGGTTTTTATGTGTGTTTGACAGATGTTTTTATCACAGACAGAAATATAATTGCAAACATATGAGTAACAAAAGCTTATATTAACAGTAAAGGTACTGCCACACTACACAATCCCGCTAGCGATCTCGTTAGCGTCGCATACTAATGAGATCGCTAGCGGGATTGTTTCTATATCGCTAGTAGCTACCTTATTTAGCGATATCGTTAAGGACGCTATCGCGGTTAGCGATCTCCTTAACGACTTTAGCGGTACAAAAGTACCGCTAAATCGCTAAAAAAGGTGCCACACTCAGCGATTAGATACTTACCAGCGGGACGCCAGCGATGAAAATAGGGTCCGGAACGATCAGGACGACGGACGAGATCACAGCAGGGGCAACGTCGCTGGTAGATGCCGCACACAACAACATCGCTAACGGGATCGCTAAATAGTGACGTTTTTTAGCGATCCCGTTAGCGATGTTGTTTAGTGTGGCATACCCTTTAGAATGAGTTAATGCAGCAAGTCAATATTTGCAGTGTTGACCCTTCTTCTTCAGGACCTCTGCAATTCTCCCTGGCATGCTCTCAATCAACTTCTGGACCAAATCCTGACTGATAGCAGTCCATTCTTGCACAATCAATGCTTTCATTTTGTCAGAATTTTTAGGTTTTTGTTTGTCCACCCGTCTCTTGATGATTGACCACAAGTTCTCAATGGGATTAAGATCTGGGGAGTTTCCAGGCCATGGACCCAAAATCTCTATGTTTTGTTCCCTGAGCCATTTAGTTATCACCTTTGCTTTATGGCAAGGTGCTCCATCATGCTGGAAAAGGCATTGTTGATCGCCAAACTGCTCTTGGAGGGTTGGAAGAAGTTGCTCTTGGAGGACATTTTGGTACCATTCTTTATTCATGGCTGTGTTTTTAGGCAAGACTGTGAGAGAGCCGATTCCCTTTGCTGAGAAGCAACCCCACACATGAATGGTTTCAGGATGCTTAACAGTTGCCATGAGACAAGACTGGTGGTAGAGCTCACCTTGTCTTCTCTGAATGAGGCGTTTTCCTGATGTCCCAAACAATCGAAAAGGGGATTCATCAGAGAAAATAACTTTACCCCAGTCCTCAGCAGTCCACTGCCTGTACCTTTTGCAGAATATCAGTCTGTCCATGATGTTTTTTCTGGAGAGAAGTGGCTTCTTTGCTGCCCTCCTTGAGACCAGGCCTTGCTCCAAGAGTCTCCGCCTCACAGTGCGTGCAGATGCACTCACACCTGCCTGCTGCCATTCCTGAGCAAGCTCTGCACTGCTAGTAGCCCGATCCCGCAGCTGAAACACTTTTAAGAGACGGTCCTGGCGCTTGCTGGTCTTTCTTGGGCGCCCTGGAGCCTTTTTGGCAACAATGGAACCTCTCTCCTTGAAGTTCTTGATTATGCGATAGATTGTTGACTGAGGTGCAATCTTTCTAGCTGCGATACTCTTCCCTGTTAGGCCATTTTTGTGCAGTGCAATGATGACTGCACGTGTTTCTTTAGAGATAACCATGGTTAACAGAAGAGAAACAATGATGCCAAGCACCAGCCTCCTTTTAAAGTGTCCAGTGGTGTCATTCTTACTTAATCATGACAGATTGATCTCCAGCCATGTCCTCATCAACACCCACACCTGTGTTAATGGAGCAATCACTGAAAAGAGGTTAGCTGGTCCTTTTAAGGCAAGGCTGCAATGATGTTGAAATGTGTTTTGGGGGATAAAGTTCATTTTCTAGCCAAATATTGACTTTGCAAGTAATAGCTGTTAAGCTGATCACTCTTTATAACATTCTGGAGTATATGCAAATTGCCTTTAGAAAATGTGAAGCAGTAGACTTTGTAAAAATTAATATTTGTGTCATTCTCAAAACTTTTGTCCATGACTGTACACCTAAAGATAGAAAGAGGAAAGCTATCTGCCCCGGAGCAGATCCCCAAAGAACATAGGAAGCCCCCAAACATGTAATGGCGGTTAGACAAGAGGAAATACAGACAGAAAATAGTATGAGCAAACGTTGGGGCCCAATCTACCTGGACAGAAAAGGATAGGAAGGACACTTACTGCAATCCAAAAAAACCCTAAAAAATACCAACTCTACTAATTGCAAAAAACCTGAGATCACATGACCTCTACCACCTAAATCAGTTCTCTGGTGTCACAAAACTAAGCTGCAGCCACTGAAAAAACTGGAAAAGGCAAATGAACAAATAACAGTGGCTCAGATAAACTGAGAGGAGCACAAGCCCCCGGAGGGGACCTGGCTGACCTCCACGGAAGTGCAGGGAACAATGCAAAAAGCAAGCACAAAAATAAAAGCAGAAAATATCTTATCTGATAGCAGAAGATGCAGGCAAGACTCAGCAAGCTTCCAAGTGAAACAGGAACCACAGTTGAGACAAGAACAATTGATCACCGGCAACCATGATGGGAGGGAACCTCCCTTATATAAGACCAGTCTGTAACTCCTGATTGCCAATCCTCATTGAATGGTTCAGTACTGTTTGTAACCACCAGAGGGAGCTTCTGCTCAGAATTCATTTCTAACACATTCACAACAGTACCCCCCTTGAGGAGGGGTCACCGAACCCTCATTTGGGCAACCAGGTCGGTCAGGATGAGCTCTGTGATACGCACGGATCAGTCTCCTAGCATGGATGTCCGAAGCAAACACCCAAGAATTGTCCTCCTGACCATAACCTCTCCACTTAACCAAATACTGGAGTTTCCGTCTAGAAAAATGAGAATCCAATATTTTCTCAACCACATACTCCAGATTGCCCTCAACCAAAACAGGGTCAGGAGGCGCAGCCATAGGAACCACTGGCTCGACAAACCTCTTCAATAAGGACTTGTGGAACACGTTATGGATCTTAAATGTCCCTGGAAGAAGTAAACGAAAGGAAACAGGATTAAGGATCTCCAAGATCTTATAAGGTCCAATGAACCTAGGCTTAAACTTAGGAGATGCAACTCTCATAGGGATATTTCTTGAGGACAACCAGACCAAGTCCCCCACTTCAAACCGAGGACCATCAGTCCTATGCCGGTTGGCAAACCGCTGGGCCCTCTCCTGAGAGAGGGACAACCTCTCCACTACCTGGTCCCAAATCTGCTGCATACGCTCCACAACAGAGTCAACACCTGGACAGACAGAAGCCTCCGTCCCGAAGAAAATCGAGGGTGAAACTTAAAATTGCAGAAAAATGGAGACATCAAAGTGGCAGAGCTAGCCCTATTATTAAGAGCAAACTCAGCCAAAGGCAAAAAAGAGACCCAGTCATCTTGATCAGCAGACACAAAGCATCTCAGATAGGTCTCCAATGTCTGGTTTGTTCTCTCAGTTTGTCCATTGGTCTGAGGATGAAAAGCCGAGGAGAAAGACAATTGAACACCAAGTTTAGAACAAAAAGTCCTCCAAAATCTGGAAACAAACTGGACTCCTCTGTCAGACACAATGTTCTCAGGAATGCCGTGTAACCGAACCACGTGCTGAAGGAACAAAGGCACCAATTCGGAGGAGGAAGGCAACTTAGGTAATGGCACAAGATGTATCATTTTGGAAAACCTATCACAAATCACCCAGATAACAGTCATTCTCTGAGAAACAGGGAGGTCGGAAATGAAATCCATAGAGATATGGGTCCATGGTCTCTTGGGCACAGGCAATGGCATCAACAAACCACTAGAGCGAGAGCAAGGCTTGGAGCGAGAGCAAGTCCCGCAGGACTGCACAAATTCCCTGACGTCACGAGACAAAGTAGGCCACCAAAAGGACCGACTAACCAAGTCTCTGGTACCAAAAATTCCGAGATGACCGGCCAACGCGGAACAATGAATCTCAGACATCACACTCTTTTTCCACCGGTCTGGGACAAACAATTTCCCAATAGGGCAGCGCTCGGGTTTATCCTCCTGACACCCTTCCAGAGCCAGTCTCAAATTGGGCGAGATGGTGGAAAGAACTACACCCTCTTTCAAAATAACAGCAGGATCAGATAACTCAGGAGAGTCCGCAAGGAAACTCCTCGAGAGGGCATCCGCCTTAACATTCTTAGTGCCAGGAAGAAAGGAAACCACAAAATTAAAACGTGTGAAAAACAAGGCCCACCTGGCCTGTCTTGGATTAAGTCGCTTGGCTGATTCCAGATAAACCAGATTCTTATGGTCCGTGAGGACCACCACCTGATGTTTGGCTCCCTCCAGCCAATGTCTCCACTCTTCAAAAGCCCACTTCATGGCCAATAACTCCCGATTACCCACGTCATAATTATGTTCAGTTGGAGAAAATTTTCGAGAGAAAAAGGCACAAGGGTTACTTTTAGAGGTCTCTGGATCTCTTTGGGACAAAACGGCACCTGCCCCAATTTCAGAGGCATCAACCTCCACCTGAAATGGCAGAGAAACATCAGGCTGCCGTAGAACAGGAGCAGAAGTGAATCTCTGCTTAAGTTCCTGAAACGCAGAGACTGCCTCAGGAGGCCAATTCACCACATCAGAACCCTTTTTGGTCAAATCAGTCAATGGTTTAACAATAACAGAGAAATTACCAATAAATTTACGATAAAAATTGGCAAAACCCAAGAATCTCTGAAGAGCCTTTAATGAAGTAGGTTGGACCCAATCACAGATGGCCTGAACCTTGACCGGGTCCATTTCAATAACAGACGGAGACAAAATGAATCCCAGAAATGAGATCCTCTGTATGCCAAAAAGACACTTTGATCCCTTCACATACAGAGCATTCTCTCTCAAAATCTGGAACACAGTCCGAACATGTTTCACATGAGAGTCCCAGTCATTGGAAAAAATCAAGATATCATCCAAATAAACAATCAGAAATTTATCCACAAAATCCCTGAAAATGTCATTCATGAAGGACTGGAAGACAGAAGGAGCATTAGTGAGCCCAAAGGGCATCACTAGGTACTCAAAATGCCCCTCTGGGGTATTAAACGCCGTCTTCCATTCATCCCCGTGCTTAATGTGAATAAGGTTATATGCCCCCCTGAGGTCAAGCTTGGTAAACCAAGTAGCACTTTTCACCCTGGAAAACAGGTCAGAAATTAATGGTAACGGATATTGATATTTCACAGTGATATTGTTCAAGAGACGATAATCAATACACGGCCTTAATGAACCATCCTTTTTGGCCACAAAGAAAAAACCGGCACCCAAGGGTGAAGAGGATGGTCTGATATGACCCTTCTCCAATGACTCCTTGATATAAGACCGCATAGCGTCATGTTCAGGTACAGACAAGTTAAAAAGGCGACCTTTATGGAATTTACTACCAGGCACTAATTCAATAGCGCAGTCATAGCTCCTATGGGGGGGCAAGGATGCAGATTTACTTTCGCTAAACACATCAGAAAAATCAGTCAAAAAGTCAGGAACATCCTGAGCCTGGGGAGAGGCAGAAAAAACAGGAGTGTTGACATTAACACATTGGCAGCCCCAACTGGTCACAGACACAGATTTCCTATCCAAAACAGGATTATGAGACTAACCGAGGGAAACCTAGTACAATAATGTCATGCAGATTATACAGCACCAAAAATTTGCAACTCTCCTGATGATCAGGTTCAACCCTCATTATCACCTGAGTAGAGAACTGGGGTTTATTCTCAGCCAAAGGGGTAGAATCAATCCCCAGTAGGGGAATAGACTTCCGTAGGGGTATCAAGGGAAACCCACAACGTTTAGCAAAATCAAAATCCATCAGGTTAATAGCTGCTCCCGAATCAACAAAAGCCTGAGCAGAAAATGTGGACAGGGAGCAAATCAGGGTAACAGTCAACAGAAATTTAGTCTGAACACTACCCAAGACAACTGAGCGTGCAAAACGTATTCCCCGCTTAGGGCAGACTGAAATAGCATAAGAGGCGTCACCACAGTAGAAACATAACCCATTGTGTTTTCAAAACTCATGACGCTGTGCCCCAGAAGCCACTCTATCACACTGCATGGACTCAGAAGCTGGTTCACAAGGCAACACTATTCCACGCATACCTCTACGCTCACTCAAACGTCTGTCAATTTGAATCGCTAATGACATAGAATCATTGAGACCAGAGGGAGCAGGGAAACCCACCATAACATCTTTTACATTCTCTGACAGACCCTTCCGAAAAAGGGCTGCCAAAGCATCATCATTCCATTTGGTCAGAACTGCCCACTTTCAGAATTTCTGACAGTACAACTCAGCGTCCTCAAGCCCCTGATTTAATGCCAACAAGGTTTTTTCAGCTTGATCAGTGACATTAGGTTCATCGTACAATAACCCCAGAGCCAGAAAAAAATGCATCAACATTACTCAAAACAGGGTCCCCAGGTGTCAGGGAAAAAGCCCAATCCTGAGGATCGCCGCGCAGGAGAGAGATGACAATTTGAACCTGCTGTGCTGCGTTCCCTGAGGACTTAGGTTTTAAGGCAAAAAACAACTTACAGTTATTTTTGAAATTCAGAAATTTAGCTCGATCCCCCAAAAATAAATCTGGCATGGGGATCCTAGGTTCCACAACCGGCAACCTAGCAAGATAGGTAGCAATACTCCGAACTTCAGTGGCAAACTGATCCACATGGCCAGACAACTGTGCAAACTCCATTGACAGAAAAAAACAACTCCTCAGCACCCAGAGAAAAAGAGGGAAAAATGCAACAGAGAAAAAAAAAATAATAATTTCTGACAACTTCCCTTTTTCTTTTTCCTTTTACTATTTTTCCCTTCTGTGAGTACCATATAATTTTCAGTTTGGCCGGTGATACTGTTATGATTTGGTAGCTGAGGAGAGCAGGCAAAAACGGCAATACAACAGAGAGGTTGGAATCTACTGGATTGCAGTACCCTGACTAACCACCACAACTAAAGGCAGCCGTGAAGCGTTCCTACGTTGGTCCTAGACGCCACATCACAGCCTGAGAGGTTAACTACACCTAAAGATAGAAAGAGGAAAGCTATCTGCACCGGAGCAGATCCCCAAAGAACATAGGAAGCCCCCAAACATGTAAAGGCGGTTACACAAGAGGAAATACAGACACAGACAGAAAATAGTATGAGCAAACGTTGGGGCCCAATCTACCTGGACAGAAAAGGATAGGAAGGACACTTACTGCAATCCAAAAAAACCCTAAAAAATACCAACTCTACTAATTGCAAAAACACCTGAGATCACACGACCTCTACCACCTAAATCAGTTCTCTGGTGTCACAAAACTAAGCTGCAGCCACTGAAAAAACTGGAAAAGGCAAATGAACAAATAACAGTGGCTCAGATAAACTGAGAGGAGCACAAGCCCCCGGAGGGGACCTGGCTGACCTCCACGGAAGTGCAGGGAACAATGCAAAAAGCAAGCACAAAAATAAAAGCAGAAAATATCTTATCTGATAGCAGAAGATGCAGGCAAGACTCAGCAAGCTTCCAAGTGAACCAGGAACCACAGTTGAGACAAGAACAATTGATCACCGGCAACCATGATGGGAGGGAACCTCCCTTATATAAGACCAGTCTGTAACTCCTGATTGCCAATCCTCATTGAATGGTTCAGTACTGTTTGTAACCACCAGAGGGAGCTTCTGCTCAGAATTCATTTCTAACACATTCACAACATTCCACTCCTCAACATGTACGATTATTCACCACCCTTGGATCCTTCAGACGGAACCTGAAAACCCATCTCTTCAGGAAAGCCTACAGCCTGCAATAACCATTCCGCCTTGCCGCCACCGCCAGAGCTGCCGCCTCTCCGCCATTACCCGAGTTGCCGCCTTGCCGCCACCACCCTAGCTGCCGCCACCACCAGAGCTGCCGCACCCCCAACCTTCTGTTTATTCCCCATTATCCCGTAGAATGTAAGTCCGCAAGGACAGGGTCCTCTCCCCTCTGTACCAGTCTGTCATTGTAAATTTGTTTACTGTAAACGATATCTATAACTTTATATATAACCCCTTCTCATGTACAGCACCATGCAATTAATGGCGCTATATAAATAAATAATAATAATAATTATTTGGCATAAAAGTCCATAGCTGATATTTTTTATTGGTTGGCCTAGCAGCTTTGGGCTCAGTCTGTCTTAGATTAAAGTAATAGCCATCTTGGCCATTCCAAAATATTATCGGATATTGCAGAGCATCATATGATCTATGTGTTTCTGCAATACGTTGAAGATTGTCGCTTCGTCGCTGAATAATTATATCTCGGCTGTGAAAGTCCTGTTCAACCATTACTATAGCTACTTCGTTAACAGTGGGAGACTTAAAATCGCCTTTCATGCTCGCCACCCCCCGGTTTCTTGTCTGCTCTTGTTACAACTTGATATTTATCACTTGGCATTCTTTCTAAGACTATTTTGAAAAGGTTTACTAACTGATTGTGCTGATGGAAAAATCTTTGCAAATTCAACACAATCTCTTTTTTGTCCCAAGTATAGCGTCACAACGTCTATCAGCTTGCATTTGTTCCTCTCCCAAAACATTGAACTTATTTTGTGATATATTTAGCCCTGGACTTTAAAAGTTGGCATAAATCCTGCTTCCTGGAGTACAGCTATCGTACCAAAGGATGTCATCTGGAAAGATGAATTGTATCTCCTATTATTTTGCAGAAAATGCTTGGGCTCGGGATCTGTTCCTGACGTGTATGAAAGAAGTGGTTCAGGAGGTAGATATAAAGGTGGCAAACTGACTTTGCCATTTGAGCAGCACATACCAGGCGATTCCAAGTTAAACTTCTTTGCTTGACAGTGTTTGCATATTATGTCCATTTTGCCAATTATGACTTTCTGATGTGACCTATAATCTTGAATAGGGTTGTAGTGAAATGCTTCCAAACGCAAATCAGCCTGCCTACATCTTTGCACACTTTTGTTTTGTTCAGATGTTTCTATATTCCTTGCTTCAGCCTGCCTTATCCTGATTCTTGTGAAGACGACATTCCCGTTGCTCTGATGTCTCAGATGCCTTGCATTTAGCCTGTCTGATCCGTTTCTTATCAAGCAGCGAGTCACGTTGTTCACTTGCCTCAACTCTTTGACACAATTTTGCTTTCTTACCTTTTGGATGAACTTGCCCAAATAGATGGTCGTTTTTTGGGCGGCATTTTAACCCCTTAGTGACAGCCATTTTGCAGCTTAATGATCGGGCCAATTTTTACAATTTTGACCACTGTCAATTTATGAGGTTATAACTCTGGAACGCTTTAACGAATCCAGCTGATTCTGAGATTGTTTTTTCGTGACATATTGTACTTCACGTTAGTGGTAAAATTTCTTTGATATGACTTGTGTTTATTTATGAAAAAAATGGAAATATGGCGAAAATTTTGAAAATTTAACAATTTTCAAACTTTAAATTTTTATGCCCTAAAATCAGAGAGATATGTCACACAAATTTCTTAATAAATAACATTTCCCACATGTCTACTTTACATCAGCACAATTTTGGGAACAAAATTTTTTTTTGTTATGAAGTTATAAGGGTTAAAAGTTAACCAGCGATTTCTCATTTTTACAACACCATTTTTTTTTTAGGAACCACATCACATTTGAAGTCACTTTGAGGGGTCTATACGATAGAAAATACCCAAAAGTGACACCATTCTAAAAACTGCACCCCTCAAGGTGCTCAAAACCACATTCAGGAAGTTTATTAACCCTTTACGTGCTTCACAGGAACTGAAGCAATGTGGAAGGAAAAAAATTTACATTTAACTTTTTTTGCAAAAACTTTACTTCGGAAGCAATTTTTTTTATTTTCACAACTGTTAAAAGAAAAAATGAACCACAAAATTTGTTGTGCAATTTCTCCTGAATAAGCTGATACCCCATATGTGGGGGTAAACCACTTTTTGGGCGTACGGCAGAGGTCGCAAGGGAAGGAGCGACATTTGACTTTTTCAACGCAGAATTGGCTGGACGCCATGTCGCGTTTGTAGAGGCCCTGATGTGTCTAAACAGTGGAAACCCATCACAAGTGACCCCATTTTGGAAACTAGACCCCCTAAGGAACTTATCTAGATGTCTGGTGAGCACTTTGAACCTCCAAGTGCTTCACAGAAGTTTATAACATAGAACAGTGAAAATAAAAAAATCATATTTTTTCCACAAAAACAATCTTTTCACCCCAATTTTTATTTTCCCAAGGGTAACAAGACCCCAAAAGTTTTTGTGCAATTTGCCTGAGCATGCTGATACCCCATATGTGGGGGTAAACCACTGTTTGGGTGCATGGCAGAGCTTGGAAGGGAAGGAGCGCCGTTTGACTTTTTCAACGCAGAATTGGCTGGACGTCATGTCGTGTTTGTAGAGGCCCTGATGTGTCTAAACAGTGGAAACCCCCCACAAGTGACCCCATTTTGGAAACTAGATCCCCTAAGGAACTTATCTAGATGTGTGGTGAGCACTTTGAACCTCCAAGTGCTTCACAGAAGTTTATAACATAGAACCGTGAAAATAAAAAATCATATTTTTTCCACAAAAACTATCTGTTCACCCCAATTTTTATTTTCCCAAGGGTAACAAGACCCCAAAAGTTTTTGTGCAATTTGTCCTGAGCATGCTGATACCCCATATGTGGGGGTAAACCACTTTTTGGGCGCACGGCAGAGGTCGCAAGGGAAGGAGCAACATTTGACTTTTTCAACGCAGAATTGGCTGGACGCCATGTCGCGTTTGTAGAGGCCCTAATGTGTCTAAACAGTGGAAACCCCCCACAAGTGACACCATTTTGGAAACTAGACCCCCTAAGGAACTTATATAGATGTGTGGTGAGCACTTTGAACCCCCAAGTGCTTCACAGAAGTTTATAACTCCCGGGCATGAAAATAAAAAGTCATATTTTTTCCACAAACCTGATCGTTTAGTCCCCAATTTTTTATTTTCCCAAGGGTAACAGGAGAAATTAGACCACAAAAGTTGTTGTCCAATTTGTCCTGAGTACGCTGATACCCCATATGTGGGGGGGGGACCACTGTTTGGGCGCACGGCAGGGCTTGGAAGGGAAGGAGCGCCGTTTGACTTTTTCAAACCAAAATTGGCTGGAATTGAAATTGGACGCCATGTCGCGTTTGGAGAGCCCCTGATATGCCTAAACAGTGGAAACCCCCCACAAATGACACCATTTTGGAAACTAGACCCCTTAAGGAACTTATCTAGATGTGTGGTGAGCACTTTGAACCCCCAAGTGCTTCACAGAAATTTATAAACGTAGAGCCGTGAAAGTAAAAAATCATTTTTTTCCTCAAAAATGATTCTTTAGCCCTCTATTTTTTTATTTTCCCAAGGGTAACAGGAGAAATTGGACCCAAAAAGTTGTTGTGCAATTTTTCCTGAGTACGCTGATACCCCATATGTGGGGTGAAACCACTGTTTGGGCGCATGGGAGTGCTTGGAAGGGAAGGAGCGCTATTTTGTAATGCAGACTTTGATGGAATGTTCTGCGGGCGTCATGTTGTGTTTGCAGAGCCCTTGATGTGCCTAAACAGTAGAAACCCCCTGCAAGTGACACCATTTTGGCAACTAGACCCCCCCAAGGAGCTTATCTAGATGTGTGGTGAGCACTTTGAACCCCCACGTGCTTCACAGAAATTTATAAACGCAGAGCCGTGAAAATAAAAAATCATTTTTTTCCTCAAAAATCATTTTTTAGCCAGCTAGTTTTTATTTTCCCAAGGATAACAGGAGAAATTAGAACCCCAAAATTGGTGTGCAATTTGTCCTGAGTACGCTGATACCCCATATGTGGGGGTAAACCACTGTTTGGGCGCACGGCAGGGTTCGGAAGGGAGGGAGCGCCATTTGACTTTTTGAACGCCACGTCGTGTTTGAAGACCCCCTGATGTGTCTAAACAGTGGAAACCCCCCACAAGTGACCCCATTTTGGAAACTAGACCCCTTAAGGAACTTATCTAGATGTGTGGTGAGCACTTTAAACCCCCAAGTGTTTCACAGAAATTTATAAACGCAGAGCTGTGAAAATAAAAAATCATTTTTTTTCTCAAAAATGATTTTTTTTAGCCAGCTATTTTTTATTTTCCCAAGGGTAACAGGAGAAATTAGAACCCCAAAATTGGTGTGCAATTTGTCCTGAGTACGCTGATACCCCATATGTTGGGGTAAACCACTGTTAGGGCGCACAGCAGGGCTCGGAAGGGAGGGAGCGCCATTTGACTTTTTGAACGCCACGTCATGTTTGGAGACCCCCTGATGTGCCTAAATAGTGGAAACCCCTCAATTCTAGCTCCAACCCTAACCCCAACACACCCCTAATCCCAACCCTATTCCTAACCTAAATCCCAACCCTAATTCCAACCCTAATTGTAACCCTAACCTTAACTGTAACCCTAACTAATTGTCACCCTAACCCTAATTTTAACCCTAACCCTAATTTTAACCCTAACCCTAATTATAACCCTAAGGCTAGGTTCATTTTGCGTTTTACCAGCCTGTTCAACACATAGCGTTGACGGACTGGTAACGGTATAGCATAACGCGATCGCGTTATGCTATACCCGCTAGCGCAGAGGAATCAGCAGATGATTCATCTGCGCTAGCGGTGACGGAGCCCAGGCGCTGCAGCCCGCGTCCGAGGCTCCGTCACTGAATGATGGCACGTCGCGAACGCATGCTGCTTTACGACATGCGTCGCGATGCGCCCTCAAATGGGGGTGAATGGCAGCGTTAACGGACTGCGTTACACCGCGTTATACCGCGGTGTAACGCAGTCCGTCTAATGGACTGCCATAACGCAGTATGAACCCAGCCTTATAATCGTAACCCTAACCCTACTTATAACCCTAATGCTAACCCTAACCCTAATTATAACCCTAATTATAACCCTAACGGAAAAATGAAAATAAATATAAATTCTATATTTTATTATATGTCCCTAACTAAGGGTGCAATAAAGGGGGGGTAGGGGGTTATGTACTATTTTTTTTTATTTTGATCACTGTGATAGTTTATCACAGTGATCAAAATGTACTTTTATGAGAATGAATGAAAAAAATTTTGAATTTGCCGCCAAGCAGATCGGCGGGCGCACTGCGCATGCGCCCGCCATTTTTTTTTCCAGGAAGAAGACGCCGGGATCCTGGGGCCTGCGGGAGGACTGAGGACACCGGGAGGTATAGGGGGGGGCAATCGGGGGACCTGTGGACCCTCATTTTCTCCCCTCTGATGTGCGATCACATCAGAAGGGAGAGAAATATTTTTATTTTTTTTTGCGATCGCCGTTATGCTGTATAGCGGCGATCGCAATACCGGGATCGGTGAATACCGACCCGGATCATGTTCTCTGGGGTCTCGGCTACCCCAGAGAAAATTGCCCATCCCCCCCAGCACTTAGCGGTGGGCGCACTGAGCATGCGCCCGCCATTTTCTCAATGGCGGCGCCCACAGGGGGAGGCAGAAGGGCCCGGGGCAAGAAGAGGAGGATTGGGGCCACATGCAGGGGATCGGGGGGCCACATGGGGGTCCCGGGGACCCTTTTTCTCTGTCCTCTGATGTCTGATGACATCAGAGGACAGAGAAATTAAATGGCACTTTTTTTTTGCGATCGCCGTTATAGGGTTAATAACGGCGATCGCAACATCGGTGTCGGTAAAAACCGACCCGATTCATGTTCTCTGGGGTCTCGGCTACACCCGGTAGCTGAGACTCCGGAGAAAATGCACCTCTGGGGGGCGCTATTCACTTTTTCCATGTGGAGGTCGGGACTCGGGTTTACAGTGTGGATGTAGCAGTGCTGTAGTGTGTACAAGTTGGATGTAGCAGAGTCGTGTGTGTACAAGGTGTACGGAGTGGAGCCGTGTGTGTACGAGGTGTACGGAGCAGAGCCGTGTGTGTACAAGGTGGATGTAGCAGTGCTGTAGTGTGTACGAGGTGTACAGAGCAGAGCCGTGTGTGTACGAGTTGGATGGAGCGGAGCCGCGCGTGTATGAGGTGCACGGAGCTAAGGCTACTTTCACACTTGCTTTTTTTTGCACAGCGCATCGTGCGCACATGAAACGCATAAAAAAAGCATGCAAATGCTTATAAACGCTGCGATATTTAGTCGCATCAGCGTGTGCATTACGACCAAAAAACGCAGCGTTTGTATGCGATTTCAAGCGTTTTTGCATGCATTTGCGTTTTTTCGGCGCATGGGTTGTCTACCTGTCGCATTTCTATCAACTCTGTCTCTATCATCTGTCTCTATCATCTCTGTCTCTATCATCTGTATCAACTCTGTCTCTATCATCTGTTTCTATCATCTCTGTCTCTATCATCTCTGTCTCTATCATCTGTATCAACTCTGTCTCTATCATCTGTCTCTATCATCTCTGTCTCTATCATCTGTATCAGCTCTGTCTCTATCATCTGTCTCTATCATCTGTATCAACTCTGTCTATCATCTGTCTCTATCATCTGTATCAACTCTGTCTCTATCATCTCTGTCTCTATCATCTGTCTCTATCATCTGTATCAACTCTGTCTCTATCATCTGTCTCTATTATCTGTCTCTATCATCTGTATCAACTCTGTCTATCATCTGTCTCTATCATCTGTATCAACTCTGTCTCTATCATCTCTGTCTCTATCATCTGTCTCTATCATCTCTGTCTATCATCTGTCTCTATCATCTCTGTCTCTATCATCTCTGTCTCTATCATCTCTGTCTCTATCATCTCTGTCTCTATCATCTCTGTCTCTATCATCTCTGTCTCTATCATTTCTGTCTCTATCTTCTCTGTCTCTATCATCTCTGTCTCTATCATCTCTGTCTCTATCACCTTTTTATCTACACTACTCACAATGTTGCTTGTGTAGAGGGTTGTTTAAACAAGTGTTTAGACATTATTTACTTCAAAATCGCATGCGCGCAAAAGCGCTGATGAGCGCAAAGCCATGCGCACGCCAGCGCACCCATAGACTGCAATGTTATTTTTTGCGCATAGCATGCGCACACGTGTGCACGCGTTTTTTTAAAGCGGTTGTGCGGAAAAAAATGCAACATGTAGCGTCTAGCGCATATGGGCGCACACCTGGAAAATGCGCAGCGCACGCCAAACACAAATGAACACGTGCAAGCGCTAGACCCTGCGCCCGCCATGTTAAAGATAGGGGAACATTGCGCATGCGTCCGATAGCGCACGATGTGCTGCGGAAAAAAACGCAAGTGTGAAAGTAGCCTAAGCAGCACATGTATGAGGTGCACGGAGCGGAGCCGCGCGTGTACGAGGTGGATGTAGCAGTGCTGTAGTGTGTATGAGATTTACGGAGCTGCGCTGCGCGTGTACGAGGTTTACGGAGCGGAGCCGTGTGAACGAGGTGGATGTAGCAGTGCTGTGTGTGTGCGAAACGGAGCCCTGTGTGTGTGAAGTGTACGGAGCTGAGCCGCTCAGCTCCGTACACACAGGGCTCCGTGTGTGTACAGAGCTGAGCAGAGCCGTGTGTGTATGTAGCTGAGCCGCGTGTGTACGAGATGTACGGAGCAGAACTGCGTGTATACGAGGTGTATGCTGCAAAGCCGCATGTGTACAAGGTTTACGGAGTGGAGTCGTATGTGTACAAGGTGTACAAAGCGTGGCTGCGTGTGTACAAGGTGTACGGAGTGGAGCCTTGTGTATACTGAGTGGAGCCTTGTGTGTGCTAGGTGGACGGAGCTGAGCCGTGTGTGTACGAGGCATACAAAGCGGAACCGTGTGTGTATGAAGTGTGCAGAGCCGTGCGTGTACAAGGTGTATGGTCGGGAGCATTCATACCTCCCAACCGTCCTGAATTCAGCGGGACACTCCCGATTTTGGGAGTCTGCCCCGCTGTCCCGGCCAGGAGCTTTTCCCGTGGACACAGGAGTACATGCCGGAGCCCCGAGGAGCACTTTAAAATTCGTACGTGATGTTCCACCAGAAGTGACGTGCTGGAAGATGACCGGAAATTAGGTAATTTCGGGAGGAGATTGTGACGGAACCATGGAGGCACTTCAGGGAATGCTTCAGATCCATCACCGTGTCCTCGCCTTGGAATCGGGGATGTCGGCCATGTGAGCGGATCATGATATGTCCTGCACCGAGAGGCTCAGGTGGGCACTACAATGGGAGCCGGGCTGCTATAGTATCTTTATAGAATCTTTATTTCTTTCTCTCTCTGTTTCTTTCTCTCTCTCTGTTCTTTCTTTCTTTCTCTCTGTTCTTTCCCATCTTTCTCTCTGTTCTTTTTCTTTCTTTCTCTCTGTTCTTTCCCCTCTTTCTTTCTATCTCTGTTCTTTTTCCTTTCTTTCTTTCTCTCTGTTTCTTTTTCTCTATCTCTCTGTTCTTTCTTTCCCCTCTTTCTTTTTCTCTATCTCCGTTCTTTCTTTCTCTCTGTTCTTTTTTTCTTTCTCTCTCTTTCCCCTCTTTCTTTCTCTCTCTCTGTTCTTTCTTTCTTTCCCCACTTTCTTTCTTTCTCTCTCTGTTCTTTCTTTCCCCTCTTTTCTTTCTCTCTCTGTTCTTTCTTTCCCCTCTTTCTTTCTCCGTCTCTGTTCTTTCTTTCCCCTTTCTTTGTTTATTTCTTTCTACTTTCTCTCTGTTCTTTCTTGCTTTCCCCTCTTTCTTTCTCTCTCTCCTTTCTCTGTTTTCTTTTTTCTCTCTCTGTTCTTTCTTTTACTCAGTACCAGTGTGCCCACAGTACCAGTCACTGTGCCCTCAGTACCAGTCAGTGTGATCACCAGTGCTAAATGGGTGTGGTTGGGCATGGACATGGGTGTGTTTTCCCTCTTTCCCATCTTCAAAAGTTGGGAGGTATGCACAGATGCATATTTCAATGCATGTCTCCTCACAGTGGGAAAATCATCATTGTTCACATAACGTTTATAAAACTCAAGCAATGGGAGGTTATTGTACCTAGCTTTCAGCTCAGCATTGTTTTGCAGCTGAATGATTTCATGTTGTAGGTCATCCGGCAAATCAGCTGGTTCCACATTGAATGGTGCAGCAAAGATGTCCAGTTCCATTTGTTTACTTTTTATATCCTTAAATATTTCATCAAATGCTTCAATTAGTTTTGCACATTCACCAGCATATTCAAGTGTCGTGGAAGGCTTTTGTCTTTCCAGAGTGGGGAAATGAACTGTGTTATTCCTTTCAAGTTGCACTTTCCACAGCCTTAGTTTAGCTTCAAATGATTTCACGTTTGAAAGCAGAGAGCTAAGAAGCTGATTGGGGCCTTGCAGCTTAACGTTCAGCTCTGAGAGGTACTTGGTAATGTCTACCATGAACGCTAGATCGCACTGCCACTTGCCATCATTGAGTTCACTGATAGGTTTCCCTTTCATCTCCATGAACTGCTTGACTTCTTCCCGCAATTCGTAAAACCTCATGAGCATGTTCCCGCGACTCAACCACCGCACCTCACAGTGATAAACAAGATCACCATACTCCGATTCAAGATCATTCAGTAATTCCTTAAACAGGCGACTAAACTAAAGTTTATGCATGACACTACTGTTGACATCACATTGTTGAGCCGCAATGACTGTGCACAGAGACTTTCTTGGTGTATGATGCAGTGGCATACAACTAAATCACTTGGATCAAGACTAAGACGATTCATTTCTTTCTTGACAAATGCAATTAACCCTTTTTGCGAGCCAACCATGGCTGGAGCTCCATCTGTAGTAAGGCCAGTTAACTTTTCAAATGGTAGTTGAAGTTTCTTCATTGATGAAACAAGTCTCTCAAACAAGTCTTCACCTTTTGTACTGCCATGCATGGCTTCCAGTGACAGCAGCTCTTCTCGTGTGTCAAACTCTGCAGTGATTCCACAAATGAAAATGGCCAGTTGGGCAGTATTTGTTATGTCTGTTGTCTCGTCACAAGCCAGAGAGAAAAATTGGAAATCTGCTGAATCCTTGAGCGTTTTTTCAATATCTTGTGCCAAATCAGTAATCCGATCTGAGACGGTTCTCCGAGACAAACTAACATTCTGAAACAATTTTACTTTGTCTGGTGCTAACAGCTCTGCAGCAGCCACCATGCACCCTTTCACAAACTCTTCCTCTACATGAGGTCTCAGCTTCTTTGCAATTAGCTCACTAACTACATAGCTCGTCTCGATAACATTGCCTCTGTCACAAGGCGACCTAGTAAAAGCGGATTGTTGCGATTCCAAACTCCATCGAAGAGCATTGATTTTATCCAGACGCAGTTGGCCTTTCAATTCATTGAGCTTTGCATGTTTTATGATGTAATGACGCTCCAGATTGGCTTTTTTCAATACTGCTAATGCATCAGCACAAACCAGGCACACAGGTTTGCCTTTGACTTCAACAAAAAAAATATTCATTTGTCCATTTATCTTGAAAACCTCGACACTCTGCATCAACTTTTCTTTTCTTTACACTGGCCATTTTGTCTCACCACTACCTGAACCTATTTGAAAAATAAAAAGCATGACTGAGCAAAATAATTTCAAGGGAACCTATCACCTGTAAAAACGCTATTAACCTGCAGATATAGGTTAATAGCGTTTGAATCTTGCTTGGCGCCTGAAGATTGAACGCCGCTGCCCCGCTGAACTTTATTTCTACCAGCAGCGTTATGGTTTCCCGTCATGGAGGTAGTTGAAAAAAGGTCCCCATTAGGCAGCATAGGTCCCCATTAGGCAGCATAGGTCCCCAATAGGCAGCACATGTCCCCATTAGGCATCACAGGTCCCCCTTAGGCAGCACAGGTCCCCATTAGTCAGCACATACTGACCTGGTGTTGGAGTGGTCCAGTGAGTACACAGTGATGGAAGTAAGTCCCGCTGACCAGGTCTCCTGAATGGCCCCCAGGCCCCGCACCGCACACACAGCAGCACACGGTCACCACCGTACCGGTGACCGGGGTGATGAAGGCAGGCCGCAGACAGTTCAGCGCATCTCACACTGGGTAGCGGCGCCCGGTGACTCCTCCAGCTCCAGATACCCATGATTAGCTGGTATCAGTGCGCGGGGGCCGCTCGGGTCCGGCGGGGTGTGCTCAGTCCCCATCAGTGCATGCACGTATCAGTGCATGGTATCCGGTGGGCGGGGCTAGGAAGCAGAGCTTGGGTGCTCCTCTGGCTCCTGCAACAAGGTACCGGATCGTGGCTCTGGAGTGGCTGTGGGCCGGACCAGATGATATGGCAGGCCATATATGGCCCGCGAGCCGGACGTTCCCCACCCCTGCTTTAGGATATAAAAGATAACCAAACTCTTGGGAGGGTAGTTACAGACAGATACACCAGGGATTGGAGATGTGAACTACAGAGACACAGAGTTTGATGGATTTCTACCTTGAGAATGTAATGTATGAAAATGCTTGTTTTTGATTCACATGTATTTATTTTACTTTATTTCTTATAGGTGTTATTTGAGTGACTGTTTATTTCTTATTCTTTTATTAAGTAAATTCAATTTAGTTTTCTCAATTCTCGTGAGCATTTCTTATTCATTATTATCACTTAAATCTGTTACAAAACAGTTGCACACGGTCAGATAGTGAGGGGTGCTCATCGCAGGATGTGCTGACCACTACACCGAGTGTCCTGTGTTGGATGCAGTCACGCCCCCCTCACATCATTATCTCTTCTTTTCTTCAGATATTTGAGCTTTCTGCCATAAAACCATCCCCCCAGCACCACCACCTTCGAGGCCATGAAGAAGCAGTATCAAACCAGCTGCTTCATCTGCCGGAAGAGTCATCGGCTCCTAGCCAGGCAGATGTACTACCTGAAAGACGGACAGTCCATTTGTGAACACTGCTATAAGGTACGTGGCTGATAACAGAGATCATGTGAACTCTGAATATTCGTCTTGCATAAGGGAGGCTTCATATAGATGTTTTTTTTCCTCAGGGTCTCTACTGGCTGTCAGTGGCAGAAGGAATAGTGACACTGACTAATCCTCACACATGGAGCTGAAGAGCTGACACTCACTGATACATTGTAGCAAACATCCTTCCACCTGAGAGTGAAATGGTTGCGGTTTAAATCACAGAGGCCACAAAGCTACAGATTCTGCGTTGTCTCTTATGGAGGTCCCTTTAGGCAGCCATTCATGAGCTAAAAGTATATTACTGGTTGAACAAGCGATTTCCAATGATCCACCGATCCTCTGACCCAGTCGCTCTCCATTTCCACCATACAGTTACTGATCCTTGAGTTGTGTCAGGAGTCTCGGGCCGCTGTCATCTTATTCCTCTGAATGAATGCAGGAAACATTGGAGAAGTGCGGAAAATGTCAGAGCCTAATCCAGCAGCACACTGTGCGGGCGCCGGGTAGCAGTTACCACCCAGAGTGCTTCACGTGTGTGATCTGCAACCGGACAATCGCAGACGAGAGCTTCGCTGTGCAGAGGATTATTACAGGTAGAGACTGCACGGTAATGGGATTGTACATAAACCAGAGAGAAAGTATTTGCCCCCCACATCCACGGCTGGGGTTTCTCTGTCCTCATCTATATCCATAGACATTAATATAGAGAAAAGTATGTACCCCCCCCACATCCACCTCCGGGGCTTCGCTGTCCTCATCTACATCCATAGACATTAATACAGAAAACCTCTATACAGAGACTTTGCAGTTGTGGGGTCTTTTCTGCTTCTCAACACTCAGCCCCCTCTGAATCGTTTGGGAGGATGGGAAAGGAGACATCTGGATTCAGTGATTACAATGTGCCGCCCAATCCTTTCTCCATATAGTGTGTGACGTGGTATAGGCCATTTTCGGGCAGCATTAGGACACATTCTTTATAAGTTTGTGATCACACTCCGTTGAGGGCTTTGGACTGAATCCCTGAACAATAGGACTTAGGGCTCTTTCACACATCCGTGTCTCGGGTACGTGTGGTGAAAGTTTTCACATGCATCGGAGACACACACATAGACACATTCAAGTGAATGGGTCTGTGCATGTGTCAGTGTGTTTCTACAGACTGTGTGTCCATGGGCAAAACACGCTGACATGTCTGTTTTTTACCATCAGCACGGGCCGCAAAACGTCCCGCACAAGTGCACTCGGAGAACGCACATGGATGTCAACAGTAAGTGCTGTTCCCCGGCGCCGGGTGCTGAAGACCACTCATCGCTCCCCCTGTTCTGCTGGTGATCAGCGCAAGCAGGAGAGATAGATTTGTATTCAAGTGATAACAATTACAGCAGGAGCAGCTGATGGGAGTATTCATCACCCACCACCAGCGCTGTAAATAAATTAAAAATTAAAAAAATGGCGTGGGTTCCTCTGTGTTTTTGGTAACCAGCTAGGCAAAGCTCACAGTTGGAGGCTGCTGTTCATATTTCTGGGGTTGATGTCACTTTTGTATTATCAGGTGACATCAAGCCCACGGGTTAGTAATGGAGATGCATCTATAAGACACCTAGCCATTACTAATCCTATAGTTATATGGTAAATAAAGACACAGTCAGAATGAAGTCCTTTATTAGAAATAAAACAAAACACAGTTTTCCATTTTTATTTAAAAATAACTAACACAGTTATACTCGCCTAACGCCTATTCCACCGAATCCCTCATTGTCCTGCAATAAAAAAAAAATAAAAAACAATATTCCTCACCTCTCAGTTGTTCTGTCCCATGCTGTAATTTATGTCTGGGGAAAAACAGTTTTCAACCTGGACGTTGTCTAGATGCGACCGCCAGGCTGAGAACCACTGGTGCCTGAGCTGCTGCGAGCGCAGCATCATTGACCAGTGGTGACATCATCAAGGTTACCGCCAGTCACTGAGGCTCCGTTCCCAGCCAGGCTGTACTGCGGTGACCAGCACCGTGGGAAAAAGTCAGTGATTAGGTTCTTGCAGTTCAGCCCAGCTGGGAACGCAACCTCAATGACCGGAGATTACCTCGATGATATCACCGCTGGTCAGTGATGCTGCGCTCGCAGCAGCTCATTCAGCAGTGGTTCTCAGCCTGGACAGTCACATCTTAGCACCTTCCAGGTTAGGGCTGGCGTTAGGGGCAGGCAGCTGGGCTCCTCCAGAGGCCCTCAGCTGTGCCAGTGGCGTGTCACAAATAGTGGCACAGCACATGGCTGCTGAGGGGCCTAGGCGCCGCTACCCCATCGCTGATTTGTCTTATCGGCATCATAGATGCGAGTTGCACTATACTGTGTGGGGGGGGGGGAGCTGCACTATACCATGTGTTGGGGGATGGAGCTGCACTATACTGTGTGTGTGGCTGCATTATACCCTGAGGGGGGCTGCATTACACTCTATCCAGGACCATGGGGAGTGCATTATACTGTATGGGAGCTGCATTATACTATATCGATGACTATCTGTCCCCATCATTCTTCCTCAGCCGGTGTAAAGAAACTCGGGAACAAGCTTCAAACAACTTCAATGCCGTCAATCACGCTCTTTTAATGGCCTGAACTCTGCACCTGTAAATGCAGCCGAAATGATTGTGTGATGTGGAGTATGTGAGCATTTAGGGCCCCACTTTAAACTTTTGCCCAGGGCCCCACTTTCTCTAAAACCAGCCCTGCTCCAGGTTGAAAACTATTCATCCCCCAGACATGGATTACGGCGTGGGATTGATTGACAGAGAGGTGAGGGATATTGTTGTTTTCTTTTTCCCCCATGACGGCACCACGGAGAGAGCGGATCCGCCCTCAGGGACAGGAAACCTACAGATAAAAAGGCGATACCTCTCTCCTGCATCAGCGGGGAACCTACAGCAAAGTACCTGTAGATCTTCATGGGATGCCGGGACCGACCAGTCCGACTCAGGCAGCGGGGGTTCCCTGCTTCTGTTTCCCTGCCCCTGCTGCCCGAAGCGCCACCGCTGAGGTCAGCGGGCCTTGAAGGTGTGCGAAGGGGGAGGCAGTGAAAAGGAGCCAAGCCTGCCTCTCCCGAGTTGGTCACAAGTGGCACCCCCAGAGCTTGGCGGGTACAGAGCGAGGGAGCGGATCGGGCGACAGCGGTCGCCTCTCCGCTGTAATGTATGTGGTACAGTTCATATAGCGTCTTGTGCTTGGGTGCGATGAAAATACTTGAGACACAGGTTGATAAAGAAAGTCTTGTATTGCTTCATACAAATTGGCAAAAATAAACACACAGGTTGCAAACACAGAAGCAGGAGACACAGCAGGCCAGAGTTATCTAAGTTCATCAATAACTCTCCACAACAGATTCAGATCTTCTTCTATGTTACCGCAAGTCCATGCAACGTGGGGCTTTCAAGAGCAGAGTTCAGAGTCCACAAGTGCTTCAGAGTTTCTCAGTAGAAATGGCTGGAGTACAAGGTCCAAGGCTTCAGGAGTCAGAACACAGGTTCACTGCAGGCTAGATTCTGAAGCACTGATTGCTCAGGTGTGGCTGTTTAAGAAGCAAACGGAGAGAATCAGGGCGGGAACATGCAAGCTGGAAAACTCCATTTTAACTGAGGGCAAGATAGCTGCAGCAAAACAGAAAGCAAAATGGCCGACGAACAAACTGAGTTTCAGAAACAGATACACAGAACCTTACATTACTCCCCCCTTAGGGGCAACCTCCGGATGACCTCAGACCAGGCTTGTGTGGGTACCTCTGATGAAACTGACGGAGCAAGCGAGGAGCATTAACGTTATTGACTGGCTCCCATGAGTTGTCCTCCACTGGGTAGCCCTGCCATTTAATCAGATATTGTAACTGATTTCTATACAACCTGGAATTCAAAATCCTTTCCACCACAAATTCTTCCTGACCATCGACTAGCACTGGGTCAGGGCAAGGAGAAGAACGTCCAGGAAACGTATTGGGTGTCGCAGCCTTTAGTAGGGATACATGAAAGACAGGGTGGATTCTCATAGTTCTGGGCAATTGAAGACGACAAGCAACGGCACTTATAATCTTACTGATTTTATAGGGTCCAATGTACTTATGTCCCAACTTAGACGATGGAATCCTTAACTTAAGATTTCTGGTTGACAGCCAGACCAGGTCTCCTACCTTAAAAGCTGGTGCAGGTTTACGAAATTTATCTGCTGCCTTCTTGTACCTTTCCTGAGCCGATTCCAGATTCTCCTTTAGAAGATCCATATTCTTCTGTAAAGTCGTGACTCTTTCAGCCACTGCTGGCAAAGGCGTCTCTATGGGAAATCGTGGTAGAATGTTAGGATGATAACCTAAATTAGAGTAAAAAGGAGACTGTTTAGTGGAGGCACTCTGAGAGTTGTTGTAAGAGAACTCAGCCAATGGAAGTAGATCCACCCAATCATCCTGTAGGTGACAGATAAAGCAGCGGAGATACTGCTCCAGGGTTTGATTGGTTCGTTCGGTTTGTCCATTAGTCTGGGGATGAAAAGCAGAAGAAAGGTTTACTTTAATGTCCAATGCTGCACAGAAATTTTGCCAAAACCTAGAAGTGAATTGCACCCCTCGATCCGAAATAACCTCATCCGGTACTCCATGTAAACGAAACACATCTTTAATCATCAAATCTGATGTCTGTTTTGCAGTGGGTAAGCCGACACAAGGGATAAAATGAGCTGCCTTTGTTAAACGATCAACCACCACTAGAATAGTGTTCTTCCCTTGAGAGGTTGGTAATTCCACAATGAAGTCCATAGAAATGGATCCCCACGGGCGGGACGGGGTGGGAAGAGGCTGTAACAGACCAGTTGGTGAAGAGCGAGGTGTTTTGCATCTTGCACAAACCTCACACGAAGTGACATAGTCCAAAACATCCTTCCTACAAGTGGGCCACCAAAAGAAACGAGAAAGAAATTCCTGTGTCTTTAGAATTCCTCTATGCCCGGCTATTTTGGAATCGTGAATGAGTTGCAATACTCTCAATCTGACTGTTTCAGGTATATACAGACGTTGTCCCAGAATCCACACACCATTCTTAAAGACAAGACTTACGTCCCTTGGGGGTTGAGCCAAAAAAGAATCCGCATGGTATGCTTCCTTGATGTCTTTAATTAGGTCTTGATGATGAATCACTCCTAGGAATCTAGAGTCAGGAAGAATAGTCTTAGGAGGAGTAATTGGACGTGTCTCTGCTGAGTAAATCCTAGAGAGTGCATCAGCCTTTCCATTGCGCGATCCTGGTCTATAAGAAATAATAAAATTAAATTGGTTTAAGAAAAGATTCCAGCGAGCCTGGCGAGGAGTCAGGCACTTAGCCGACCTGATAAACTCAAGATTACGATGATCTGTCAGAACGACTATTTGCTGTGCAGCTCCTTGAAGAAGGTGTCTCCATTCTTTGAAGGCGGCAATAATGGCCAACAACTCTCTATTGCCCACATCGTAGTTCTTCTCAGCCGAAGACAACTGCTGGGAAAAGAAGGCACAGGGATGCAAGACATTCTTCTCACCTGTTCTCTGAGAGAGTATAGCTCCCACGGCACAGTCTGAAGCATCCACCTCTATTATGAAGGCAAGCTCTGGATTGGGATGTACTAGGATAGGTGCAGTGGTAAATTTATTTTTTTAGACGGGGAAAAATGCTTCCTGGGCTTGGGAGTCCAGGAGAACTTAGACTCTTTCCCGGGTAAGTTGGGTGATAGGTGACACTACCTCAGAGAAATTTCTAATGAAACGTCTATAGAAGTTTGCAAACCCGAGGGAAGCGCTGTACCTCCTTCACATTTCTAGGACTTGGCCAATCATTGATGGCTTGGGTTTTACTTCATCCATACAAATTTTCTTGTGTAACAGTACATACCCCAAAAATTGAATTTCGGTCTTATGGAATTCACACTTTTCAAGCTTGATGAAAGATGATTTTGTCTTGGACATTCCCAAGCCATTCTCAACATGTCCATGATGTTCTCTGTGGAGTTAGAAAAATTAAAAATATCATCCAAAAAAATTTTACCACGAATGTATCTAGGAAAATCCCTGAAGATGTCATTTCACCAAGTGTTGGAAAGTGGCTGGGGCGGGTACTCAGACCAAAAGGCAAAACCCAGATATTCAAAGTGTCCATAGCTTTACCTGAATGCAGTCTTCCATTCATCCAGGTCTAATACGGACTAAGTTATGGGCCCCCAGAAGATCTAGTTTAGAAAAAATTTTAGCATGTCGCACTCTCTCCAATAACTCAGGGTTTAAAAAGGCAATGGTAACGGTTTCAAATTAGTAACCTTTTTAATTTTCCCTATAGTCTACGCATGGTCTCAGGGATCCATTTTCTTCTTTACAAAGAATATGGGTGCCCCTGCAGGAGATGAAGGGGGGCGTTATGAAGCCCTTGGCTAATTTTCGTCTATGTATCTTTTAAAGCCTTCAGCTGGGGCCCCGCCAGGGGGTAGATCTTACCAAAGGTATCTCTGCTCCAGGCAATAATTCAATTGGACAATCATATGGAGGTGAGGAGGAAGCTGGTCAGCGTTCTTCTTGTCACATAAATCCACATAGTCCTGGTATACAGCTGGTAATTCAGGGACTGACATGGTTCCTTTAGGAACAGAGCAAGCTGAAATTTTTTGACTCATCTGTTTCTCTGGAAAGTGTAATTCCTTGGTTCTCCCAGTTAAGGGTTAGATTCTGAGCCTGCAGCCATGGTAGCCCTAGAAAAATTGGGAAAGTGAGGAGAAGAGATAACCCATAAAGGACGGGTTTCTCTTGATGTTCTTTACCCATAAGAACCTTTAAAGGCTCTGTTTCCTGACCCACTGGTCCAGAGGTCAGCAGGGAGCCATCCACAGTTTCCATCTGTACTGGAGGCAGCCTTCTTCACTGAACGTATTCCCTGTTTTAGAGCAAAGGGAGACATCCATAAAATTTCCCACTTGCACCTGAGTCGATCATGGCAGAGCTAGACACCCAGGCTGAGTCAACCCAGAGTTTGATGGAAAGAAAACAGTGAGAATTGTTTTTCTTACAACTCAGCTGGGACACCGCTGAGGAAACTTGAAAGATGGCAGCATTTACACAGTCTACGTCCTCAGAGGTAACGGAGTTTAAGTCCGAGAAATCAAGACTGTTGCTGCAGCTCTCCCCTGGGGCCTGAGGCTCGGACCCGACAGATCCTCTCGCAACACTCACAATGAATGAGTGCTGCGTAGTCTTGCAGAACGGCTGGGACAGTTAATAATAAAGTGCCCTGACTTACCACAATAAAAACAAAAGATTCTCCTTAAAACGATGTTCTTGCGTGCATCACTAACCGTCGTAGTAAAAAAGTCTACCTGCATGGGTTTTTAGGTTCAGGTTCCGTGTAATCCTATTCAAAGGTTCCTTAGCTGGAGAGGAAGGTAGGAAAAGGGTTTGTACGATTGCTTTCGAACCCTCTCTCTTGCCTGCGTTCAGTTAAACGAGTATCAATAGGGGAAAAAACTAGTTATAAAATCCCAAGAGTGGAGGGCGGGACGAGCAAGTTCTCCTTATTAGTGGGGATAACCCCCCTTTGAAAAAAAAAGATTTTTGGCGGAATTGTCCAGGTGGTTAAAGGGCCCCTCTCCTGAAATCCAAAGGGTTTTTTAGTACTGAGTGTTACTTGGCGCAAGCTAACATGGGGCTTCATTTTTGCACCCTTGATTGGGGTCATCAACACCTGCCCCATGGCTGAATAAAATCTAAGGTGATTCAAACAATCATCCCCGTTAAACAGAGGGGTTTGCCCTATCAAAGCCTTGTTGGGAAGAAAAAATTATAGTAAGCACCCTTTAATGTTCAGTGGAAAAAGTGAAACATGTGCAGAAAAAAAAAAATTACATTGTTAACAAATCCCCCCAATTTTCCGTTCACCACCAAACGAAAGGGGGAAAATTGGGAATCCGAACTCGGGGCACGGGGGAGCGGATTGCCCCTCCAGAAAATCAAACCCGGGTCGCAATCCCCGAGTATCTGTCCAACACTTGCAATTGTGATTATTTAGGGCCGAAGATTTGTAAAAAGGGTCTTATATTTTGCAAATCGCAAGGATATTTTCAGTCCCCCACAAAGTTCCCTTTTTGCGGGCCTCCTTTTTTCCCGACTTTTAAAAGGATACTGGAAAAGAGGAGAAGAGAAAAAAAAACAATAGTGTTTCACCTTGGCAACACTGAAGAAAGAAAAAACTTTAAAGGGAACTGCTCACCTGGAATGGTTTGTGAGAAGTCAACAACCACAATCATCACAGAAACATTCACCAGACATCTATATCCAGAGTTTCCAGCAGACAAAAAGAGAGAGAAAAAAAAAAACAATAGTGTTTACCTGTGATAACACTGCAGCAAAAAAAAACTTAATGGAATTGCTCACCTGGAATGGTTGTGAGAGTCACACCACTGTCCATCAACAGAAAGAGACAACCTACATCCAATATCCACAGTACAGCAGACAAGCCCTTTCCAGACCCACAGACACTAACGTTTGGCTTCAGAAACTTGTAATTATGTGGTACAGTTCAAATAGCGTCTTGTGCTTGGGTGCGATGAAAATTCTTGAACACAGGTTGATAAAAGAAAGTTCTTGTATTGCTCCATACAAATTGGGCAAAAATAAACACACAGGTGCAAACACAGAAGCAGAGACACAGCAGTCGCAGAGTTATCTAAGTTCAACAATAACCTCCACAACAGATTCAATCTTCTTCTATGTTACGCAAGTCTCATGGCAACTTGGGGCTTTTCCAGAGCAAGAGTTCAAGTCCACAATGCTTCAGAGTTTCTCAGAAGTAAATGGCTTGGAGTACAATGTCCCAAGGCTTCATGATCTGAAACAACAGGTTCAACTGCAGGCAGATTCTGAAGCACTGGAATTGCTCCAGGTGTGGCTGTTAAAGAAGAAAACGGAGAGAATCAGGGCGGGCACATGCAAGCTGGAAAACTCCATTTTTAACTGAGGGCAAGATAGCTGCACAAAACAGAAAGCAAAATGGCCGTAACGAACAAACTGAGTTTCAGAAAACCAGAAACAGATAAACAGAACCTTACATCGCGCAGTGCCGCAGGACACCCCACGCCGGCCCTGCGGCAAGGAAAGGGCCGCCGGCACAGCGAGACACCAAGAGGAGCCACATGGCGGAGAGCGGGAGAGTCGATGGCACAGCGTCGCCTATCCACAGTGCCCGCAGACTTTCCCACGCCGAGCCAGCGGCGCGGCGACGGATCGCACACGCGCTAAAACCGGCGCAATCTTATGACTCGGCAGGCCCGCAAGGCATTACAGGAACCATAGTGCACATGTGTGGCGACCCAAGTTACGCGAATAGGACCGCGGTGCCTTACAGGGGAAACCCCTAATTCAAGCACCCTCGTCCGTAAGCGGGGGGGGTCGCCATAAGGGATTTAAGGGCAGACTGCCGGGGCACAGCGCTTCAAATGTGCTCAGGTACCGGAGCAACCAAGAGCAAGTCCTTCAGACTCAGTCCCCCTCACCTGGCCGCCACAGCAGTGGCAAGCGACAGCGACAGGGGAACAAAGAGGGAGAGACCGCCTCTCCCGCGACGACAGCGGTAGAATGAGCCGTTCATGTTCCCAGCGCATCAAACTCCAGCAGATCCACCAAATCAAAGGAGTATCCATCCATGGAATATGTCACGCTGTCACTGCATACAGGAGGTACCGGGGGTCTATGCGACCCCTAAGCTGGGCCCTGACAATACCCTCTACCTACCTGGAGGTACTGTTTATGGTACAGAGGTCCAGGCCGCCAGCGTAACCCCTCTCCTGCAAATCCCTGACCCACAGTAATCAGTCCTGATAATGACCCCGATCACAACACAGGGGACTGGAATTAGGTCTTGATGATGAATCACTCCTAGGAATCTAGAGTCAGGAAGAATAGTCTTAGGAGGAGTAATTGGACGTGTCTCTGCTGAGTAAATCCTAGAGAGTGCATCAGCCTTTCCATTGCGCGATCCTGGTCTATAAGAAATAATAAAATTAAATTGGTTTAAGAAAAGATTCCAGCGAGCCTGGCGAGGAGTCAGGCACTTAGCCGACCTGATAAACTCAAGATTACGATGATCTGTCAGAACGACTATTTGCTGTGCAGCTCCTTGAAGAAGGTGTCTCCATTCTTTGAAGGCGGCAATAATGGCCAACAACTCTCTATTGCCCACATCGTAGTTCTTCTCAGCCGAAGACAACTGCTGGGAAAAGAAGGCACAGGGATGCAAGACATTCTTCTCACCTGTTCTCTGAGAGAGTATAGCTCCCACGGCACAGTCTGAAGCATCCACCTCTATTATGAAGGCAAGCTCTGGATTGGGATGTACTAGGATAGGTGCAGTGGTAAATTTATCTTTTAGACGGGAAAATGCTTCCTGGGCTTGGGGAGTCCAGGAGAACTTAGACTCTTTCCGGGTAAGTTGGGTGATAGGTGACACTACCTCAGAGAAATTTCTAATGAAACGTCTATAGAAGTTTGCAAACCCGATGAAGCGCTGTACCTCCTTCACATTTCTAGGACTTGGCCAATCATTGATGGCTTGGGTTTTACTTCCATCCATACTAATTCCTTGTGTAGACAGTACATACCCCAGAAATTGAATTTCGGTCTTATGGAATTCACACTTTTCAAGCTTGATGTAAAGATGATTTTGTCTTAGACATTCCAAGACCATTCTCACATGTCCATGATGTTCCTCTGTGGAGTTAGAAAAAATTAAAATATCATCCAAATAAATTACCACGAATGTATCTAGGAGATCCCTGAAGATGTCATTCACCAAGTGTTGGAAAGTGGCTGGGGCGGTACTCAGACCAAAAGGCATAACAGATATTCAAAGTGTCCATAGCGTGACCTGAATGCAGTCTTCCATTCATCCCCAGGTCTAATACGGACTAAGTTATAGGCCCCACGAAGATCTAGTTTAGAAAAAATTTTAGCATGTCGCACTCTCTCCAATAACTCAGGGATTAAAGGCAATGGATAACGGTTTCTAATAGTAACCTTATTAAGTTCCCTATAGTCTACGCATGGTCTCAGGGATCCATCTTTCTTCTTTACAAAGAATATGGGTGCCCCTGCAGGAGATGAAGAGGGGCGTATGAAGCCCTTGGCTAGATTTTCGTCTATGTACTCTTTTAAAGCCTTCAGCTCGGGCCCGCCAGGGGTAGATCTTACCAAAAGGTATCTCTGCTCCAGGCAATAATTCAATTGGACAATCATATGGACGGTGAGGAGGAAGCTGGTCAGCGTTCTTCTTGTCACATAAATCCACATAGTCCTGGTATACAGCTGGTAATTCAGGGACTGACATGGTTCCTTTAGGAACAGAGCAAGCTGAAATTTTTTGACTCATCTGTTTCTCTGGAAAGTGTAATTCCTTGGTCTCCAGTTAATGGTAGGATTCTGAGCCTGCAGCCATGGTAGCCCTAGAATAATGGGAAAGTGAGGAGAAGAGATAAGCATAAAGGACAGTTTCTCTTGATGATCTTTACCCATAAGAACCTTTAAAGGCTCTGTTTCCTGATCCACTGGTCCAGAGGTCAGCAGGGAGCCATCCACAGTTTCCATCTGTACTGGAGCAGCCTTCTTCACTGAACGTATTCCCTGTTTTAGAGCAAAGGAGACATCCATAAAATTTCCACTTGCACCTGAGTCGATCATGGCAGAGCTAGACACCCAGGCTGAGTCAACCCAGAGTTTGATGGAAAGAAAACAGTGAGAATTGTTTTTCTTACAACTCAGCTGGGACACCGCTGAGGAAACTTGAAAGATGGCAGCATTTACACAGTCTACGTCCTCAGAGGTAACGGAGTTTAAGTCCGAGAAATCAAGATCTGTTGCTGCAGCTCTCTCTGGAGCCTGAGGCTCGGACCTGACAGATCCCCTCTCGCAACACTCACAATGAATGAGTGCTGCAGTAGTCTTGCGAGAACGGCTGGGACAGTTAATAATAAAGTGCCCTGACTTACCACAATAAAAACATAGATTCTCCTTAAAACGATGTTCCTTGCGTGCATCACTAACCCGTCGTAGTAAAGAGTCTACCTGCATGGGTTCAGGTTCAGGTTCCCGTGTAATCCTATTCAAAGGTTCCTTAGCTGGAGAGGAAGGTAGGAAAAGGTTAGTACGATTGCTTTCGAACCATCTCTCTTGCCTGCGTTCAGTTAAACGAGTATCAATACGGATGCAGTAGTTAATAAAGTCACCTAACGCAGTGGGAGGGTCGGCACGAGCAAGTTCATCCTTAATTAGTGGGGATAACCCCTTTCGAAAAATAGATTTTTTGGCGGAATTGTCCCAGGTGGTATCAAGGGCCCATCTCCTGAAATCCAAGGCATATTCAGCTACTGAGTGCTTACCTTGGCGCAAAGCTAACATGGCTGCTTCAGCTGTTGCACCTCGATTGGGGTCATCAAACACCTGCCCCATGGCTGAAATAAAATCATCAAGGTGATTCAAACAATCATCCTCAGTCTCAATCAGAGGGTTTGCCCATATCAAAGCCTTGTTGGTAAGCAACATAATTATAGTAAGCACCTTAGATCGTTCAGTAGGAAATTGTGAAGCATGTGCAGAAAAAAAAAGATTACATTGATTAACAAATCCCCTGAATTTTTCACGTTCACCACCAAAACGAAAAGGGGGCAACTTGGGAATCCCAGAACTCGGGGCCACGGCAGGAGCCTGGACTTGCCCCTCCAGAACCTCAATCCTGGCTCGCAAATCCTGAGTAGTCTGTCCAACCACTTGCAAATTGTGATTATTTAGGTCCTGAAGATTTGTAAAACGGGTCTTTATATTCTGCAAATCTGCAAGGATATTATCAGTCACTCCACAAAGTTCCTTTATGCGGGCCTCCATTTTCCAGATCTTTTAAGACAGGATACTGGAAGAAGAGGAGAGAGAAAAAAAAACAATAGTGTTCACCTGTGGCAACACTGAAGAAAGAAAAAACTTTAAGGGAACTGCTCACCTGGAATGGTTGTGAGAAGTCACAACCACTATCATCACAGAAAGCTTTCAACCAGACATCTGATATCCAGAGTTTCAGCAGACAAAAAGAGAAGAGAAAAAAAAAAACAATAGTGTTTACCTGTGATAACACTGCAGAAAAAAAAAACTTAAGGGAATTGCTCACCTGGAATGGTTGTGAGAAGTCACAACCACTGTCATCACAGAAAGTACAACCGGACATCCAATATCCACAGTACAGCAGACAAGCCTTTCCAGACCCAGCAGACACTAACGTTTGGCTTCAGAATCTTGTAATGTATGTGGTACAGTTCATATAGCGTCTTGTGCTTGGGTGCGATGAAAATACTTGAGACACAGGTTGATAAAGAAAGTCTTGTATTGCTTCATACAAATTGGCAAAAATAAACACACAGGTTGCAAACACAGAAGCAGGAGACACAGCAGGCCAGAGTTATCTAAGTTCATCAATAACTCTCCACAACAGATTCAGATCTTCTTCTATGTTACCGCAAGTCCATGCAACGTGGGCTTTCAAGAGCAGAGTTCAGAGTCCACAAGTGCTTCAGAGTTTCTCAGTAGAAATGGCTGGAGTACAAGGTCCAAGGCTTCAGGAGTCAGAACACAGGTTCACTGCAGGCTAGATTCTGAAGCACTGATTGCTCAGGTGTGGCTGTTTAAGAAGCAAACGGAGAGAATCAGGGCGGGAACATGCAAGCTGGAAAACTCCATTTTAACTGAGGGCAAGATAGCTGCAGCAAAACAGAAAGCAAAATGGCCGACGAACAAACTGAGTTTCAGAAACAGATACACAGAACCTTACATCCGCAGTGCCGCAGGACTCCCCACGCCGGCCCGGCGGCAAGGAAAGGGCCAGCGGCACAGCGAGACACCAAGAGGAGCCACATGGCGGAGAGCGGGAGAGTCGATTGGGCGACAGCGGTCGCCTTTCCACAGTGCCGCAGACTTCCCACGCCGAGCCAGCGGCGCGGCGACGGATCTGCACACGCGCTAACCGGCGCAATCTTATGACTCGGGCAGGCCGCAAGGCATTACTGGGAAACCAGTAGTGCACATGTGTGGCGACCAATGACGCGAATAGGACGCGGTGCATTACTGGGGAAACCCCTAATTCAAGCACCAGCGTCCGGAAGCGCGGGGGGTCGGCCATAAGGGATTTAAGGGGCAGTCTGCCGGGGCACAGCGCTTCAATGTGCTCAGGTACCCGGAGCAACCAGAGGAGCAAGTCCTGCAGACTCAGTCCCCTCACCATGGCCACCAACAGCAGTGGCAAGCGACAGCGACAGGGGGAACAAAGAGGGAGAGACCTCCTCCCAGCGACACAGCGGTAGTAGCCGTTCAGGTTCACAGCGCAGCAAAAGCTCCAGCAGATCCACCAAATCAAAGGAGAATCCATCCATGAGAATATGTCACGCTGTCACTGCATACAGGAGGTCCGGGGTCTATGCTGACCCTAAGCTGGGGCCCTGACTAATCCCTCTACCTACCTGGAGGTACTGTTGATGGTACAGAGGTCCAGGCCGCCAGCGTAACCCCATCTCCTGCAAATCCCTGACCCTCAGTAATCTAGTCCTGAGAAGGACCCCGATCACAACACAGGGGACTGGAAGGTATATGCCTAAACACAGTAATAGACGAACGAGACAGTACAAGGGGTAAACTAAAATCCATCTTGCATACAAAACTCACTCCACAACAACAGAGGGAACACCAACGGGTACGGAGATAAATGATAAAGCGAGGAGGGGAAAAAACCACACCAGGTACTCTTCACTTCAGACTTCACAATACCACGATCCGCTCTGCTGGTCTGCATGAATGCTTTCACCGACACATTCCTAGCAGACCGGCAGGTATTTGAAGGAATCTCATTACTGCAGCATTAACTGCAGCTGGGCGAGGCTGGGCCTCGTCTAGCACAGAGAGAGAGAGTTAACTCCCTCAGTGCCGAAAAACACCAAGCACCAAAAACTCAGCTGTGCGAAGTCAGGTTGTGTGATCGCGACGATCTTCGTGGCGACACACCCGTGACAGTACCCCCCCCTTCTACGAGGGGCCTCCGGACCCTCAGAGCCAGGTTTATCCGGGTGAGTCGTGTGGAAGGCCCGAATTAATCGGTCTGCGTTAATATCCGACGCAGGACCCCACGTCCTCTCCTCAGGACCATACCCCCTCCAATGAACCAGGTACTGAAGGGACCGGCGGTTAAGACGTGAATCGATGATTTTCGACACCTGAAACTCCAAGTTACCATTGACCACCACAGGAGGAGGAGGTAAAGGTGACGGTATCACCGGCGCCACATACCTCTTAAGCAAAGAGCTGTGGAACACGTTGTGAATTTTAAACGTAGGGGGGATGTCAAGACGGAATGCCACCGGATTAATTATAGAACTGATCCTGTATGGCCCGATGAACCTGGGACCCAGTTTCCAAGAGGGAACCTTAAGTTTTATATTCTTGGTAGACAACCATACCCGATCGTTCACACATAGGTCCGGACCAGACACTCTCCTCCTGTCAGCCATACGTTTGTATCGGTTCCCCATAGTACTCAGATTGTTCAGCACTCCTCTCCACACTGAAGCAAGTGATGACGAAAATCGTCCTTCCTCAGGAACCCCCGAAGAGCCCCCCTACTGAAAGTACAAAACTGGGGGTGAAAACCATATGCCCCAAAAAACGGGGACTTACCAGTGGACTCGCTCCGCCTATTGTTAAGAGCAAATTCCGCCAGAGGCAAGAAAGAAGCCCAGTCCTCCTTGCTCTCTGACACAAAACACCGGAGATATGTCTCCAAGCTCTGGTTCAGACGTTCTGTCTGACCATTGGTCTGCGGATGAAAAGCCGAAGAAAACGACAACTGCATCCCCCGCCGTGTACAAAATGCCTTCCAGAATTTGGACACAAACTGAGACCCACGATCCGACACCACATCGGAGGGTACCCCGTGAAGCCTCACAATCTCCCCAATGAACACCTGCGCCAGAGTTTTAGCATTAGGAAGAGCGATAAAATGAGCCATCTTGCTGAACCTGTCCACTACAACGAGTATGACTGTTTTACCTGAAGACGGCGGGAGGTCCGTAATAAAGTCCATAGACAGATGAGTCCACGGACGCTCCGGGATCTTCAAAGGTAAGAGGGCCCCAGACGGACGGGTATGTGGGGTCTTAGAGCATGCACAAACCCCAAACAAAAGTTACCACCTCCCTATGTAAGTTAGGCCACCAAAACCGCCGCGAGAGGAGATCCACAGTTGCTTTACTCCCTGGGTGTCCTGCCAAGGCTGAGTTATGGTGTGCCTCAATCACCTTTTGTCGCAAGTGATCCGGAACAAACAGTCTCCCTGGAGGTCCAACAGGGGCGTCCCCTGAGCCTCCAATACCTCCTCCTCAAGCTCAGAGCATACTGCCGACACCACCACCCCCTCCTGGAGGATCGGAACCGGGTCATCCGTCTTCCCGGCCCCAGGGAAACTACGAGATAAGGCATCCGCCTTTACATTTTTTGACCCAGGACAATATGTGACAACAAAATTAAACCTGGTAAAAAATAACGACCACCTAGCTTGTCTGGGATTCAGACGTTTTGCGGACTCTAAATATAGCAGGTTCTTGTGATCGGTGATGACGGTGACCGGGTGGACTGCCCCCTCCAAAAAATGACGCCACTCCTCAAAAGCTAACTTAATGGCCAAGAGCTCCCTATTGCCGACATCGTAATTCCTCTCAGCGGACGACAATTTTTTAGAGAAGAAAGCGCACGGGTGCCACTTACCAGGGGACGAACCTTGAGATAATACCGCTCCCACCCCTACCTCAGAAGCGTCCACCTCCACAATGAACGGCTGTGACGCATCCGGTTGAATGAGTATGGGAGCCGAAGCAAAACATTTTTTCAAGGAGGAAAACGCTTGACAAGCCTTGTCAGACCACCTAGAAAAATCCGTCCCTTTTTTAGTCATGTCTGTGAGAGGTTTAACTATGGACGAGAAATTACGAATACATTTCCGGTAGTAGTTAGCAAACCCCAGGAAACGTAGTGCCTTAAGATCCTCTGGCAGATCCCACTCAAGAACTGCCCGCACTTTTCCAGGGTCCATACGAAAACCGGACGCTGACACCAGGAAACCTAAAAACTGAAGTTCCTGTACGGCGAACACACACTTTTCCCATTTGGCGTACAGTTTATTATCCCGCAAGATCTGCAACACCTGCCTAACATGCTGCTGATGAGACACCAGATCCGGCGAGTAAATTAAGATGTCATCCAGATATATGACAACAAACTGTCCCACCAGGCGGCGAAAAATGTCATTAACAAAGTGTTGGAACACCGCCGGGGCATTAGTCAGACCAAATGGCATGACAAGGTTCTCATAATGCCCCTCTGGAGTGTTAAATGCCGTCTTCCATTCATCCCCCTCCTTCATCCTAATCAGATTGTACGCCCCCCTGAGATCCAACTTAGAGAACCATTTGGCGCCCACGATCTGATTGAAGAGATCGGGAATAAGTGGGAGCGGATACGGATCTCGGACCGTAATCCGATTGAGTTCACGGAAATCCAGGCAAGGGCGTATGCCTCCATATTTCTTCTTCACAAAGAAGAACCCCGCGGCCACCGGGGAAGATGAAGGTCTAATATGCCCCTTAGCCAGACTCTCTGAAATATAATCCTTCATGGCCTGCCTCTAAGGACCAGAAAGGTTATACAACCTAGATTTCGGTAACTTGGCCCCAGGGAGCAATTTAACAGAACAGTCATACACGCGATGAGGAGGTAGTTCTTGACACCCTTTCTCCAAGAATACATCCTCAAAGTCCACCAGAAATGGAGGTAAGGTCCTAGGAGCGACCGCACCGATGACCGTATTCATGCAGTTTTTATTACAGAATTCACTCCATTGGCTTATCTCTCTGGATTGCCAATTAATAACCGGGTTATGCTTAGTTAACCAAGGAAGGCCCAGCACTATAGGAGTGGGAAGACCCTCCAATACGTAACACGACAACAGTTCTTTATTTATCGCCCCCACTTGAAGATCTATGTTATGCACTACTTGCAAAAAACTACCCTGACCGAGAGGTCTGGCGTCGATCGAGAATATGGGGATGGGTTTAGCCAATACACTCAGTCGCATACCTTGAACCCGGGCAAACCGAGCGTCCACCAGATTAGCCCCGGCCCCACTATCCAGAAGAACAGATATCCTCTCAGTTCTCGTACCCACCACCACCTCCGCCGGTACGAGGAATTGAGACGGACTTAGGGACGAAATACCTACTCCCAGATTGCCATCCACCACACAACCTGGGATCAATAGTTTTCCGGCGACTTCTCACTCTGCAAAGGACGGGATGGACACCCTCCAATAAAATGTCCCTTTCTCCCGCAGAAGAAACACCTTCCTGTCTTGTGACGCACTGCCGATCCCCTCCCCCGGAATGATGTCCCTCCTAACTGCATCGGCTCTTCTGGACTGACCAGGGGAACCTCCATATAAGGGGCCCTAGTAGAAGGTGAAGTCATCACAGGGGGCGGAGTTACCCCGCACCTCTCCCGAAGCCGTCTGTCAATGCGAATAGCAAGGGCCATAGCGGCTTCCAGTGACGTGGGAGGGTCATACTGTGCCAGCACATCCTTTAATTTGTCAGATAAACCTTGACAAAACTGGCTCCTAAGAGCCGGGTCATTCCACTGGGTGTCCGTGGCCCACCTACGGAACTCCGAACAGAATTCCTCCACCGGACGATCTCCCTGCTGTATCTTACGTAACTTAGATTCAGCAAGAGAGATCCGATCCGGGTCATCATATACAAGACCCAGAGCTGCGAAAAACCTATCCACTGACTGGAGAGCCGGGGAGCCCGGGGGGAGAGAGAACGCCCAGGATTGGGGGTCCCCTTGTAGGAGCGAGATGACAATCCCCACCCTTTGTTCTTCACTCCCCGATGACCGAGGTCGCAGCCGAAAGTACAATTTACATGCCTCCCGGAAAGCAAAAAACTTGTCCCGCCCCCCAGTGAACCTGTCAGGGAGAGCTACTTTAGGTTCTGGACCGGCTTGCTCCAGGGGGTACAAAACCTTGGACTTAACGTCCGCCAGCTCCATGGACAAACTCTGCAACTGCCGAGTTAGACTGGCTACTGGATCCATGGTGGCTGGAGAAAATCTTTAGTGGTCTGTGAAAAATGTCACGCTGTCACTGCATACAGGAGGTCCGGGGTCTATGCTGACCCTAAGCTTTGGCCCTGACTAATCCCTCTACCTGGAGGTACTGTTGATGGTACAGAGGTCCAGGCCGCCAGCGTAACCCTATCTCCTGCAAATCCCTGACCCTCAGTAATCTAGTCCTGAGAAGGACCCTGATCACAACACAGGGGACTGGAAGGTATATGCCTAAACACAGTAATAGACGAACGAGACAGTACAAGGGGTAAACTAAAATCCACCTTGCATACAAAACTCACTCCACAACAACAGAGGGAACACCAATGGGTACGGAGAAAAATGATAAAGCGAGGAGGGGAAAAAACCACACCAGGTACTCTTCACTTCAGACTTCACAATACCACGATCCGCTCTGCTGGTCTGCATGAATGCTTTCACCGACACATTCCTAGCAGACCAGCAGGTATTTGAAGGAATCTCATTACTGCAGCATTAACTGCAGCTGGGCGAGGCTGGGCCTCGTCTAGCACAGAGAGAGAGAGAATTAACTCCCTCAGTGCCGAAAAACACCAAGCACCAAAAACTCAGCTGTGCGAAGTCAGGTTGTGTGATCGCGACGATCTTCGTGGCGACACACCCGTGACAGAATGGTCCCCGAACCAGAGCCGGTATCCTTCTTGAGGAGGGTGAGTGAATTTCGGGAAAGTCCACCGGTTAATTGGGATCTATCTCCTTTTGTAGGGGAAGAAATGTACGGAAAAATCCAAGCATAGGGTTTGTGTGCTGTGTGCAGAGCAGCTACCCATAGCATGGGTAAAGAGGCTCTGTGCCTCCTGCATAGACCAAACAATATATGAAGAAACCCCAAAACCTGCAGCGGACCTGAGAGCACTAATCAAAACTCAGGTCAAGGATACCTTCAAATCCCTTCAGTGTTCAAAAAGGCATAGATCCAGACACAGGTCCCCTAAATCAAATGATAGCGGGGAGGATAGAGATTGGGCTGGGTCAAACAGTTCATTATCCTCCCAGTCATCCTCAGAAGGGAGTCGTAGCTGCTTCCCGATAGAGAATACAGACGCACTGGTTAAAGCGGTCAGAACGACCTTGGGGCTGGTAGATTCTCAACCCAAAAGAACAGCCTAAGATTTAATGTTCAGTGGTCTGGAGCAAAAAAAGCTGAGGTCTTTTCCAGTAAACGTAAAAATTCAGTCCTTGATTAAGAGGGAGTGGAAGAAACCAGAAAAAAAAGGCCTTTTAACCCCAAAAAGAAAATAACCTTTTGAGGATCCAGTGTGTTCTTTTTGGGAGAAATCTCCAAAACTGGACTTGCCAATCGCAAAAGCCTCCAAGAGGTTTGCTCTGTCCTTCGAGGACATGGGGACACTGAAAGACCCCATGGATAAGAAGGCGGAAGCATTTTTGAAAGGCTCATGGGATGCCGCCGGGGGAGGGCTAAAACCAGCTATAGCCGCTACCTGTACCTTAATGATATGGCTGGATCATTTGGAGGCACAACTGAAGGAAAAGGCCCCTAGAGAAACAATCTTAGATGGTGTCCTGGTAATGAAAGGGGCAGCTGCATTTTTAGCAGATGCATCAGCAGACTCGGTAAAACTAGCGGCCAGGTCTGCTTCCTTCTCTAACGCTGCGAGACGAGCCATATGGCTTAAGTGCTGGCCGGGAGACCTGCAGACGAAATTGAAATTATGCTCCATTCCATGTGAGGGGGATTTTCTGTTTGAGTCTACACTGGACGACATCTTGGAAAAAGCTGGAGATAAAAAGAAATCTTTTCCAGGGCTCTCCAGCCAGACATATAAACGTCACTTTCAGAGCAGAAGATTAATGCAGAGAAAACCCCCCAAAGATGTTAGAGACGTGGGAATAAAGAAAGAGAGGATAGGGGTTCATATTCAACAGATCCTTTGGCAGTAAAAGACGACCCCAATGAAGGTGTGCCCCAGGTCGGGAGAAGGTTGACCTAATTTCTCCCAGTCTGGTAAAAAAATCCAGAAGCGCATGGATCTTGGATATAATAAAAATAGATCTAAAGCTGAAATTCCATTTCCCCCTCCTACCTTCACAGTAACACCACCAAGAGCGGCAAAAGATGAACACGTAGCACTGCAAAACGAGATTCTGGGGCTAGTGGTGAAGGATGTCCTTCAAGAAGTCCCCAGCCAAGAAAAAGGCAAAGACTTGTATTCCCCTCTTTTCCTCAGAAAGAAACCAGAAGGAACATTCAGAACAATTGTGAACTTAAAAAAACTGAACAAGTTTTTGGAAACTCCTGCCTTCAAAATGGAGACAATAAAATCATCAGTGAGAATACTTTTTCCCGCTTGTTTTATGACTGTATTAGACTTAAAGGACGCATACTACCACGTTCCCATCCACAGGGACTATCGCAGGTTCCTCAGAGTGGTGGTCACAATTCAGGGGCAGTTAAGGCACTTCCAGTTCAGGGCACTCCCTTTCGGCCTGGCCATCGCCCCGAGACTATTTACCAAAATAGTGGCGGAAGTCATGGCCTATATAAAAGAACAAAATACCCTGATAGTCCCATATCTGGACGACCTCCTGATAATAGGAAATTCTCCGCAGCACTGCAAAGAACAGCTGAACGGAGTCATGACAACACTAACAAACCTAGGCTGGCTATTAAATATACAAAAATCCCAAATTATACCAAGTCAGGTACAAGAGTACTTGAGAATAGTTCTGGACTCACGCAAGCAGGAATGCCGCTTCCCACAGGGAAAAATTAAAAAGATGATACAACTGGCATCACTCATGAGGAGCCTCCCTGTCACAACCTTACTACGGGAGGCAATGTCACTGCTGGGATCGATGACAGCTTGCATTCCGGCGGTCCAGTGGGCCCAGGCCCACACCCTAGAATTGCAATGGTAAGTGTTAGCAGCAGAAACATCTCTAGGCGGAAATTTGGAAGGGCAGTTAAAAATCTCAGAAACGGACCATTCTCTAGAGTGGTGAACGAACACAAACAATTTAGCCAGAGGTGTTCCCTGGGTATGGCCAATATCCCGAGTCTTAACCACAGATGCAAGCCCCTGGGGGTGGGGAGCCCATCTTGGGAATCAGATAGCCCAGGGGGCCTGGATAGAGGAGCAGAAAACCATATCATCAAACATGATGGAACTGCTAGTGGTAAAACTTGCCCTCATTCATTTTTAAGCTCCCTTCAGTCCCAACATGTAAGGGTGCTCTCGGACAACCGAGTGGTGGTAGCGTATCTGAACCACCAAGGGGGCACCAGATCTCGACACCTAATGGAAGTGACAAAATCCATCCTTCACCTAGCAGAGTCCAATTTAAGCTCCCTATCAGCGCTTCACATAAAGGGTACAGAGAATCAAATAGCGGACTTCCTAAGTCGAACACGACTAAGACCGGGGGAGTGGGAGTTGAACCAGATAGTATTCGATCAAATTACAGAGTTCTGGGGTTGGCCAGATATAGACCTGTTCGTGAACAGCCAGAATCAGAAAGTGCAAACTTTCTGTTCGATAGACCCCACAGGGAATCCAGTTGCGTTAGACACCCTTTCAATACCTCGGGACTACATCTAGCTTACGCTTTCCGGCCAATAGCTCAGATCCCTTAGTCCTGAGGAAAGTTCGGGAAGACAATACAAGGGTGATCTTAATAGCCCCCTTTTGGCCAAAGAGGACATGGTTTTCGTGGCTGAGGATGATGTCCATTTCCGACCCTTGGTTTCTCCCGGGCATCCCGGACCTTCTGTCCCAAGGGCCGGTGGCTCATCCACAGGTAGAAAGCTTACATATGACAGCATGGATAAGGGGATTCTCTCAGAGTTTAGTAGCCATCCTCCTGCAAAGCAGGAAATCGGTAACTACCAGGATGTATGGCAGGATTTGGAAGAAGTTTATTTCAGTATCGGGCCAATCCAATCGGGGAAATTCCAATAAAGGCCATCTTAGAGTTCCTCCAGAAAGGGTTAGAACAGGGGCTATCCACAAGTACCTTGAAGGTTCAGGTTTCAGTGCTAGGGGCCTTGTACAACCATGATATAGCGGGGAACCATTAGGTAACGAGGTTTATTAAAGCCTTAAGCAGGACCAGACCTATTCCCTTTCATGCCACGCCGCCCTTGGACCTAAATCTAGCCCTCTCTGCGTTCACTAAGCCCCCCTTTGAACCCCTGTCGGAAGCCTCACTAAAAATATCTCTTAAAACCTCCCTGCTCATAGCTTTAACTTTGACACGTAGAGTTAGTGACATCCAAGCGTTGTCAGCATACCCGCCGTTCACGCAGATTCTGGAGGACAGGGTCATACTTAGAACCAACCCGGCCTATCTTCCAAAAGTATAGGAATATAAAACACTGCACTCTCTTATGGGATTTCAAATGCAAAATAGTGAAAATTTATTTATACAACCAATCAAATTAGGGAGCACAATAGAATGAGCGACCAGCAGAACATTGACGTTTCGACTCTCCCGAGTCTTACTCATAAGTCGCTATATGAGAAAAAAATAACAAAGTAAGTAACAAAATATAGACATACATAGGTTCAGGAACAACAGAACAACAAAGAAAACAAAAATAAAACATCAAAATTGTAATTAGCAAGTGAGAGGCATAGAGACATACAAGCACCAATTGTCAGTCAGAAATGGTGTCAATAAAAAATGAAAAATGAAGTAAGGTAGTGAATAGAGCTATACCCAAAAGGAGGGGGGTAAGATTAATAGCAGCTATGCTACAGTACAGACAGGTTTACCTGGAACTATGGTTCAGAAGAAGCATGTGCAACACAATTTTTTCTACTAGAATATAGATAAAGGAAAAAAGGAAGACATTAGTACAATGCAACTTATACAAAATTGATAGTGTTAGTCCTGTTTGAATAAAAGAGAAAACTACCTGAAATATTGAAGAGGCAGTAAGGCCCAGACAAGAGTGCCCAGTTAAAGGTATAACCTGAAAAAAAGGGGGGGGGAAGTAGCTAAGAAAAACAAATTAAATGTGTCCAGGAATTTGTATAAGGGTTAATGTAGGAGTGAGAATCCTAATGATGTAAATACCTGTATGGTTGAAAATTAGGATTTGGTAAGTATAGGTGTTCTGACAAGCAGAAGCTAAACCTGTATAGAAAATATATGGATATATTGAGTATCAGATATAATCATAAATGGTATCACAATGTGGGTACAGTATATATTTTAAGGCACACACAGAAATGTAGTATTATAAATATACTAAGTGCCACAGTGCACGGATCACCTTATAATTATATTGAAAGGATATCACAGATAGTTATGTCCAATAGCAATGGGCATGTGTCATAGCTACACGCTGTCAGTGGAATAAACCCAGCACTATATCGCTTGTAAGGGGAATAAAACCTGGGATCCCAAATGAGGATATCGGTGGGGTATTGGTGGGCTATGGTGTCCATACCTGGCATATGTGGGGTACGAGCGGCGCTCCCGCGCCTTGCTCCGTGATGGCGTGCTGCTGGACTGTCCCTGCTGAGATTTTAAGTCGGCTGTGCACTGCCGGACCGGAAGTGCGTCATCCGGACCGGAAGTGCCATAGCCGATAATGGAAAAAGTACTGCGCCTGTGCAGTGGTTGCCAGGGACGCCTGAAGGGGCGGATCAGGTTGTAATGATAGCGGTAGTGGAGCTGACATGTCTGGAAACGGTTGTGGGCGGTATTTAAGTGGTAAATAAAGGAAATAAAAAAAGGTTATTGGGAAACTAATGAATACTTATTAAATGTACCTCGAAATATTATATAACCCCAATAGCAATTTAAGCATGACCACTATACGGTAGGAGTATGGGGAGACAATGAAAATAGAAATAAAAATAAAATAAATATAAATGAGCCATATTTAAATGGGACTTTAAATAAGGGCCTTGGACTCAGATAAGCTGAATATAGCTAACGAGCACAGTAATAAGTGTTCAGACTCACCAGTGAGAACTGGAGTCAACGGGCCTAGGAAAGATAAGGAGACATTAGTGTATACAGTATATTGATTAATGTCATTTAAACAGTCCAATCTATCTTGCGGTTTAAGCTGCGTGGTGCTAAAGTATCTAGAGTATAAATCCAGTAGGTTTCTCTAGCTTTCAGAATTTTAATATGATTGCCCCTCGCCTAGGGCGCGGGACCTGCTCCAAAACTTGAAATTTAAGTTGTGCGACCGTATGTTTGAAGGAAATAAAATGGTCTGGAATTGGTAGCCATGTCTTACTGCAGCGTATTATGGATTTGTGACTGGCTATTCTGTCTCTGACATGTTGAGTCGTCTCTCCTACATAAAGGAGGCCACATGGGCATTTAATTACGTAGATGACGAAATTCGTATCACATGTGAAGTAGCCATTAATGGGATATGATTTCCCTGTTCGAGGATGTAAGACGCTATCTGATTTGATGACATTGGAGCAGGCCGCGCAACCAAGGCAGGGGAACGTACCCTTGCGTTGGGTGTGCAACAGTCTTTCTGTTGGAATTGAATGGAGTTCAGAGAAATACCATTAACGGTAAGTAACTGGTTTTTTTTTGTTTGTTTTATTACAGGAGAACGAGGGCTTTGGTGGAATTAGACATTAGGCGAGTATAACTGTGTTTATTTATTTATTTTTTCCAACATGTTATATTGATTTAAAGAGCATTACAATAAAAGAAAATCATACAAGTCTTGAAGTAACAAGCTTATTTGACAGGCGAAAAACTCACAATATTGATTTAAAGAGCATTACCAAAAAGTAAGTCATACAGGTTTGAAGGTATCAAGCTTATTCGACGCTTATTTGACAGGCATAATACTCATAAAAGTCCTCCCTCCTCCCTTAACCCTCCCATCCCCCCCCAACATATAAACCCCTTAAACGACTCTGCATTTGATTAACAATCAACAAGCTCAAGGAATAGGATTATGTCCGCTAATTTTCTGAAGGAGATACCACTGGGTGTTTTCAAAATGTGTCCTGGTGTCTTGAGACAGTGATGGGATGAACAATGACCATGTACTTAAAAACTTCCCAGTCAATTTCTCTTTATTTGTCAGGTATCTAGCCAGTCCATTCGAAAAATATACATTATTTTGGAGTATATGAGAGATTTGAATGGTGGTAATGGATTTAGCCAGTGCTGCAAGATACTTTTCCTGGCAGCTGAGGCCCATATTATCAACATGGCCTTAAGATGTTTTCGGAATTTGTGTTGAGGGCTATCTAAAATATTAAATATTGCCCATTGCGGCGTCAAAGGAAACAATATCCCACCAAGATTCTGCAGTTCGGCATGGATAGACTGCCATATTTTTTGCACTTTGGGACAACCCGACATGTGATGAAATATGTCTGTGTTTCTTGTCCCGTATTTGGAACATGTGAATGTGCCCCCTGGAGACATCCTAGACTTAATGTGTGGGGTAATATAAGCTCTATGAACGAGTAATAAAGACATGTCTGCATAACTGCTGGAGGGGATCACTTTCCGTTGCATCTAAGATTTCCCTGACTGTGATGTTCTGTATATCATTAACCCATCGTGCTGGGCCTGTCTTTTTGCCCTCCCATGACCATTGCTTACGCAACAATGTGTAGATATTGCTTGTCGAGGCTATCTGCACCCTGGCGGTCCTAAGGAAGCCATCCAAAGCGTTCCTCCCTCTATCTCCACCCCTAGTTGCTAAACTTTTCAAAGTTAAGCTCCTTGCTTGAAGAAAAAGGAAGGGCTTGTTTACAAATGTTGGGAAACGTTGTGCTGCTATGTCAAATGCAAGCATGGAGAATCTATCATCTAATAGGTCAGCTGCCAAGATGCAACCCTGCCCAGCCAGCTCAATGTAAGATAAATGTGGTTTACCTCCCATAGAGCCCGGGTTACCCAGAAAGGGCACAAAAGGAGAGACATCGCTTCTCAAATGACATAGTCTCCGGCATTTGCTCCACGTCTGTATAGTTTGCCATATGGTGGGGTGGTTTCTTATGTCTGCAATAAGGTCATCGTTGGCCATATGTAGTAATGCTGGTAAGGAGACATGGGGACTTAATTGTTGGTCTAAAAGTACATTTGCAAAATGTGATCTACCTCTTAACCAATCAATGGTGTATCTGAGATTTGCTGCTAGATTGTACTTTGCAATGTCTGGGAAATTGATGCCACCCTCCTCCTTTGGGGCTTGTAGTTTGATTAGACCTATGCGTGTACGCTTTTTGTCTCCCAAAATAAAATTCCTGAAAGCAATGTTTAGAGTTTTAACATCTGCTTGTGTCAACAAAATAGGTAGTGTTTGGAAAATATACAATAGTTTTGGAAATATTATCATCTTAATTAAATGACATTGTCTGGAAAAAGACAAAGTAAAGTGTTTCCAGGAGTTTAGAAGATTAAATATGGACGTAATTAGGGGTCTAATATTAATGTGGTATAAGGACGCCAAATCTGCCGGGAGATGGACACCCAAATATTTGATAGATGATGTGCTCCATTGGAAAGGAAGTGTCGAGTTATTTAATTTCCCTTGCTCAAACAGAGCCATGGCCTCTGATTTATTATAATTTATTTTAAAGCCTGAGCATTTGCCAAAATGATTTATGGCCTCCATGATAACTGGTATTGCCGCATTGGGATTGGAGATGAATAGGAGTATATCGTCGGCAAATGCCGCAATTTTAAGTGAGGTGGAGCCTACCTCTATGCCCCTGTATGTTGAAGAGTTTTGGAGAATTCTAAGTAAAGGATCTAAAGCAATGTTAATAAGTAAGGGCGACAAGGGGCAGCCCTGACGCGTTCCTCTCTGGATTTCAAATGTGGAAGAGAGTATACCATTTATGGCCAGCCTGGACACCGGGTTTTTATATAACAACTTTATTGTCTCACAGAACCATGAACCAAAGTTTCTAAACTCCAGGATATCAAGGAGATAATCCCATGCAACCCTGTCAAACGCTTTGTCAGCATCCAGGCTGACCACAATAGACTCTAAACAGCCATGAGATTTTCCGTAACAGATACCGTATATACTCGAATATAAGCCGAGATTTTCAGCCCATTTTCTTAGGGCTGAAAGTCCCCCTCTCGGCTTATATTCGAGTCATATACCAGGGGGTCGGCGCGGTCTCTGCAGCCCCCCTGCTCTTCTCCCACGGTCCCGGCGCCTGTGTTCAGCCCTCAGTGGTACCGCTCATTAAAGTCATGAATATGCACATATTCATGACTTTAATGAGCGGTAACACGTGACTGCTGAACACTGGCGCCGGGACCGTGGGAGAAGTGGTACCGCTCATTAAAGTCATGAATATGCACATATTCATGACTTTAATGAGCGGTAACACGTGACTGCTGAACACTGGCGCCGGGACCGTGGGAGAAGAGCAGGGCAGAGACGCGCTGGCAGGAGGGTGAGTATAAGGGATATTTACCTGTCCCGTTCCACCGATGCGCTGCTGTGTCCTCGGGTCCTCTTGCTGCGATGTTCAGGCAGAGGGTGCGATGACGTGATTACTGCGTGCCGCGCCCTCTGCATGAGCAGTCACTGCTGGAGGACCCGGAAGACAGCAGCGAGCAGCGGTGAACCCGGTGACAGGTAAATGTCTCAGGTTCCGGGGCCCTGAGCGAGTGGGGACACCGGCACCTGTCCCCCATAGCGCACCGGTGTCCCCGCCTGCTCAGGACACCGGCACCTGGCCCTCAGCGACGAGAGGTGAGTATGTCTTTTTTTTTTTTTCGATTGCAGCAGCGGCAGCGTATGAGGCCTATACTATGGGGCATCTATGGGGGCATAATCTATGGAGCATCTATAGGGGCATAATCTATGGGGGCACAATCTATGGAGCATCTATGGGGGAATAATCTATGGGGGCACAATCTATGGATAATATATGGGGGCACAATCTATGGAGCATCTATGGGGGCACAATCTATGGATCATATATGGGGCACAATCTATGGATAATATATGGGGGCACAATCTATGGAGCATCTATGGGGGCACAATCTATGGATCATATATGGGGACACAATCTATGGAGCATTTATGGGGGCACAATCTATGGATCATCTATGGGGGCACAATCTATGGAGCATCTATGGGGGCACAATCTATGGAGCATCTATGGGGGCATAATACATGGGGCAGCATATAGGGCATAATCTTATTTTCCACCCTAGGCTTATACTCGAGTCAGTAAGTTTTCCCAGTTTTTTGTGGCAAAATTAGGGGGTCGGCTTATATGGGTCGACTTATACTCGAGTATATACGGTAGCTCCCAAAGCCGTCCGAATGTTGTATGTTATGGATTTACCATGGACAAACCCAATTTGTTGAGGCAATATCAGGTTGGGGATAATTTTTTGTACTCTATTTGCTAGTATTTTAGTGAAAATTTTAAAGTCGGAGTTTAACCCCTTACTGCCATCGGACGTACTATCCCGTCCATGGTACCTGGGCCCGTATGACCGGGGACGGGATAGTACGTCCAGCCCTTTAATGCGACATTGCGACTTAAGTCGCAATGATCGCATTAAAATTCCGACGCCATCTTACCTCAGGAGAGATGGCGCCGGCATCCCGGGGTCTGTCACCGCCCACCCTCACTCCCGATCGCTGTGATTGGCTGTTCAATTCTGAACAGCCAATCGCAGCCTTTCTCACTGTTTCAGCCAATCCGATGGGCTGAAACAGTGAGATCCCAGGCTAGAATCGAGTACCGATGTACTCGATCCTAGGCCTGGGCATAGAAAGGAACAGACCCCCCCTGGATTGGCGCGATCGCCGATCACATCGATCGCGCCAATCGCAGGGCACAGCCGCGGTGTATCCGCGCTGTGCCCTGCCTGTACCTGCCTGGATCGGTGCAGTAATAGCACCGATCCTAGGCCGGAGCCTAGGACAGGCCCAGTAGGGCCTGCAGCTGCTGATTGGCGCGATCAATGTCATCGACGATCGCGCCAATCACAGGGCACAGCAGCGGTGTGACCGCTCTGTGCCCTGCTTCCTGACCTGCCGGTGACCTGCCTAGGAATCGGAGCAGTGAGCTCCGATTACTAGGCCGGTGCCTAGCAACCGGCAAAACAAGGGTCTCCTCTGATTGGTGGGATCGATGTGATCATCGATCCCACCAATGACAGGTCACAGCAGCGATGTGACCGCTCTGTGACCTGTCTGCAAACTGGATCTGACCTGTCTGACCGCACTGCAGGGGTCCTCACACTTGCTGAGGATTCCTGCAGTGCGGTCACACGCCAGATCTCCTCCTGTGCTGGGCCTTGTGGTGCCACAGTAGCCTGTGACACCACAACTCCTGCTGAAGAAAGAAGAGAGAAGAAGAGAAAGAAAGAGGAGAGAAGAAAGAAGAGAGAAGAAAGAAGAGAGAGAAAAAGAAGAGAGACTACAAACGTGAGTTTTTGAGCCCCGATCCCTGCCCGATCCACCCCAATCCCCCCATTCCCCCCTCCCCTTTCCCCCTCTTTTTACCCCCCCTTTGCACACATTTAGCAGCCGCCGAGCGTTGATTGGTGACGCACACTCGTGCTCGTTTTTCTTTTGCACCCCCCTCCGTGCGCACTTCCAGCAGCCGCGGAACTTTGATAAGTGACACCAGTCACTTATCAGAGCTCGTTCCTGCCGTTTTTTTTTTTTTTTTTTCACTCCCCTTTCCGCCACTCCTGTGCGCACTTCCAGCAGCCGCGGAACTTTGATAAGTGACACCAGTCACTTATCAGAGCTCGTTCCTGCAGTTTGTTTTTTTTTTCACTCCCCTTTCTGCCACTCCTGTGCGCACATCCAGCAGCCGCGGAACTTTGATAAGTGACACCAGTCACTTATCAGAGCTCGTTCCTGCAGTTTTTTTTTTCACCCCACTTTCCGCCACTCCTGTGCGCACTTCCAGCAGCCGCGGAACTTTGATAAGTGACACCAGTCACTTATCAGAGCTCGTTCCTGCAGTTTGTTTTTTTTTTCACTCCCCTTTCTGCCACTCCTGTGCGCACATCTAGCAGCCGCGGAACTTTGATAAGTGACACCGGTCACTTATCAGAGCTCGTTCCTGCCGGTTTTTTTTTTTTTTTTCACTCCCCTTTCCGCCACTCCTGTGTGCACATCCAGCAGCCGCGGAACTTTGATAAGTGACACCAGTCACTTATCAGAGCTCGTTCCTGCAGTTTTTTTTTTTCACTCCCCTTTCCGCCACTCCTGTGCGCACATCCAGCAGCCGCGGAACTTTGATAAGTGACACCAGTCACTTATCAGAGTTCGTTCCTGCAGTTTTTTTTTTTTTCACTCCACTTTCCGCCACTCCCGTGCGCACATCTAGCAGCCGCGGAACTTTGATAAGTGACACCGGTCACTTATCAGAGCTCGTTCCTGCCGTTTTTTTTTTTTTTTTTTTACTTCCCTTTCCGCCACTCCTGTGCGCACATCCGGCAGCCGCGGAACTTTGATAAGTGACACCGGTCACTTATCAGAGCTCGTTCCTGCCGTTTTTTTTTTTTTCACTTCCCTTTCCGCCACTCCTGTGCGCACATCCGGCAGCCGCGGAACTTTGATAAGTGACACCGGTCACTTATCAGAGCTCGTGCCTGCTGGTTTAGACTTTTTTTCACAGGCATTTTTTTCCCTATTCTCTTTCTTTTCTTTTAGCTTTTTCCTTTCAGCATAGTTTGCACCAACCACTATCCCCCCCCCACACACACACACAGTTATAAATAAAGTTCACACAAAGCACCACATTCACAAAAAAAATGTCCCGCTCGTCACGTTCTTCCCAACAGCGCTATTCAGTGGAAGAGGCATACGCTTTCCTTGCCTCCGACACTGATAGCGAGGGAGAGGATCCCACATTTCTTTACTTTTCAGATTCTTCATCCTCTTCTTCTTCTTCCTCCTCTTCCTCATCTTCCTCCTCGGGTCCTGCGGAACCGCCACGCAGACGCCCCAGGACAGAAGATGAGGCAGCGCCCACCCCTGAAAATGAACCAGCGCACCCCTCTTCGGACCCCATATGGACCCCGCCCCCCGAAAATTACGAGCCACTGATTCCTGATTTTGTGGCAGAATCAGGAATCAAGTTTGACACCACGGGCCTCAGAGAAATAGACTTTTTCAAAGTCTTTTTCTCTGAGGATTTTATTAACCTCGTGGTGGAGCAAACTAATTTGTATGCTCGGCAATTTTTGGCGCAAAACCCAGTGTCATCATTTTCCAACTGGTCTCCTGTAGACGCAGGTGAAATGATGCAGTTTTGGGGCCTGGTCCTCCATATGGGGATCCTGAAGAAGCCAGAACTTCGGCAATATTGGAGTGTTGATATTTTATACAACACTCCACTGTTCCGAATGGTCATGGCTCGGACGCGTTTTGAGGCCATCCACAAATTCCTGCATTATAATGATAATGCACAGTGTCCCCCACAAAATGACCCCAACTTTGACCGTCTGTTCAAAGTTCGGCCGGTCATCGAACACTTCAGCAAAAAGTTTGCTGAAGTGTACGTGCCCCAAAGGGACATCTGCGTGGATGAGTCCTTGGTTCATTTTAAGGGACGGCTCAGATTCCGCCAGTACCTGCCCAGCAAGAGGGCAAGGTACGGAATTAAACTCTACAAGCTGTGCGAGAGTACCTCAGGGTACACGCACAGCTTTAGAGTTTACGAAGGAAAGGACACCAGGATTGAACCCCCTGAGTGTCCCCCCGTCCTGGGAGTGAGTGGGAAAATTGTGTGGGATTTGGTGCACCCACTGCTGGATAAAGGTTATCACCTTTACACCGATAACTTTTATTCCAGCGTCCCACTCTACAAATCCCTCTCTGCGCGAGGTACCGCAGCTTGCGGTACCGTCCGCAAAATCAGAGAGGCCTCCCGAAGACGCTACTTGGGCAGATGCTCAGAAATGGTGAGAGCAGAGCCCAATGTAGCGACCACCTGTTGGTGGTCAAGTACAAGGACAAGAGGGATGTCCTTCTCTTGACCACCATACA